>CM072872.1:13780000-14242500 GCA_036937835.1 Pampus argenteus | reverse complement strand
CTAGTTGTAATGTGTAAAGGAACAACGAACGATAATAGTACCCACGCTACAGAAGCAGCTCTGTGAGGTTGCACGTAAGCAAGCAGCTTTGAGCTAAATGCTCAAGTCAGCCAACATGTTCACAATAAGAGTGATTTCAAACTATTCCAGCTAAGCTCTCATGCACGAGCGCCACAGCATGTTAGATTACAAAAATATTACTACCAAAGTGTTTGTTTTTGTTTCTTGTTTCAAATCCGGGCTCTCTGCACATCCCTACTTCTACGTGAGTTTTAATTTCTCCATGCTCTCTAAAGACAAGGTACATATACTCTAAACCCAAGGTGCTACAATATATGTACCTTGTGTTTAGAGTGCATGAAGACAAAATACAACTCACCTGAATGAAAAATGAATGGTTATTCCCATTTAGAACATGGGGTAGTGGTGCACTTTGTTGTCTCTTGTGGCCGAAATTAGTATTACAGCAACACACAAAAACCTGTTTTCACAAATGAAGGAAAAAAACAACTTAGAAAAACAATCCTGATTATTTTTTTTAAATCTCACTTAGCTCTCAGGGCTTCTGTAATACAGTCAATGTGAGCTGTTGAGAAATAAAATAAAACGTTATGACTCAGTTTTTTGTCTTCAAACCTCTGTGAAAGAAAACCTTTGTGGAACCACTTATCTTGAAAGGGAAACAAAAAGAAAGTATATGTGATTACTGGGCAAGGATGCTTCCTTGAATTACACAAAACAAGAGATTTGTTGAGGATACTTCAAACTTATCAGGTGACCCTTCCTTGTTGCTCTATCTATAAGTCTCATGTCCTCATAGTAAAGGTTTCGTAAACTTGCATCAGTTGGATGTGAGGTTCATGTACTTTTTCATTGCACATAGATTTACATGGGACAACCCAACAAGCAGATGACTGAGTAAATGGTTTTTTGTTTCATATCTCTGCATGATAGCTCATTGTCATTCGATCCATTGCACCTTCATTGAAATACTCCATTCTGGTGGGAAGTAAGAGGTACGCTTACTGCAGGCTTACAGATTACTCATCCTCTGGGACCCTTCAGGACCTGTTTTAAAGAAAAGTTCCAGTTTATTACAGCTTACAAGTGGCAAGTAAACTAAAGTGTGCTAGCTATATATATATATATATATATATATATATATATATATAATTATTATACTCAATCACATTACTGGTCTTGTATCACTAAAAACTGTTGTGCCTATCACAGTGGCAAGTGGCAAAACTAGCTCACCAGATGGAGAGACTTCTTCTAAGATCAATGTCTAAGAACTAATTTCTACCAGTATTAACTTGCTTTGCATTGCCTTTATGAGAATGATGTTCAGGAAACCAGGTGCTGCATGAAAATGACCCTTCATAATTCTTCATAATAATTACTATAATGGGTACAGTGTGTATGTCTGGGTGCAAAGCTGTCATCTACAACCGTTTATGTACTATGTGTTCACCTAATGTTTTACTTCCTGAATTTTTTCATAGGCGATGGTTGTTGGGTTTTTTTTGGGGGGTTTTTTTTTATATCCATATTCCCCAAAAATGTGAGGGGTGGATGTTTTGGCCTGCAACCCACAGTACTTTGAGAGCGGAGTCTGGATTTGCACCCTGCTTCCTGTATACAAAGCATCCAATTTCAACAAGCTTCACACACCAACTATCAACATTGGTGTCTTTTAACCATGATCTCAACCTAATCTAATCTTAATCTACATTCAAAGATGATTTTTTTTGGCCACTTGGGGGCAGTGCAACATGCCATGGATTCATTTTGAGTCATGATTTTCGCCACCTGACGAATCTAAGTTAATTTTTCAAGCTTTAGAGTGATAATATCTGGCTCTTTAGCTGCAAAATTTCCACCGTGTTCACCAACTAGTTGCTAACATTGCTTGTCTCGGAGTGCAGGGCAGGTAGCATACAGCGGGTTTGTCAGAACAGAGCCGAGTTTGCGACTCAGAAAACCAAAACAATGAGCTAAAACAGGCGATAAGGCTCTAATAGAGATGAGAGGATAATGATCAAGTCTGGTGGTGTGGGTTCATCACTACACATACACGTAATCATTTGGTATGTTGTTAATATAAAAATATTTATTAGTGCAGCTTTAACCCCTTTTAACCGTAGATGTGGCATTATGGGAGGAAAGGTCAACTTGATTGGTCGTTTTTATTAGAGGATGTGTTCAACCTTTGTGTAGTTGCCAGGAGCAAATATTGCAGGAAAAGCTAATTGAATGTGGCAGCTCGGCAGTGAAGGTTATGTAAATACTTTCAATATGATCGTTTTGTGTTGGCAGTAAACAATTTTAGGATATGATTAAGAGAAATGATCCCTTTTTCTATAGTGTCATCTGCAGCAGCATTCCTTCTCCTGATACAAAATGCATTTTTCCTTGATTTAAGCAAATTGGTTGACCCTGTTGACCCTCCATCAGACTATACTCACAGTATATTCACAGTCTGGATTCATTCAACGGTCACTGTAAGGGCCACAAATCTGCAGCATATATATTTCAGCAGAGCGCTTCTTGTTCTTGTATTTCATATTTGGAGGCAGGGTTGTACAGAGGAGATTGAACTCGTGTTCTTTGTAACATTTAGGGACTAAATATCTTGTGAATGTGAATATTTTTTAATCATAAATCATAATTAAAAGGGATTTAGTATTCTCCATCAGAATTATTGTTTTGGTGGCTAGTCAATCATTTCTTATGTGGGTGAGGCGGTGCTGGTGAATTCATGACCTCTGTAATTCTAAAGGTGGGAGTCTTCTCATGCTTTCATTCAGGGATGGACAGTCCCGGGCCACTGGGTATGCTCCACCCCCCAACCCCTCAAACCTCCATCTTCTTAAAACGTATTCTTTCCTTTCTCGTCCTTCCTGTGGAGCGCCTGGTTTTGTGTGGTCCCAGCACTGTCCCGTTTTTATCACTCCTCTGACGGGTTACCCCGGTCCCCCTCGCACCTGCGCCGCTCCCAGGTCCCTACAGGAATGCGCTGGGGCTTGTAATCGCCTTTGTGGAGGCCATTGAGTTGTACGGCTGACTGAAACTTCCCAACCTCACAGCGCGCTGGACGCTGAATGGGGCTCAGCGTGGGGCGGCTCTCCAAACCTCGGCCACTGCCAAATTCCTACAGTGGCGCTCCACAATCACTCCCACACAGGCCCCGGTATACCGCCAGGCGGGAGGGGGGAGGTGGGGGTGCTGGTGGTGGTAGTGATGTGTGTGTGTGTGTGTGTGTGTGTGTGTGTGTGTGTGTGTGTGTGTTTGCAGAGAAATGTGAAAAGTCTACATTTAAGCCCAAATGAGGAGGCCATTTTTAGCTTCATATTGCCACTTTATATGGACATAGTCACTTTTTAAATAGCTGTTTATGTGAAACAGTGATTTGGATAATAATAATATAAGACAAGTATACTTCTTTTTTTTTGTAATATATATATATTTAAATCTCACCTCTTCTCAAAATGTTCCAGTGCAGTGGCTATTCCGACAACGAAGAAATCTGAAAAATAAAAATAAAAATAGAAAATAAAAAAGTGTTTGTTGAATGCTATGGACAAAGTTTGAAAATAAAGCAATTTTTTTCCCCATAACTTTCAGTACATTTGTGCTGCGTTTCGGTGCATTAGGTCTGTGTGCCGACATATAGCGTGGTAGCTGTGGGTAGATAGAGCAGCACTGCAGGATTAAGAGGCAGCAAGATTGTTAAACATGTCAACGTGTAATTGCACGATAAGGCCCTTCCGAGGAATTCATTGGCCCAGTTGCTTTCTCTATTCCGCGCTAATCTCGCCCGGCACATTCGCTCTGTGCAATCTGTCTCCATAATCTTCTGTGACAGAGCGGGCGACGAGAGCAGGCTGCTTGGTAATTTTTTTAGGAAAGGGGGGGAGACGCGGAGAAAATATGCAGAGGCGTGATAAAGTGACGCTAATTATCCCCATTTAGGACAGGGAGTGCAAGGGATCGGGGCTTTACGAGCAACCGAGTGTGCGCTGGAGCTGATGGCCTCCTAGCACGGAATATATCGGTGGCTACAAGATAAGAGTATCGCACGGTGGAGAGATTTATTGGCCGGTCAGCTAAACACTCACGCACGGGCGCGCACTCACACGCACTCACACACTTACGCACGCACGCACACACAAACCGTTGCCGCCTTGCATATGTTGCACCCTACACTTACCCCTCTTCCACCTCAAGGTGTAATTTATTCGGGTTAAATTTGCCAGAACGCTCCTCTTTTAGCCTGACGATGCGCCGTGACGCGCTCCGCCTCTCCGGGCTTTCAGTGTTAATCCGCATCTCTTCACATCAACAGATAAGATAGAAACAGATGCAAACACACGAGGAGGACATCCAGCGCCATACGCTGCGCGCCGCGGCGCAGAGAGACGTCTCCATTTTTGGGTTTTGGAATTTAAAGTCATTTCCAGACATTGTTTCCTTGATTACCCCCCCAATAGACTAACGCACAGCCACACGTTACACGCCTTACTGTGGAGGCCTAACAGGTTTAATTGACGTAGCTACCATGCAAGTCTTCATCAGTGTGAAATAGGCCCTTTAACTATGTATTTGAGATTAATTGATTTTTAAAATATGTCTAAGTAGGCATACATCTCCCTCATTTGCATGTGTTTGGATATTAGCCTGTATCTACATATTAGGCCTACAGGCAATAAAGCAAAACATGTAAATGTCAAAACCAGCTGTGGCCTGTCAAAAAAATAAAAAATAAAAATAAAATAAAGACGTCAATTTGACTGAATTATTTATCATTTGAAGAGGATTAGTAATCTGAATGACACGGGTACTATCTGTTTTTGTCTGATACTCAATTAAAATTCTTCTTTTTAATCAAAAGGTCCTGATGAGTCATCAATAACCCATTGACTACTCAACAGTGTGCAGTACTTGGCCATCGCCAAGTCCCGTGTGTGCAAAAGTTAGACACCTCGCATTAAATCCAAAATGATAATTCTTACTCTGCTTTGTGTAGTGAGATCAACTGTGTTTCTGAATTATCTTTGCGTAATATTTTCCTCCCGTGACAATGACAGGCGACTTATCCTCTTGGATGTTTCTCGTGTCAAACTTATTGCTTAAATTCCCGTTTGTGCCGAATGCAGTTTTCGCATTTCCACCTCCTTCCTTGACTCTGTCATCAAGTGTCAAGAGTAAAACAAGCCCATAAACGACTCGGTGCTTCAGTACATGATGGGGCCATGCTTTACAGGCTCACACTAGGCCCGGATAAAATTAATTATTATCAATGTTTGTTCTACACTCGATGAATCCTCTTTTACACTACTGGTTTGTTGTTTACTGTTACAGCTACATACATTTAAATATGCGAGACTTGAGAATGCATGGAGCTTTCTCACAAGTTCTGTTGCATTATTGATCATTACTCCACTACCAGTATATCTATCTATCTATCTATCTATCTATCTATCTATCTCTTCTCACAAATATACACAACTAAATGGCAAAATACAGATAAAGATGATGCTAAAAAAAACACCAAAAACCCAGAGCAGTGGATGTAAAATAAACCAGGTCTCCAGTTGAGGTGAAAGTTCACTAAAAAAACTGTTTTTTAATCCTCTAGTTGATTATATATTACTGTTCTTTACTAGTTATGTCTCATAAGTTTTGTCAAGTGTTTGAAACAGAAGCAAAAATTACAGTCAGAAATTCACAAAAAAATCTCTTAGTGCATGAAAAATATATTAATCTATTTTTAATGGTTTTTTGTATAAACTTATAATCATTTTATGTTTGTTTATTAATCTAATATAAACCCACATTCAAAAAGTGAAAATGAGTGTGTGGACGTTTATTATTGGTTGTTTGTTTAAGAGCATTTTGCTTTTCAAAAATATCATGTGATCTAAACAAGAAAAGGAAGTTTGATACAACTGCAATTACATAGCAAATAAAAAAAATTTAAAATTAAAATCAACTTACTGGGCCGTAAAGTGATTGGAGATTGCCTAAAATAAAAATTAAACTAATATTTTTGCTGCTTAAATAAACAGTTAATTTTTTAAAAAAGCAGCTAAAAAAAGAAAATTTGAGATACATTTCTTACACCCGGTAATAAAGAGGGTGTTAAATGAAGAGGTGATTTTGTCAAATGAGGCCTTCACGTAGCAAAATATTATCAGATTTTTAAAATATGTCTAGAAGGACATATGTAAAACATTATATTTATACAGTATGAAAGGAGAATCTGGGCCGTCGTCTCGGCCTGCATTAGATATTCAATATGACTGGTATATAATATATATATATAGTTTGCACGCCACTGAAATAAAACATAGCCATTTTAATTTATGAATTGATTTCTAATTACCCATATAAAACTTTAGCCCGTGAAACAACCATCCTCCTCCTTATAGGCCTACAGACTGTACTTTCTACGCACAATTACGCACAGACAATTAGGCAATTCAACAGATCTGTGGCCAGCAGCAGCAGCGGTGTCAAAATTTAGAGGTGACTATTATTAATTTTTTTTTTTTTCTCGAGATGAGACGAGATTCATGTTCTTGTTTCCTAAAGCGCAGGAAACACTCCTGTAAGAACAGTGTGAAAATAATCAATCTAAGACGCTTCTCTTAAGAATCAAAGCAACATCTTGTGAAATTTATTCAATTCTTCTTCATTGCAATATCAGGGCTTTTCACTTGCAGAAAAGCACTTAAAATTACAACAGCAGTTGCCCGTCATCCTTTGAAAATATTAAAATTATTCACAATTTACAATAATTAAGAGTGTTACAATAAAAAGAGATGATTTCCAAGAATTAAGACACAGGCTTCTGCAAATGAACACAAACGTTTAAAGAATGCGGTTTTTCCCCCCATATCTTTTAAAGCACTTTCTTACGATTATGACACGTTATCTCATTTCAATAACTTACATGAACACCCCCCTCCTCCCCCCCTCCTCCCCCCCAAATTATGAGACAATTGAACCAAATACCCCCATGTGAAACCTGGCGTAACCCTCAACTAAGACTTTGAAGTAATGGACAAAAAGATTGATAGCACAATAACCAAATATCTCAGCATCATATTCGTTATATAATTCCACTGGTGGCTATTTCAAAAAAAGCCGAGATGAATATGCTATTTACCCTTCATTTACAATATCATAAACATTCTGTACAAAATGCAGGTAGTTCTCGGGACCGGGGTTATTTAGAAAAGAGGTAAATATTTGGTTATGTGTTCGTTTGCAGTTTTCAATTATTCTGTAAGTTTTAAATGTGTGTTAGAGGGACCGTCCCGTTCACTCCAGCCGTGGCGCTCTGGTAATGTTGCGGCAAGGCATGGAGTCTACTTTGCATTGACGGGTCCCCCGGCTCTCCGGTCGGTAAATACATGCTTATCATCTCTCTCAAGTCTCCGGGGCAAGGACCCCGTGAGTGTGTGCTGCTGACGGGAGGGCTTACACTCGGCTCTGACTTCACGAGCGACCCTAACGTCCCCATGGCAGCTGAGGAGGAGACGCCGGAGCCCTGGTGCTGTGTGTAGGAGATCCCGCCGTAGCCGGATGGAGAAGCGTTCATGTAGCTCTGAGAGTTCGAGATGGGGCTGTACTGCAGGGCTGTCATATCGTAGCGGTGCATGGGCTGGGGGTTGTGTGAGTGATGGTGGTGTGAGTGGTGGTGGTGGTGCGCTCCGCTCCCCGGGTGCTGGCTGTAGGCTAGCTGAGCCTCCTGCATCATCGCAGCGGCCGCCGCGGCTGCAGCCACCTGCCCCGAGTACGCACCGTTTGCCCAGCCGTTCATGTGCGCATAGCTGGAGCTGGCGGAGCCTCCGTGACCCCCGGGGCTCTCTAACCTCTGTCCGACCCCGGATGAACTCATGCCGACCCCTAAACCAACTCCACCGCCCCCACTGGGCCCAGAAAGCAGTCCACCAGCAAGGGAATATTTGTCCTTTTTCAGCAGCGTCTTGGTCTTCCGTCTTGGCCGGTACTTGTAATCCGGATGCTCCTTCATGTGCATGGCTCGCAACCGTTTCGCCTCGTCGATGAAGGGGCGCTTCTCCGCCTCGGACATCACCTTCCACTCGGCGCCCAGCCGCTTGCTGATCTCAGAGTTGTGCATTTTGGGGTTCTCTTGTGCCATCTTTCTCCGCTGCCCGCGGGACCACACCATGAACGCGTTCATCGGTCTCTTCACCCGCTCCTGATTCGCTTTGGACCCGCTGTTCGGCCCCGTTTGCCCCGTGGTCGTATTCGTTTGAGGGCCGGGGGAATGAAGGTCAGTTTCCATCATCATGCTATACATTCACCCGGTTTTAAACTTCGCCACCAACAGAGAAAAAGTCTATTTGAAGATAAGTCAGGCGCACACAAGAGCGAGTGCGCACAAGATGACTGGGTTAAAAAAATGTATTTTATAACCCCAGTTAAATCAAATGCGAGATCAAAATTATTCCCAAAATGGATATAAAGTGTTCTCCAACCAGTATTTCGCCCTGTCGCCTAGCCTGGTTCACATCCACTGTGATAGAATGCGCATTTGAGCCACTTTCCCTGTCGGAGTTGAGAAGTTGGTTAAAGCGGCGGCCATATGATGCGCACTGACAGCGGTTAAATGAGCCACAAGCGGCCAATGAGGCTCTAGCAGCAGAATGATTTGCATGGCGTTCGGTCAGGTGACTAGAGGACCATAGAGGAAGAACACACCGGAGGAGGAGGAGGCAGAAAGGAGGGTCAATCCCACAAATAGCACAAGGCATTTAAAATCTCCAAACACGCATCAGAGACTTCAACTAAACAATAAATAAATAAATAAAATAAAATAAAATAAGATTTGGTAGCACTGAAGTGCCAAAAGGTGGGCAAAGTCTTATTACGATGAGTCAAACGGCTACACATTAATTAAGAAATAAACAACTTGCGTTTTGTTAACTTTAAAATTCACCATCCATACAGTATATGTACATAAGGTGTGGAGTAAAATATTATTATTATTTCTGTTTTTATTGTTGCCTACATGTCAGGACATTCAGGTCTATTTTTTACCGTGTTCTTCTTAAATTCGCCGTGTCTCTTGTAGCCTGGGCCCAACTGTATCACATGCACCGGAATTACACCAAAATCTACCCAAACCAAGTCAAAGTCAGACCTCTTGATGCCCCACAAAGCGCCTCAATATCCACCCTGCTGTCCGTGTCTGTCTCTCTGTCTCTCTCTCTCTCTCTCCCTCCAGACATGTAATTAAACTATGTAAGAATGGACAAACACATACAAAAAACACACACACATCAGTGTAAAAGATGAAGTGAAACAGATTGGTCTCAGAGGAGATGGATGGATAGCATGTAATGACTGCTGGGGCAAAGCGCTGTTACCGCCGTCTGCTGGTGATGGTGAATGTGTCCTGGTGCGGAGCTAAAGATGAAAAAAATAAAAGGTCACACGTAAACTGCTTTTGTCTTTTTTGAGGATTTTTTTTTTAATGCGTGTGACACACTTTATATCCCCTGTTTAATATCCAGTGAAGTTGCCTGTTTGTAAATCAGAAGGGGCGAAACGTGTGTGTACGTGTTCGGGTCCGCGCATATATAATCCAGATTTCACAGCTGACCTCCTCTGAAAAGCCCAATCAACCTCTAATTGAAAAGGAAAACGAAATACCACTTCCCGCGGCGAGACTAACGATTTAATCATTCTATCGTTCTTTGCTGTGTTTTTTTTAATTTTTTTATTATTATTTTAATTAGAGCTTAGCTTGATATAGCACTGTGTTTAGGGCCTGAGGGAGCGGATCACTCGGACCGGTCTCTGCGTCTTTGGTAATAGGGTTAACGAGATAGGCTATCACAATGGTCAGTAAACGACTCCAGTGAGCCAGGCCGTGTGGCTTAAAGAAGATCACATTATGATGATGATGATGATGATGATGATGACGACGGAGAGCCAGTGAAGCTGTCACTGCACAAAACAAACAAACAAACCAAAACCACAGAAAACCACAGTTTTCTTCGTGTGAATATCATAAACAACATTAAAACTAAAACTTACACATGACTGTCATAATTCATGTAAAATGCTTGTTTAAATTAAACGTTAAAGCATATCGACCAAACATTTAACTGATTGTACAAAACAAATATAATAAAGTGGCGTTAAAAACAACAACAACAAATTTGGGGATAATATTAAAATGTTCATTAAATTTAAGTCAAAACGCTCACCTTTACCTTAATGTAGGTCTACATTTATTTTAACAGACAATGGCATTTTCTCTAGTTGTCAAAATAAGTAAATTAATTAACTTAATATATGTATATATCATATGTATATATAATATATATATACATACACACACACACTGTCACGGTGTAGACGTAAGAATCGATCAGGCATAATCATAGTCATTTATTACTAATATTAGTATTTGTTCTTCTCATTGTTGAGTGCTTGTTCAGCATTGTACAGATGGGATTAGCCTCTACAGTGACACTGGGACCCTAGTGGCCTCATGTTTACTCTCCGTCATCCCCCATCAGTCACTCCTCTTTTTAACAAACCTCTTTTCAAACCTCCTCGCTCCTTTGTGCGGCCTCTGCAACAGGATGATGGTGCACGGCTGGGGACAAGGGTCAAAGCAGTTACACACCACACTCCCCACTAGCCATTTCTTCATTTAAAAAAAGTGAGCGAAAATTGGGAATACATAATGTAGCCTACAGATCATGAGTATTAGTTCTGCTCAGCAATGTCATCCGAAGCAAAGCACCAAAAAAAAAAAAAAAAAACACGTCAGGAAAGCAATTTCCACGTGTGGTTGCGCGTGTGCACCTCAGCCAGCGCGCGTGGAACTGCGTGGTATAGTTGTGATCACCTGCTGATCACTTGGACATAAACCTGGGTTCGCATGGGTTAATGATTTCAACGTCGCACAGAGAAAGCACCTGTTTTTGAGTTTCAATTCACACACCCTTAAAACCCAAATACACACACACACACACACACACACACACACACACACACACACACACACGCCCGCTTAAAAAGTCGAAAACCCTGAGAGAAACATGCAACATAACACGCACTAAAAACAATTCACTATGAACTATGATAAACGGGTCATAATTTAAAGCATGCAGGTGGGTATTCAGACATAATACAGGTGGCACTGAAGCCAACAGCTTCACTACGGAACAGATCAGGTAGCCGACGTTGTCGCTTCGGAAAATCAAACTGTGTCGGATAGAGAGCAACTAGTAGAGTCAGAGGCAGCTCACTTGTCCCAAAATAAGACAGCAGCCTGCAGCGAGAAACATGTTCTCTGAACGCAGCAGACGCTCCGGAATAAAAGGTAGCCGAATGCGCACTGATTGAGCTCAGGAAGCATGCAAGTTCGCCTATTTTTAAAGCAGCAATTAAAATAGATTTTTACGCACAACAAATAGAGTAACTGTACCTACACGGGTAAAATGTTACCTTAAAAAAAAAAAAAAAAAAAAAAAAAAAGACCTTTCTTGTCATATGCAAACTTACGCATGTTTCCCTCGTTCCTTCCACTCCAAGTGGGCAGATTTCTCTCTCCACATCCTAAAGCCGTCCTAAACCCTTCAAAGCTTCATGTAAGACCGCTACTCCCACTACAAGCTGGCCGCTAGAGTGCCAAGGCCATCCATGCCCGGTGCCCAAACCCAACACTCAACACACACTGAGGGGCAGACACAAGAAGAAATTACTTCTTTTTTTTTTTTTTTTAACACTCTAAAAAAGACAATTCCAAGTTATTGTTTCTCTCTGCGAAAAGGGGGCTTGCTTCTAAGATAATGAAGCGTCTTTTGTGTGGCACGGAACAATACAAAACAAGTATTCTAATAAATAGCCACTTTTTTCTTTTTTTTTTTTGGCTCTCCAGGATGAATGGGCTGGAGCGGCGGGGTTCTGAAAGGCAGCTGTGCCGCATTTCGGGGAGGAGGGGCGAGGACTTGGCGAGGAGCCCCGCACCCCCTTTGCCTCCTCCTGGATACCGACTCCCATTACTGATCCTGGAGCAGAAAAGGATGCAAAGAGAGAGGGGGGAGAGGTGGGGGAGGTATCGACTTTGGAGGCTGTATTTACTTAGGATTGTTTGCTATAAAATGATCCTTGAATCATCATAGCTTCATGTGAAGCCCACATAATGCAATATCCAATCAGATTTAGTTTATATGAACCTGCACAGCTTGCAAGCATATGGTTCTGACAGCTCACACACACACACACACACACACACACACACACACACACACACACACACACACACACACACACACACACACACACACACACACACACACACACACACACACACACACACACACACACACACACACACACACACACACACACACACACACACACACACACACACACACACACACACAGTCTACTCTCTCCACTGCGAAGTGCTGATGACCTCACATATTAAATCTCATGTCAATCTAACCTGCACATGTTCCGTTATGTTTTGCAAACACAAGAACTGCTGCTGCTGGAGCGGCTCCCTCACTGTTCATGACTCAGACACACTGCTGACTTGCTGCTCGCCTGTTGCAGCAGCCCGGCTGGCTTTCTGGTCGGCCAGAGCTGACAGACTCTCTGACTTGTCGCTGCCGTAGCTGGCAGGTGTCTCAGCTGCTTCACACACCCGTCTGCGTACTGCTTCTGCACACTGGAGCCAAGGTGAAAAATGTGTGGGTCTCATGAAAGAAACTGCCCGGCCCTCTACTGTTTAGGAACAAGGGAGTGTGTATTTTTTAAATTAGGTAGCAAGGAAAAGACTATTTATAACTGTTCACACAGTTTTATAATGACTTTACTAAGAGGGCAAGCGATTTTGCATTTTACAGTAAGAACACATTTCATTAGTATGCATTTTACTAGGTCATAATAATTTCCCCCACGCATACATGCATGATGATACGTGGTATTTCCGAGAGTGGTTCACCAACCTTTTTATATACATGCTGCCCAAGTCCAAAAGACAGCCTTGCTGCAGATTAAAACTATTTTTTTTTTAGCTCCTGTCATTTTTGCAGACTCACCACAGATTAATTTGTCACTTAGTGAGATGTACTGCATTAAGTACACATAAACCACACAAGCAGGAGATTGACACAAAGTGGCAAAGCTAAGTAAAAGGCAATGCCGAAACTATTAAGGGGGTGGGGCGGGTGGGCTGAGCTCAGTTCATACGGTTTCTCTCAAATGCATAAATGATACTCAGAAACATAAAGGCCTTGAAAACGGCGAGTGGCAACGAAACATACGCAAGTCATAAAAAAGGAACTGATACTCCCAGAAAAAGACTCAAAGATTGACGGCAGCATCAACCACTGTACTGTATAAGAAGGCATGTATGTTTTATGCTTTTTTTCTGCATGTAGATTAGAAGGTGATAGAATATAACTTTAATGCCCACAAAAGTAGAAAATTGTCTGTTGTTGGCCAGAACATAAAAGCCACACAGAACAACATATTACATTACTGTGTATTACTGAGAAGTACGAGTTAATCCAGAAGACATAAATATTTTAGGTTTAAAATGGTAAACTGGTTTATATTCAGGACTTACTAATATGGTTCAGTAAATAGTATAACGTATCAAGTTTTAGAGAAGGATGGTAACCCCAAACTGCCAAACAGAAAGTGCAAATTTTTGACAGAGAGAGCATAACATGCCATTCAAATCTGGGGCACTCTTGTCTACAAGCAATTTGTTCTTTTGTTGGCACCATGTACTCTATTTTCATCTTCTTCTCTTGGTAGAAATCGTAAGAGAATAGCATATAAGGGCTTTGATGGAGTGGTGAGTCAGAGACAGGACGACATGAACAAGTGTAAGAAAATAAGGGAAGGAGAAGGAGAGACCAGGGAGGCCAATGTCAATCCCACGGCAAACAGCAGCGGATAATCATGGGCTTTAGGAAAACACTGTGTCCATAATGCTATTACCCAGGATTACCTACTCCAGCAGAGAAGGCGAGACTCTCTTCACAATGTGCCACAGACCTTTCAGATAATCATCTTATCACAGATGACAAACCCAGAAGAAACATCCCATTATTCAAGAAGGGAGGGAAAAAAAAAATCTACAGCATGTTTGGATGAAGACATATTATAAACCTAAATTATTCGAGTGGAAAAATATCAGATTTTGAAATTAGCACGCCAGTCGCTTCCCCACTCTCTCTCTCTCTCTCTATCTTTCATTCTCTCACTTTCTCTTTCTCCCGGGGTGCTTTATCCCTTTCCCGCAGGACAATTAGAGACAAGATTTTATGCATTGTTCAGCTTATCAATTAGCCATAACACCTTCCCCTCTGATTGGTCTGTAATGAACGTAATGGTTTTAACAGTCAGGAGTTGCAACTCTTAGAGGTGCTGTGCTAATGGTGTCACCACGGCAATGGAGTCACAGTAACGGCTCTGCGGAAAACAGGAAGGAGGAGGTTGGAGGGGGAGGGGGGTAGTCAGCTCTCCCTAACACATCTCTAATTAGAGCTCACAGTCAGTCATTACTGATGTAATAGGGTGTAACACTAATGGCTATCAGGCAAGCCCCCACAAACAACAGAGGGGGATTCTTGTAAGGTGAGAGAAGCAGAGAATTTATGGAGGAGAATAAAAAAAGAGAAACCTGAAGATTATGGTGAGGAGACGAGGTGAAATGGAAAGGAGAGGTGGGGGAACCTCAAGGGAATGATTAGGGGAAAGTGCGCCAAGCAGCAAAGAAGGTTTTTAAGTACAGTAGTCAGACGAGGTCAGAGCCCATTAATGAAAAAATCCTTCTTTGATGATGGCGAAATCTGTCATGTTAGACATTGGCCAGATATAAAGATTGGCAAGACAAAAATGGGTACGAATTAATAAGATGAGTGGCCGGCTGGTTGAAGGAAGGCAGAAGTCAGAAAGAGAGCAAGAATGATTCTGAGGGAGGAAGGTAGTGACACAGACGCCTAGTTAACCACTTTGGCACTTAGACCTTGTTAGCACTGATGCACTCTGCAGCCCATTCAGCTAGTGATGCATGTTTTTACACCTTTCGGTACTAAATTGCAGCGGCTATAGCAAAACAGAGTGACAGAGGTGACGATAAGGAAGGAAGATGACAGAAAACCTGTTGGGAGACGTGAAAAGTAAGAGGCTTAAAAAAAAAAGTATTGTTTATTGGAATGTTTGACATAATTAAAAAAATATTATATATAATTATAATGAACTGTACTAAAATTATCCCAAAGGTTTTTTAACAGTTATCAAATCCAGAGAAATCTGTAATTTTAATGAAGGTAATGGTCCGTTTCATTTGGTCGCCTGTCAATGGCATTATATCCCCTTTGTGTATGTGTCAGCGTTGTGGTTGTTCACCAGAAGCTGTCAACTTTTTCATCCAGTTTTAAGCCATTTTTTTTTTACAGTACAATTTTAAGATCTTAGTTGTTTTAAACTATATACTTTAATCGAATGAAAGATTTAAGTCATGGGTTTCGATCTTAAGGGACTACTTTGTTTACGGCTGTCATCAGAACAATTTACACATAATAATAATAAATAATAACGTCATTATCATAATAAGCATTTGGGTTGCAACAACAGAGCAGGCAGCCTGGACAGGTGGAATCAGCAACACAAATACACCTGGAAACAAACTTCTGTTTGATATGTGTTAATGTGTTATATTAAGGGTATATGGTGCTCTTAATACATAAAAATACTTCAAATAACATTAGAAAACAATCTCTCAAGTTTTGTGCAGGTTACTGCACATCCTTCCAACTGGACACAATACATCTCTGACTTTACAAAAGTCCATTCTACATGTGCTGGATGCTCCAAGATCAACACAGCTCTTGTATAAGTTGCATATTGGACCACAACTGACCGCCAAACTCATGCGTTACACGCGTTAAACTCAGAGAAATGACTTCAAGCAGATAAATGTGGGAACAGCTTTCTATTGTCAAACTCCGCACATACATGAGTGAAGAACAAGTGAACAATAAGCAAAACACATGTTTCAGTGGAGAATGACTTTAAACGCATCATGCATCAGAGGAAACTGAGCATATTAAAGTAAAAGTCTTGTATGTTTACACTCACTGTAATGCAACACAAAATGCAGCAACGTATGTATTCATTCTCCCATAATGGTTAAAAATGGATTTAGCTTCTAGTTTGCAGCTATTCCAGCAAGGATATGAAGTTCAACCTTGGGGGAATATTGTATGTGTAACCTATTGTGTAGCTTTGCTAACGACTGCGGCAGCAGCTTGGCCTTTGAGGAAGCTGCAGGACTTCAGGGGGGCTCTCTATTCCTCAACTCAACCTTGAAAGTGTGTGTGTGTGTGTGTGTGTGTGTATCTGAGACTTGGAGGGGGGGGGTTCAGGGGCTCCTCAGTTGCCAAACTATAGTCCCTCACCCAGAATTTGAAATAAGGTCATCGTCCCCGGGAGGCCCCAAGTCAAAGCCTCCCTTCTTCACCTGCCCTTTTACTCTCCTCATCGCCTCTTTTTCTTACTTTAACTCTTCACCCGGCTCCTATGTTTCCTTCCTTCCTTCACTTCCTTCCACTTCTCCTTTGTTTACACCTTTGGTACGCTGAACAACACTTTCCAAAAGAAAGCATGCACACCAAAGAAGAACAACATCAGTATGACTCAGCCTCTTCAGTTGTGCTGATATTAAATATTACCTTTTACTTCAACTATGGGAGCTTGATTTTGTTTGTTTTTGTCTTGGTCTCTGCAAAAAACAAAAAAAAAAACCATCTTCCAATAAAATGTAATTTGATTGGAAAAATGAATTTTATGTATTAGCAAAACATTAAAAACAGAAATGACATCGTCAGTAGATAAGGCAGGTAATAAGTGTATTAAAGCTACTCTCCTTCTGTGTGTGTGTGTGTGTGTGTGTGTGTGTGTGTGTCTGGAGCAGCACAGATGCATATCCAATAGGACGCAGAGTGAGCAGGACAATAACACACTATTCTTATGCTAATCAAGGAGGCCATTAATGTTTACATTCAAAATCAGGCCTTCTAAAGAAATACATTCACTCCCTGGTAAACTGGGATAATTAGTTCCCTCTTAAACCCATATTCCATTAACTCAGGTGAATCCATCTGAGTTTCATCAAATTTCTGCTTCATTTTGCATGATAATGCAATTTAAAAGTAAATGACATATTCAGACTAATCGGCGAGGGAGCGCACCTATGAGGAAATAATATATGTGCAAAAAGCTTTTTGTTCTATTTTACATGTATCTGTAAATATTTAAAAGTGTTTTCCCATAATTCAGAGTGACTGATTTATGCATAAATTCATCTTTAACTGTAAACAGCTTATTAGAGATTAGAGTGTATTAAATGCTCTGTGCTGGTTTTTCTGCACACTTTGTATATATGACACCTTACATTATAATATCACCCTGATGCTATAAGGTTGTGTGCATTTCCTCATTTGAAGAGGCTTACTCCCGTAGAAAAGCCCTTAAAATCATCACTGACACAGAGACCAAGATGCAAAATAATTTCTAGCTTGTATTTTACCCTTAAATGCAATGCATTATCATTCATAATCCTTTATAACACAGACATTTACTTACAATTAAAAACAAAACACTAATGATTTACATGAATATAGGTAGGTAGCTTCTCACGCCTCTCTCTCTCACACACACACACACACACACACACACACACACACACACACAACAGTGTAATGGATAGGAGCTGGCTGAGGGCGTCTGTCAGGGGCGACTGTTCTAATCAGAGCAGTGGGGAGAGAGATAAAGGAGAAAATAATGAGTGTGGCATCAGGCCTTTCATGGCGCAACAAAAGGCCACAGGATCAGATAGACACACACAATGTGGAGAGGAAAGGAAGGGAGGAGAGAGAGAGAGAGAGAGAGAGAGAGAGAGAGAGAGAGAGAGAGAGAGAGAGAGAGAGAGAAAGAGAGAGAGAGAGAGAGAGAGGGGATGGATGGATGGAAGGAGGCAGAGAAGGGAGAGAGAGGGATGGACGGGGAATGAGTTTGCTAATAAGCTTTCTTGTACTGTAGGTGATGTAGGCAACAGTAGGCCACATTATAAAACGCAAGCTTGTGTCTGGCTTCACAAGGATGCCATCGAGTGGGCTCGATGGAAGTTTCTATGACAACATCAATCATTTTAGCGCAGAGTAGTCCTTCAGCGGGAACTGATTAAAAATGCGTTTTTTTTTCTCTCGTACGCATCCTCCCATTTTGTGTCTCAAAATACTTTGTCGGCCTCGTGCCCTCTTTCTTCCTGCTGATTAGTGCCGCTTCATTTACTGTCTGCGTGATAATTTCCAGTCATCCTTTGATTATTAATGCTTAATTTACCCAGATTACACTTCTTTGATTATTAATGCCTAATTTAGCCTGATGACTCCGATCATTAGAGAGTGCCCAAACTGAAAGCAAACAACCTTAGTGGTCTTCCAATGTACCGATACAGCCTCTTCTACAGATAATGATACTGTTCGGAGAAGCCAGCGGGCCTGCGAGTGTTAAGTCAATGCCCACGTTTTTTACCCAAACTCCCATCAAACTTTAAAGAGAAAAGAAATACTAATTAGAAACTGCAAGCTAGGAGAAATGAGCAGGCAGACTCAGAACAGAAAATCCTATTCAGAGACTTAATGAGCTTGTCGAAGCTGAATAATTGATTTCTAATTCTAGCCTGCAGCTGTTGACCCAACCAGGGAGTGTTTTGAATGGAGCTGAAATATGTTGTGCTCTGACTTGGCACTGTTGGCTTTCTGGTACCGTTACAAGATACTCTTTACACTTTTAAGGTTTTATTTTAGGCTGGAGATGTAAAGTTTTCATGGTTTCAGCACATAAACAAACATATCCAGGCTCTGCTTTTGAAACTCATCACAGGTCATTCCCTTGACAACTTAAGTTGCCTTCAGATCTTGTTTAATATTTTAGACTGGACACAATTCGATAAAAGGCTTTTTGATTTTGAGCTGTGAAAGCCCAGCGAGGTAAATTCTCCCAGCGTATATAAAGCGTTGGGAACCACGGTTCATATCAGATTGTAGGTGTTTTATGTTTCCCCTCATTTGCTGCGGAGTGATTCTTTGTTGCCCTGTGTGGACGATCATATCCTGGGGGCTCTGGGGCAGGAGGAGCACAGAGCACCCTGTGTGTGAACCACAGCCGCCCAGCGTCCCTGTAAGATGACCTCACGGAAAATAGGTCTAATTATTGCCGTGACAGCCCATGCTATCATATTCTGCCAGATCAGTCACTACATAGGGGCGGGGGAGAAAAATTAACAGAAATATATACCGCCGTGCCACCAACCCCCCCTAAACTGAGCCCATTTATTTTTAATACCCTAATCAGCAGGTCCCAAAGGGGGCTTGGCTCTCACTCACCCACACAGACAGACACAGGTGAGTACAGGTAAGGCAGCAGGGAGAGAGGAGGAGGACGGCGAGCAGAGGGGCAGCATGAGGCCGGTTTGATTAACTAGAGTTATGATCAACAAATGGAAACTTGGTGCATCTTCTCATCATCCAGCAGAAAAAATGGCATTAGGCTCAAAAGTTGTCCACACACACAACCGGGTTCAGGGAAATTTATGCAGGAACTTTCTGGCTGTACAGTAGGTAAAAGATAAAGGGATAGAGCGGCGGTATAATAGAGTACAGAGAGGGCGGCAGGAGGACACGGTAATTACAAGATACAGAGTTTAAGGTAGACAGCAGTGATTAACTCAAGGACTGTCCTGCTCCTGAAGCCACAGTCATTAGGGTCGGATCATTATATGATAGATTTCAGGGCTATTTGCCCGGTTTTGTTCCCAGAGACAGTATTCCGAGAGACACCCTGGGAATGGGACATACTACACCAATAGCTGCCTCCGTGAGAAAAAACACGGCAAACGTCAATGCGGCGATGTGCTGACGATGCTGACGTTTTTACTTGTTTGCATTCGCACCAGATTGTGAGAGATTGCAACACAGGATTATACAACAGTAACAACTTATATACAGTACAGACAAGTTAAAAAATAAATAAAAATAAATAAAAAATACACAAAAAAGTTAAAAACTTCATTTGTAGCGTTACCTGATGCACACCTTACCAAATGTGATTTGGATTGTCTTGGTTTTGTAGTGTATGAAATATCCTTGTTCTTTTTTACCTTTGTTGGAGCTTTACTTCATACACATCAAGGGAAAAGTTTGGTTTTGTACAAATGTGGGCCTTTCTTTTTTTTTTGCAGTAGCTTTTGTGTTTTTTTTTTAAAGTTATGATAACCTGTGCTCAACAATTTAACTGCAATCTGGAAACACAGCAACAATACATCTCTTCAACCAACAGAATTTGTTTAAAACCTGTATGATAGCACGCTTGTGTTTCTTTCCATGTATGAATTCTTGTCGGTGGTGAGTACAGTATCATATTCAACAGAAACAATGGTCAAAATCTAAAAAATAAATCCAAACCGTACACTGAAACATTAGAGTACAAGCAGCGTGTCTGCTTCCTTTTTAGTCTCAGGAAGTTAAAGACATTTAAAAAATGATCAGAGAGAAACTAAGAATTGATCAGCTTGTTTAGACCAAGAATACAGATGCAAAAAACTGCACACACACACACAATCAGACATGATAAGATAATAATGTGATTAATCCCACTGATTACAAAATCAGCCGTCATGAGACATTTGTGGGTTTGTGATTGTATGATTGTGTGTGTGTGTGTGTGTCTGTGTGCGTGCTCGCATTTGTGTGCGCGTATGTAGCGTTTTGCCGGGAAAGAAAAGAATACAGTAGTAGCCCTTGTAACCCAGCCCTGCCCTCCACCCCCAGCCCCTCTCACTGTCACTGGCCATGTGTAGTGTGTAATAGGCACTGACAGTCGTTGCGCAGGTCAGTAACCCTGTGGCCTTGTCTAATTGAGGCTAAGGATCCCGGCTTGTCCTGCCATCTATAATTAACCACATCATCTGCAGCCGTATGAAAGATTCAGCTGGACTGGGAGTGGCCGACACATGATCCTGCTGTTAGTGTTTACTGCTTGTGTGTATAAATGTGTGTGTGTGTGTGTGTGTGTGTGTCAGTGAATGCGTCGCAACCACAGTGGACTTGAAAGAATCTTCTGATTTATCCAACAAGTGGAATAATAACAAGAACTGATTAAATAAGACTATTGGGCTCCATATTTTTGATCGATCTACCGACATGGACATTTGCAAATTTACATTTAATCCTACATTTCCCATGTATGAAACTGCATGTGTAGTTGCGGTTGCGTGTAAGTTTGCAGAATATCTTATTGTATTGTTATTGTTGCATAAAAGCCACCTGTGCAGAGACTCAGAAATTATGAGCCAATAAAAGAAATGCAGTAAACCCCGGTGTATCCTTCCTTCCTTGACCTTCATTCCTGTTCCCCCAACCCCTCTCCCCAGCTTGATCTCTGGTGTGACAGAAACTTGAAGTGTACTCTGCCCCTTCAAACACCTTGTCTCTGGCTTCCCCAATTGCCCTCTCTTCCACCACCTCCCTCCTTCTCCTCCTCCTACCCCACTCAGCTCCTCTCTCTTTCCTGTCTATGCCTTTGAAATACGGCTTTCAAAAATGCTGCTTTTTGAATTAATGAATCATTTTTCGCCAGGTGTCGTTGGGAGAGGAGGGGGAGAAAAGGCGGGGGTGGGGGGTGAGGGGCAAAGAGGAGGGAGTGGGGGCTAATAAATACAGAGTGGAGAGAGTCTCACCACTACCAAACCCTCCCTTCCCTCACCCGACACCCCTTCACCCCCTCACCCACTCAACACAGACACACTCCTTTGCTCTCTTCCCATAGCCCTCCACCCCCAGCCCTAGATGAAAGGCCTGGCTCGTTCCTGTACCTTTAATTTAAAGCTGAAAAGGAAAACGAGAGCGGGGGTGCGAAACACGCTTATGAATATGGAGAAAATTGAATGAGAACCGTCCCTTTGAATAAATCAGTATGAATGTCCCTTGGCCTTGTTTGGAGGAAGGTTGCAGGAGACCCTTGGATATACAGCTGGAGAGCAGCTTGATGGACCAATGTGTGTGTGTGTGTGTGTGCCTGTGCATGCACAACATGTGTCCTTGTTTAGTGTATGTATGTATATATATATATATATATATATTTATATAAGTTTAGACTGTTTCACGCTTTTATTGTCAATTCTATGCGCAATGGCTCAGACGAATTTAAAACAGCCATTTGTTGATTTAACTGAAAAAGTGATCGTAACACTTTCACTTAATCATTTGAATCACTAGTAATTAGGCCAATGTAATTTCAACTGTGCACATATGCCGATGCATATTGCAGATGGGACATGAATTCAGCACCTATCCTTGGAAAGAAAGTAAGAACCAATAGCTGTATGTATGTGGACACTCTAAGTTGGATTATTAAAAGAAAATAACAAAGAAATCGCATATCACAATTAACAATACTGAAATATGTCACTATATATATGTCATGATTCGCAGGGCAACACCCTGCAGCTCACATTGCAGCTGACTATGGTTGGCCTTAGGGAAAAAGAGCAAAGGAGCTACATCACACAACAAATACCATACTGTATATGCCACCATCTAGTAACTGCATTAGATGAGACGCATCAGGATCTGATTGAAGGCCGTAGTGACAACACACACTGCACACACACGCACACACACAGGTGTTCCTACAATCCACTAAGTATCTGAACCACACAAGAACGAGCCTCTGAACTGCTTTCACACCAAACAATAGTCACATAGTCACCTTGACCTTGACAGAAAGAAATCACACAGCACTTTTTGCTGTAACTGAAGCAACTTTTAGAAAGTTGGCTATTCTCTTTTGCTGAAATGAAGCTGTCACTACACAACAGCTCATAACGCTTTCATTTCGAATTCATGCACTACACAACGATGCATGCATGGGTCTTAAAACAGCCTTCTATTCATTTGACTGAGAAAGTGATTATTAGACTCTCGGACAGATACTGATAATACCATAAAAAAAACCCCAATGTATATAGTTGGTTGTGGTTGCTAATCATTCTTGTCGGTGTTGAATACAGTAACATATTCAACATATACATATACAAGAGTTATGAGTGGGTCAAAATTACATGTATGTATTACCACGTTGATTTGAGAAACAGTCAGGGTGATCAAGGTGTTTGGCGGGAATAGTCGCAGGATTTTGACCAGGTTTCGCGTGCTTAAACAAGGGATATGAATGCCTAAACTATAATCATAAAAATATATTTAATAAAGCTTTAGTTGCTACAAATGGTTTGAAAGAGCAGATACAGTATTGTAGGAAAACAAATGTAATATGTTGTCAAGGAAACATTTTGCAGACACTTCCAGGATAAATATTTTTGGCTGATATGTTAATTAAAAAGTGTTTGTAATTACGTTAATGATAATAGTAATAATAATAATAGTGTTAATAATAATGTTTCATATATTTGCTGCTGCAAATTTGTAGTTTATAATAGCAATTCCTGCATGCATCCACAGGTTATACTCATTTTAAAAACTTACTTAATCTGGTCTAATATGCTGGAGAGTCCTAAAACAGTGACCACCCTTGCTTACATGTCACACTGTTGCATCACCACAAATTGTCATTTTATCTCCAACAGCTCAATGAACAAAACTAAATGACTGAATAAAATCAGGCAGCGCAGGAAAGACAGAGGGAAGAGATGGAGGACAGAGTGAGACAAAGAGGGGAGGGTGTGTGGATGTGGTGGGGGGGGTGTCAGATGATTGTAAGGACTCTGTATCATTTTGAGGTTGTCTCTCTAACCCAGGTTTCTGTCTATTGTGAGAGGGAGGCAGGGAGAAATTGAATTCCCAGCTACTTTGGAGAACAAGGAAATACTGACTCACACTCATGAGTTAAATGCTAATTGAAGGCAGCAGAGGTTTGGATGTGAGTTCTGAGAGCCCAGCCTGAATGGCACACGGCCTTGGGCTGAGAACGCCACAATAGAAGGAGCTAAAAACGTTGTGTATACTCTTGCTACTAGTGGGCATGCGGACGCTCTTTTTTTTTTTTTTTTTTTTGACAGAGAATAAAAGATGGATTCCATTTATGTTCAGACATACATACTCACACAAACGCACTGGCAACATCCATCAACCAATCAACAGCGTTATGATTATCATACAATATAATATATTCAAATAAGTAAATTAATTATTTGATTCAGGAGTAGATGTGTGTCAGAGCTAGGATGCGACTGCAGAAAAGGAGAGTTGTTAATAAAAATTCAGGTATAAAAGCCCAAATGTGTTGCTGTAGTGAGAACATCACATATTGTTCTTCTTGTTGATTTAATATTGATTTCACAGAAGATTTGTAATCTTAGTATGGATTCAGCCGATCACTACTACAGTTTAATTCTCACATGTCGTATTATTGATTTGTCTGCAACTGGACAATACGTAAATATCACACAAACATGTGATAACAATTCAGGTTTTAGTACTTGGAAATAATCCTGTAATGTGGAGTGTCAGGGAGAAAGTGGGCAGGAGACAAAAATGTGTACTGCTGCGTGTTCTTTGGTTTCGGTGATGAGTGGTTCAATTTTCACTCGAGTGTGGAGAAATTGCCTTTAAAAAAAATATATATATATATAAAGAAAAAAAATCAGACACCTTAACTACATTATGGGGCTTATCCTGTACTTATACCTGTGGTCCCATGCACCTGCCATATATTTAGATGCATATTCAAATATGGAACATCACACAAAATATTGAAAGACACAGAAAACAGAAAATTCATCCATAACCATCTGCAGAGGTAGTCAGGAAAGCATTTAATTATAGCAAGGTGTTAAACCAGCTGCGTCAGTTGTGAAAATTATCTTGCTGAACAAAACGTGGAAGTATCATCAGCTTTTGTTTAGTTACTTAGTATATTTTCTGCAATAACCCAACATCCAATTCGTGTCACGAATGAAAATGAGAGCGAGAGAGTCCTTTCTCGTGCACAGCTGGCCAATCACAGTGTGTCCATTTTAGAAAGTTACAGTTACAGCCCCCTCTTTAATAGGCTTTTCCTATTTTTTTCTTACTAAAAGTAACCTGTGCCTAACAACAGTACGTATGACTACAGGACTGAGTGGATATGGAGGACACGGTTGCTTACATTGCTGCTGCAGTTTAACAGATAACAGCAGTGAGTTAGAAAGGCAAATAATTACGAGCCTTCCTAGTTAAAAAAAAGACTTTCATTTACCTTTTATAGGTGTATATGTAGGTTTGTTTTTCGTGCATTTTGATAAAGATAATATAAGCTTGATGTGTTTTCTCTATGTTCTCCTGTTAAATATACAAAACACAGACACGCACATTGAAAATGGAAAGAAATGTGTATTGTTGGATAGTTGAGTACAGTTGGAGAGTTGCATTGTTTTCTTTTAACCATACATGTATTCTCCATAAAGACACCGGAGAGTGAACAGTGTGCCTGTAATTGGATAATTCCATTATCAGGAAGCAACGTATATACACACAGGCCAACTGTTACATCGTTACAGCTAAAAAAAAAAAAAAAAAAAAAGTTTGATGTTCAGGACTTTTTACATTATAGATGATGTAAAATGATGATTTCTAGCCTCTGTGGAAATGTGTAGTTTTCATTCAATATGCCTAATCTGGGTCTGTATTCCAGTTCACTCTTCTGAACAATTGTATACACCCACAGTATAGCAAAGAATATGTTTACACACTAGAAACCAGGTTTCTGTATAAAATTAGGTTACAGCAGGGAATTAAGTAGCATGTTTACATGCAGTTAATGCAGCAGAATCTCGAGTGTTGGATTTCAGAGCTCCGGCCTTGAAAGCTGACCAACACAAACCGGTTATCAAACCTTCCCCCACATAATCTGAAGCACAGGGTTCAATCGACAGGTTGGAATCTGGCAAGTGAACGCAACTTGCTAGTGGCTGCTAGAATTTATACCAAGCAATCAACTAGAGGAGTAAAGACTGTGAGGAGATTTGAAACTATACTGTAATATATGAAGTAGTTTTTTTTTTGTTGTATAAGTATTATACAATTTATGATGCTTGTAATAATCACAAGAGGCTAATTTCAATCTTGTGGGCCTTATGCTTGTAGAGGCACGTGCAAACTTTACAGTAATTATACAATATGTTGCAGGAAGATGATGAAATGTCAGACTGTGCTAAACACATACAGGTTTTTGAGTGATTTGAGTGATTTTACCAAATTAAAAAAATCTACATCTCACTGCTTGGAACTCATTGGGATATTTTTTAACGGTAGGTAATATGAGACCAGCGATTGCAGTGGTGCTGAAAACGGTCGCTGAAACACTAAATGTTATAATGATATAGACAAATAAACTAGGATTGTGTTAGTAATTGTGTTATGCTAGCATATCAACGTTATTATATTTATTTTAGGAATATCATTAGCTTTATACTACGGGGACTTTAAATATCTGTAGACGATTTCATCGCAATCCATCCATCACGGGTTGAGATATTTCAGTCCAGACCAAAGTAGTTGGCCGACTGATTGCCTGACAGACTGACAGTATTGTCATCCACAGAGCTACTCCACTAGCCTAATGGCCACTTCCTTAATTCACCTGCTGAATCGCTGTGCAGCCGTAATGCAATTTACAGTTTGACCGGCTCATATGTTGTTCGGATATCAAACCCTCCTCCATGAGGCAACAATTACGTTTGCCAATGCAACATACCAATAAACAGGAAAACAATTTAGTATTACATTAACGTCAACTTAATTTCTAGGAGACAGAACTTGCTATAAGGATCAGAAGTATGATTGTTTGTTACATTTCAGTCACAGCCCACTTATTATCCCTCGTGTGAAGTTTCTATACCGTACCACGCTCATTCCATGTCAGCAGTATGTAGAGCTCATTTAAGACAGTTTTAAGATTTGTCTGTATTTTGCAATTTAAAGCATTTGATTTCACTGAAACACTTTGATTACCAGGCATACATGTAATCCAGTAAATCACATGCAGACATGAGACACATGGTCGTCTCAGGTGGAAGTTAGTGTTTTACTTACTTAAAGCTAAATGCCAAACCAGCAAAGTAAAGCAGAGGGAAAATTTCCACCACAGTTACTGTCTTAATACTCTCAATATTAGATTTTTATTCTACAGATTTGACCATTCTGACCACAGCAATAAAATTATTAGTATTTCTCTGCTTATAAGTTTATCTATATGTGCATATGCCTGATAAGCCTAACAACATGGCTACTTCTTAAAAGAAAATGATGCATCTCATTATATTTTTGACTTCAGCTGGATGTGACTACACTCAGCCCGGTTTGAAAAAATAAATTAATCAGTAATTTCTTAAGTGTCATATTTTATGTTCTAAACAGGTGACATAGCTTTCTATTTTTTTTTTTTTTTTTTTAGGCTAACGGCCCTGATCCCACAGATGTCTTGGTATTTCTATGTAGAATCACTGTAATGCAGTAATAATAATACACCTACAGTCTACAGACTGTATGTGGAAAGACGGTAGGGGTAGAGTATTACAAGGCTGATTAGTTTTCCAGCAGAGTGAAATGGAAAATATTTTACAGCACAATGTTTCTAGCTATGAGTTCAGGGCAATGGCCTTAATGCAGTGAAGCAAGTGTTTTTTTCTTCCTCCTCTCACATCTCTCCTACGGTGCCTCTCACACAGTAAAAAAAAAAAAAATTGAATTATATTATACGTTTCCCATTTTCCTTCTTCTGATGTTTAGTGAAAACTATGTTAAAGGACATGAAAAAGGACACTGCTGAACGTACACTAAGCCATAATCACATAACAGAAGTGACACGAGAGAACTGAAACTAATATCCCTTCAGTTGGCACAAACGTTAGGCAAGCATTCAATCCCTTCAAATTCTGGGTAGAGACTGCAAAGGGCACAAATAGATGGGTTTGCAGCTAAGCAGCATTTGGTCTCATGTTGAGAGCCTGCACTACACGTGCAAGTGCACACTTACACGCAAAAGGACTGAAGCTGTAGTTCTACTAACATGTTGCTTTCACTACACAGGCTGCATAGACATTGTGTAAGAGTACATGATATATGGGGAAAAAATATGCATTGCTACTGAGTGAAGCTAAAATTTCAATAAGAAAATGTGCAACTTCACTTTTTTTTCTTTTTTAATGAAGAACTTTGTTTCAGGGCCATGCACCCTCTTACTTGCTGTGCTAATTACAACCTCATAAGCCAGGAAGGACTCAGGTGCTGAAAAATACTTCAACGAGGGACGTCTGTGGCTGACAGTGCCTGGAAGGCCGTGTCAACCAGCCTCAATGGCTAATGAACAAACACAAGGATTTTCTCTCAGATTCATTATCGTCACAATGAATGAATTCCAGGTCCTTTCGGTTGTCGTTCTCAGCATATTATCTTCCCATCAGCCTGTCAATCACCTCAGCCCACAAACAAATCCCTATCTGCCGACACAAACATAGACACACACCATCACACACACACACACAGAGATACAACCCAAACATGCATAAAAGGAACACCCACACCCACACAGAAAATCAGATCAGCTAATTAAGATGTGATGGCTGAGTGGGAAGTAAACTCAAACAGGACTGGACAGATGTCTCACTCCAGTGACTTCAAAAGGGAAATAAAGAACACAGGGCCATGTAATGTGATTTAGATATAATGCTTCCAGGTCAGAGGTGATGGCTGAACCACTGGGCAGCGGGAGAGCAGCTGACAAGCGTGTAACTAACCATGACGGATGGGAATTCAATGGACTGCCTACTCTACACACTTTGAGCTAGACGGGAACAAATTATGTGGCTGACCACCTTGCTGGCTGGAGCAAAAAACAAAGATTTCTTTTGTACCCGAAATATTTACTGACACATATATACGGTATAATCTAGTCAGACAAGATGGTGTTGCGAGGGAAATCCTCCTTTCCATCCCTGCAGTAGCAATGTCCAGTCACAACACATTGATATAATGATTAATGAGAAAGAAATGCTTCACTATTCTAGCATTTAAAATATGCAACAATGTACAATGATGAGGCAGTGTCCACCGGTGTCTTGAACTCCATAGCTGGTGCGTTTCGGTAAATCAAATTAACATTCTTATTTGTTGAGAAATCATACTGTACTTATATGTACTTATTTAGTCACAATTTTGATTACAAAAAGAAAATATGTACGTTTTATGCAGTGATAGCATCCTCTGGGATTAGTGTTCTCCAGGGGTCGGGAATTTTTGGTTCCAACTGACGCTGTTAATGTTTGTATGGGCGACACTAAGAGTAGTTTTTAATATCACTTGAATTCCAACGGACATAAAGTAGATCTACATGGGTCCGTTTCTGACGAACGGGTCTCCTTTTACTGCCATGGGTCTTGGGTCTGTGTCAATACAAATACAGTACTAGGAGCAGTAGTACCCTACTATATGTCTAATACCCGTTATATGACAATTAGTTTTGGAAATAAGATTCACAGATGTTTACATTTATTACAATTTATAATCACTGTTGAAATCATGCTGCTGCCAGTGTCGGTGTGCTCTCTTTATTGGGTTTTGTTCAGGCCAACCACATTTTAGACTGGATCTAACATTATCTAGATTATTATTAGTCCGCTTCGGATGTTTGTACGTCGGGTTTGAATAGGTAAGGGGGATTATCCATTAGTCTTTGCTTACCTTCATTTATGATTTTGCTACTCAGATTATGTGGTAACAGAAAAAAGGAACACTAGCCTAGCTTGTTAGTAAGGCAGTTAGCCTATCTTGCTAGCTTCCAATGTCAAAGCACAAACTATGGGTGCCCCAAATATTAAATGTTGTAAATCAGGGGTGCTCAATACGCCGATCGCAAAGGTAGTTTTGGTAGATCACATGACATTAAAAAAAAAAAATAGACGTCAGCCGCTGTTTGCAGGCAGTAGGCGCGCTGATCTGGGATCCGACGTGATGAATTAGCGAGTGGCGTTCCAGTTCTTCGGGAAAAATTTCCCTAAAAAAACGTCTTGTGTGTTTTTTGGCTGCCCTGTCAGCCAGTCAGACGACAACTGAATTTTTCTGACATTTAGGTCGCTAAGTGCAGCAAAGCATGCAAATCAGCAAGGATTCAGGCATTAATGGGTTTTGTAGTTTTTGTTTGGTGCATGTAACTAAAGTACAGTATTCTCTTTTCTTATGTAACATGGTTCTCATGTTTAGACAATAAATTAAAAAATATATATAATTGAAATATTGATCTTTCTGCAATATGTAGTATGCTTTTTATTGTTTTACATATGAATCTTCATTAGTAATAGTTAAAAATCACATTATTTTCCATTAAATTCCGATTTTCACAATTTTACCGCAAAAAAAAAGCACAAAAACATTGAAAATTGTATCGCAATTTTTGAGAAAAGCTATTGAAAAAAAACAAGCATTTTTGGCAGCAATGAACACACATACACACACACACACAAACAACGCATCTCCTAGCAACGCCAGCCATCAGGTGCCATGGGTACCACCTACCCTGTAGACTGAAGCCAACATGCTGCTTCCATAAATATGACCAAAAATGATTTTAGGTCTTTTTTTTTTAATGGACAATAACTGCAGTATTTTTACAATTATGCCCCATGAAAAAGAGAGGAGAATTTGGACTTCACAAATGTCATGGTAATACTGTGGTTACCTTGTCTTACTAATTGTCATAATCATGAACAATAAAACCTATTAAACCACAATCTAAATAAACTGTTATTAATGTTGCAATTATTTCTAAAAAAAAAAAAAACTGCTGGTCTGTAAAAAAATAAAAAAATAAAATAAAATAAAAAAATATATATATTTGTGAATCCTCAGGTTTAAGCGAAAAGCAAAAGACAAAGACATTTTTGAAGCTGAAGAGAAAATAGAAGTGAGTGCAAAGGGGTGGAGAGCTGAGATGAGCTATTAAAATACAAGGACAGCATGCAGACATCAGGAAGGAGGAGGTGAGAGAAGAAATCAAAGCAAAGAAGGGTTAAAACATTTCACCTATTATGCTCCCGCTCTTCTGTACACTCTGAGAAATTAATAGGAGAAATTAGCAAAGCAATTACCACTTTTAATTGGACTACTTCTTCTGGCCCTGTCACAGCTGCATCCAGAGGTACACTTTTAAACCTCCTAGTACATGTCTTTTTCACCCTTTCACTAACGCTATTATTAATTTCACAAATTTCCGTGGACCTCTTTTAGCCTTTGACACCCGAGCCATCGAGGGTGAACTGCTGTCAGCTTCCTCTAGATTATTATCTTCCGTTCATATCTCTCTATCTTTTTCTCTTACATAGACTACGGCTTCTATCGCTCTGTGCTCTATCACTTCTTCTTATTCTTGAAGGGAAGAAACAACGGTTGCAGTTGTTTGTAACAGAGGAAAGTGGTTCAAATTACCAAATGAGCTTTAATGTTGTGTACACAATCTTATGCCACTTACGTTTGACCTTTAACTTTGACTCAATCTACCTGTGTCGTTTAATCATCATAATCAAGAGTTATTCAATTGTCTGTTTTGGCTCATTTAAAGAGGAAATCTTATCGTTCACCACATAATCATATAGATTCTTGTTGGTATTATGTGAACACAGGTGATTTTTTCCAACAATACACATATTGTGCAGGAAAAGGTGCTTGCAGTTCAAAACTAGCTTGTATACACATCTTGGAGCTGAAGGTGAGTTAAACTAACCCCGACTGCGCTACATATGTATACATAACACAATGACAATAACTGATGTTAATCCTACCAAAACATTTTTGGGAATGAGTTGAATTGAACTGGACCTTTTTACTGTGACGTCGTCTGATTTTTTTTTTTTTTTTTTACTGTATTTTAACCCAAACCACGATCTTTTCCTAACCTTAACTAAGTGTTTGTTGTGTCTACACCTAACCGGACTTTAACCAAGCTTAGCACATCCAAGTATAACAGGAAAGGGTAAAGTTGACAGAGGCTTGCTGAACTATTATTGGAGCACAGAGCGAAAAAAGGGCGGGACTTAGGAAGGGTCAATTACTCCATAATCACCAAAGCTAAGGAGAGCCAAGACTATAGCTTATATTATCTTTGTCTGTCCTTTACTGAACTTCAATGTACTCAGGACCAAGATGTGCTGAACTGACGGGAGTTTCAAACCGGTAAGGATCACGGCCTCCATGATCTTACGGATCATTACCAGTAAGGGAGCGATGGACTTCAATGAAGACGGGTCCTCCGCCTCAAATGATTCATCTTCGCTATCCATGCTATCTAAAAGTGACTTATATCTCGTCATATACTACGTTGTCAAGTCTCTGCACAACTGTTTGCTCCCATCTAACCCCACGTTGTTTTTTTTTTAAGATCCTGGCAGGGAGGATTCGAGCAGGAATCAAGGGTGTACATAACCTTTAACACGTAAACACAAACTTTGGGCAAATGTAAGACAAAATGCCAATGATTGAACTGTACTGTTTAATTGGACAAAGAATTGACTGTTGGGAGAAAGGAATGTCCCTTCCTCCACAGAGACCCGCTTGCTCTTGCTCAACACTACCGTCTTAAAGATTAATTGATTGGATTGATCCCGGAGCGTTTCACTTGAGATGGAGTCAAACTGCATTTTTCACGCAGGAAGGAGAGACGGGAGCATCTGTTGCCCCTGATAGCTTTGACTTATTTGACTTTTCCTGACACAGAAAGATGGGTGCCTGCTTTGAAGCCTCTCAGATACGTTAGCCACAATACGTTAACCGGGCCCACAGCAGTGATTCCCACTGGGGCCACTCACAAAATGTCCAGCCCTGATGGGCTGATGGGAATCAGAGGAAATCAATAAGCAATGATAGACTTTCTGCAGTCCACTCAGCTAATCCTGTTAGTGATAGCTGTGGATTTAATCGAATGGTTTCACACACTACAGACACGGAGACAAGTGTATGTGCAGACACACACACACACACACACACTAGTACACTTAACCCATAACGTTCTTATGGATAAGATCTGTAGATCTTCCACAGTGTCTCTCCGCTGTCATTTTGTTGAGACAAGCAGCAATTTGAGAGACAATTGATTCAGCAGTTAGAAGAGAATCCGTCAGATTAATAAATCCTTTGCTCAAAGCTAGACCAGATTGCGGGAACATTTTCATTGGAGTTGAAGACATGGAATAAAGACACATTTTGTCCCTATGATCATACGATAAAGGATCTCTTTTTTTGATATGGAGATCAGTACAATGCATCGCAGCGTATGAGAAGCCGAGCAGAATTGGACTTCCTTTGACAAAGACGATCTCCCCACATGCCGTATACATATCAAAGTGACATAAACCCTGATAACTACTCTCAATACATGAGCCCCACGTATGTTGCAAAGTATTTCTGGGTTAATACTTTAACCCCCTCCCAAGAATGAATAGACATCATAAAAGCAGGCCCCAGTGGCACATGTTTAAAGGTACATTAAGAGAGCACATCAATTGTGGATGACATAATCCCCCAGCCCTCTTTTCAGTCACTCTCTCACTTCCTTAATCTCTCCGTTCTTTAACCCTCATCTTCTAAGAGGCTGAAAGCTCCCTTCATCTTCTCCTCAAGCTAGCAGAGAAACCGCAAGCTGCCCGGGGAGAGAGGAGAAGAAGAGGTATTACTGAAGTCTGATTAAATTAACACTGTGATGCAGATTTCTTGCCTTTTCCTCTCTCTTCTCGCCTTATCCGACTGTGTGGCGTCTTTGAAAATTAGATGAACTTGTTACACAAGGGTTTGCACATGTATACGTGTGCACTTGTGTGTGTGTGTATATATATGTGCATCTACTTTTAATTAATTATTCTCGTCTGTGTCATTAACAGGATCCATGACTTGGGATCATGATTTGCATAGGTGTCTTTGATAAATATAAATTAGTAATAATAGACTGGAGTGTTCTTATTTCCACCTCGTCTACAACCCTCTAACCCTCCGTAACCTCGAGCCTCGTCCCGCTCTCCTCGAGGCAGAAAGCGGAACCATCCCCTGTAGAAGTACTTTAATTACAAGGTTCCTACATCCAAATAACAAGAGGTTTACATAACTCCCGCATGAGCTGCTCATTATTCACAAACTATTCTTGCTATCCCTGTCTCCCCCCTCTAATACAAATGGTGCACAACAATGTGTGGGCTCCCACAATGCACGTCGTTTTAAGTTAAAGTAAAAATTGAGAAAAGTTCACTTTGTCTAACCATACCTCCTCCGTGTGAACTGAGTTCCAGCTCAGACACTGATTAAATTCAATCTATCTTGAAGCCAATTAATAATTTCCATTGTGTTTAATATTGTCATAAGAAAGGTGCTTAGTTGACACTCTTATACAATATGATCTGTACAATATGCCAACAGTAGCAAGAAGCAGAATCTAGCTCTTTGGGGAGTGTTAATTATATTCAATATGAACAGTAAGCATGATAATATATATGAAGATGATAGCATAAAAAAGGGACTAGCTTGAAATATATTCACTATAGCTGGGTTATGAGGCGGATCTACCAAAAGAAGTAATTCTTCACCTTTTCAAGACTACAGCGATTAACGTAGTTCACGATTGAAGGATATATCAGTCACATATCTGCCCAGAATATCTACTTTTATCAACATCCAACCTTTCTTCCACACAAAGAATTTCACAGCATCTCCTTATATCACATTTTATCCTAATTTATCCCAAAAAAAAAAAAGGCTACCATATGGAAATTGTACAGTTTTATTATTTCTAGCCATTCAATGCCAGAAGCAATGTCATTGCACTGTCTTCATTGACCCCCATCCTGCCTCTGCCCATCTGCTCCAACAAGGTGATGTTTATCTCCAGCAGGAGGAAATTAAAGCCTTGCTTCATGAGCTGCAGATATGCAAATCTTATACAGTGCAAATAGATTGCAGAGCCCCACAGTGGACGTTGTGTATTGGGCTGCCCATTGAGTCCCGGCGATTTGAAATCCAAATCAAGAAACGAGGAATTACAAGACACGCGTGGCTTCCCAAACGTCTGGACTTTGAGATATTACGGAAAATAAATAAGGAGAAGATAAAATAAAAATTAATGGCAGAACTAAAAATAAAAAAAAAAACTGATTTTTTAAATTCTGGGTAGATATGGTTTAATAACTCTTGTTTCCGTGCGGCCGATCTATTCAACCACAGGTGAACGCTTATCTGAAGCTCTGACACATGCAGCATGGAAATAAGTTCCTCTGATATCACCATTACGTGGGATATGTATTTTCTTGAACTCACAAAATTGGAAAGTAATAGTGGCCATGCAAAATGCCTTGCATCCGTAGAGTATGTAATTTTGATATGCATTAGTGGTATTGTCAGGCAGGGTATATGGGCTGTTTCCTTATGTGATTGCAGGTCTGGCTTGTATTGTGGGAGGGAGGCAGACGGGAGAAGATAGTATTAAACCTGTCCTTGCCATTCCAATCTGTCTGCATGTTTCTCTTTATCATTCTGCAGTTTCTATCCACTTACGCTATAATTAAGTTTCCTGACCCCTGCCTTGCAGCCTTAACTAAGCATTGGGAAATATACAGCCACTGCAGATCTCTTAGTCTGATGTGCTCTCTCTCTCTCTCTTCCCCTCTCTCTCCTCTCTCTCCTCTCCTTCCCCATTTCTGAAAATCTCTCTCTCTCTCTCACCGTCTCTCTCCTTTCTTTCTCTGAGTCTCCATGGCACTGTAATGGAATAAGAATTATTAATCGAGTAATTGTGTGGAACACATTAGTTTGCATTGAATTTCTCCCTCTCCTTTTCGATGCTTGATTATCCAGCTATTGGCCAGACTCTACCCCCCCTCCCCCCTTCACCTCCCTACCCACCACACTCCAAACACGTAGCACATGCCCACACACACACACACACACACACACACACAACTGGATCACACTTCCCTAAATGGCATAATCTCTCTCCCTCTTTCTTGTGAGCTTGCATGAACACACAAATACAAACTCTCCCTTACACACACACACACACACACACACACACACACACACACACACACACACACACACACACACACACACACACACGCACGCACTGTGCTGAGGTGTGTGTTTGCATCACACCTGATGCTTGATGTGTGTGTGAGGTGTCTTGTCGTGATGTAGGAAAAGGCTCTTTGTAATGTCCCTTTAACCTCCATCCTGTCTTGATCAAAATAGCCAGGCACACAATAAAAAAACCCTCCAGCAAATATACAAGCATGAATTAAAAATAAATATATAAATAAATAAAAAAACATCAGAGAGACATACTGGCGTACCGGCATTCATCATAAAAACCCCTCTTCAATCATAATTAGTCTAATTAATTTAAATCAGTGTTGGATGCCTATCTAAATACAGTGACAACACAAAATGAACATCCACCCTGCAGCACATAGCCTCAGCCTATACGTTCCCATAGTGAAACACACCCTCGTAGGATTAGAGCGGAAGAATAGGGGGATTATTATTTCATGACCTTTCAATCCGCTGCCTGTCAGGTTGAACTAAAGCCATATATGCTGCTGGAGGACTAATCTCCTTCTCCCTTTGTGTCCGCAAGGGATGTGTCATTTCTTTATCCCCTCTATCCAGATTTACTCCATAAAATAAACTTCCTAGCCTGATCTGATAAGAAGCCATCTCCTTACCGGGATAAGGCTGCGGTGCCTCGTCTCCCTGCTTCCCCGTAGCCGTATTTTTGGGTGTCAGATAACTCAGATGGGGATGGGAACAGCCAGGAAATGCCACTTTGTCTGTCTGGGAGCAGGTGACAACAAAACGACAGTGACTCTGATTAGAAAACACCCTCCTTCTCCCCCCAACCACCACCACCACGCGCTTTTTCTCTCTTTTTAAAACCACCAAAATCACCTATTATCAACACTTACCAGGTAGCGTGTGAAACACAAATAAACTGATATTTGCAGGCACACATACTAGATGTCCCAAACTCGCCGCATCACAGACACACACTTATGTTGCTATTGTTATCATCTCATCTTAATTACTGGAAAGTCATCACTGCTCCAGCTGTCAGTCTGATTGAGTCTGAGCCATGATCTGCTGATCTGACCGCTGCTGTCAGCCTGTCCTTTCTCCCCGTTTCACTGTCTGTGTCATTTTGTTTAATTATTTAATGGACATGAGTCATATTTTCACTGCTTCATTTAAGCTACCGCAGACTGGAAGGGTCTGAATATTCAGGATATTAAGATTTGATGCATACAAATATTTCTATATTTCTAGGTAGTACACTCCTGTGTTGCATAAAGGTCACAGTGGACAAGGATAAGGACTATGGATACACACACACACTCCTGCTAAAAAAATAAATTAAAAAAAGTGAAAAACTGAAATTATTTACCCTGGAAAATGAAAAGCACCGGTTAAGTATCTTTAAGTATTAAACCGATTTTTGTGATTCACAAAAGTTGTTTTTGTTTTTCTAAAATTAGAAGGGGTGACCATGTCTAATCACAGACTACACAGAGCCATTATTTGTCCACACTCCAAAGCCTCCACTATTTAAGATGAAAATGCTCTTGACTACAACAGAGGGAAAAACAAAACAAAACATGTGGATCAAAAATAAAATAAATGCTTACTGACAAAAAAAAAAAAAAAAAAAAAAAAGTCATGCTGTGCAACAATCAGCAGCGGAGTCGATTTGAAACAATTAAATATCAGTAAGTCTACACTGTGGGCATAGGCTTGGGACTCAATAGAGTCAAATATATTTTACTGGCTGTGTTCAAGCAGAGAAACTGTAAGGAGGTGGAAAAGATCACATTATGCCTAATCCTGAAAACCAAATATTCCTTCAAACACAACGATTATGTACTTTATTGGTTATTTATTTTCTCTTATATTATGATATTCTAAGATATTTTGTTATAAAGTCTAATGAAAGAATTTAGTTTCCTAGTAAGAAACTGTGGAGACTATTACAGGCACTTCAATTTACCCCAAGTGTAAGTGTTTGCAATTCACTGAGAGCAATCCAAGCCTGAATTGTCCCTCCTGCTCGGGACCTCTCGCTGCGGTCGGAACTTGAAGCACCTTTGTATCGGCTCCTTTTGATTTCAGGCTACTGTTCCTCGCCTCCTATATCTCTGCACGGCATTATTGCTGATTGACATAGCGAAACATTTCTGCTCGTCTATAGAACAGGATCCCCGCGCAGAATACGTCTCCTGTTTTTATTTCTCCCCCTACACGCTGCAATTGAAAGGCAGGTGCATTTTTTTTCCCCGGAAAAGCATGCAGCTATTTATGTGTATGCTGTAACAAAAGTGGTTTAAAACAGAAGGGAAAAATACAATATTTAAAAATAAATAAAGAAATCTCCAGGCTATCATAAAAGAGACAAAAACGTCTCTTTTAAAATGTCAGAGTTATGGTGATAAGAATCTGAGGATGCAGGGAGGACTTTGGTGAGAAGTGACTAATTACCCTGTGGACCGTCCTGATAGTGGAGAATAATTAGATTCACACAAAAGACCTTAAACCAGCATCTGAATAACAAGAGCAACATTCTCAATAGAAAATTTAATTTGATTTTGTTGCGAGTTCCCTTCGTGCACTCGAAAGGTAAAGTGAGAGAAAGCATTATAAAAAGGAAATAACAAAACAAAACAAAACAAAACAAAACAAAAAACCCTCCCGTCTTCTCGGGACGGTTTCATGGCTGGTTTGGTAGGAAAAAAAAGCTGACAAAACCCCACGGTAATCAAAAGATGAGTACAGCCTACACGGTAGTTTATATATTCACAATTAGAGGGCGATTAGATTGAACTAAACATGGATTAAAATTAATAGCCTATAGCCTAGCCTATTATGACAGCTCTGACCAAGTTGTGTTACCGTTTCTTCTCAATTCATAAGAAAATTGGTTAAAAATGCAAAAAAAAAAGAAAAGAAAAAAAGCTTACATTACAGATTCAATATATGCTTTTAATACATCAGAGAATTAAAATGAGAGTTATAGAAGTGAGGTTTTATTAATAAACATACAAATTTCAAGGCCACACAAAAGCTCATTATCCCGGTATAACATTTCATTTCATTTATTTATTTTTTATTATTATTTGTTTTTAAATAAATTGTGTTGTGGACAGTCGTTACATTACAGCACTTTTAAAACAGCATACACAGGACAATCTGTAATCTAGATGGTGAAATATAAACAAATAAACAAACAAGCAAAAACAAACAAAGAAAAAAAGGTGAAATTGATGACTTTATAATCACGCAAGAAAATTATTCCCTCCACATTGTGTACAAGATCCATTTTTACAGCCTATAAAGACGGGCGTGAGCTAACTATGTAGGCCATACTACATGCAAATGGTGTAAGAGTGCTTTAGAAGATTAGAAGATAGACATCCGGCCCATAGTGGGCTGAGAGGAGTGGGCTCTCCTCCAACACTGTGTCCTATCTCCTCAGGACTGGAAAAAGCATCCTAATCCTTTACCTTTCATAGCGATCTAAAGCCGATTTAAAACTGTCACTACCCTAGTTTGTGTTTATTTCATGTTCAGCTGCAGCTCAAGGCGATACTCTGCACACCCACTTATGACATGAGCAAAAAGACGTACGTGTGTGTGTGTGTGTGTGTGTGTCTGAGGGAAATGGAGAGCAAGAGACTACAGAAGAGAAAGAGAGAGACAGAGAGAGACAGAGAGAGAGAGAGAGAGAGAGAGAGAGAGAGAGAGAGAGAGGGTGTCCATGCAGCTAACTGACCAAAAAAATATGAAGGAATGTCCTGTGTATGTGTATGTGTGTGTGTGTGTGTGTGTGTGTGTGTGTGTGTGTGTGTGTGTGTGTGTGTTCTGACTGCACTAATTGTTGTTTTTTTTTCTTTTTGTGTTCAGACTTCAGTGTTTTTTTCATCTCAGACATCCACCTCTTCGTATAACAAAACCAAGCAGCTCAGCTTCAATTTACTTCCAAAAATACACACTCCCACTCAAAAAAATAGTCCAGAAGATAGATGAGCAAACACAGTCCCCCACTCTCCCTCTTTCTATCTCTGTGTCACTTTCTCTCTCTCACACTCACACACAATATCACAAACCATTGACCGTTGAGCCATAGGCCTGTAAGTCAGACCTCTCCTCTCTCTCCTGCTCCTCAAGGCCTTACTGTATTATTCTGTAAGCAGTAAGAGCCCAGCATTGACACAGAGCTAATCACTGGAGGCAAGCTCTCTCTCTCGCTCTCTCTCACACACACACACACACACACACACACACACACACACACACACACACACAAAATGATTGACACACAATAGCAGTGAATCTATGCAGTGCCCCCCGTCTTGCTTTTTGCTTTCTCTCCCAGCTGAAAAGACAAGAGGGGGGTTAGTGTGTGTGTGTGTGTGTGTGTGTGTGTGTGTGTGTGTGTAGCAGTGAGATGGTGGAGTGGAGTGATGTCCAACAAACCAAGGCAGAGCCAGAGCAGTAGTGAAGATGGCAAAAGATGAGCTTGTGACTAACGCTGTTGCTATAGTCGTAATCCCTCCTCGTTCTGTCAGGTGCAGCAGCCAATCTGGAGAGAGTCTCAACCCCTCTCACATGAATATGATCGCTGCGCTGGCTGAAGGCCAGTGAACCACTGATCCTGTTATCATCTCACCGGAAAGAGAGAGAGAGGAAAGGGAGAAAGGAAAGGAGGGACGTGCATTTTTTATTCCTTAATCGGGCCTCCTGTGTCATCCACCAGCACTTTGTCCACCTATAACCACACTTTTAATCTAAAGAGAGCCCTTACAATGATATATCATTTGTCACAGCTGTAGCTCTGGTGATAGAGCAGACTGGTCATTAATCGTAAGGTTTATGGCTTCTACTTTGAACATTTCAACACCAATATACAGGATAAGGGCAACAAAGAATGTATGTTGTGCAGAGGTTAAATGTTATTTTAATGTCAGACCATCCTTTTTAAGCAATCTGACATCCTCAGAGTCAGAGATACAGGTGTCTGAAAATTGGGTGCAACAGGTTCATGTTTTCATTCATCCCATGTGCAAGAAATGACTGAACTCCAGCCTAAATCGCATGTGTATGTGGGGGGATCGGGTGATAATTCTTCAAACTAAGTATTTAAAAAATAAGAATTACTGAATTAGTTTCAAAAGCCTTGTAATGCATAACAGTGGAGCAAAGATCACGGGTGTAAACATCAGTTTGATCAATGTACGTGATTTTATATGATTGTGCATATTTACCACATACTGATAAATATTTAAATTGGTGATGATGAGTTCAACTATTTTGCCCGTTGCATCTGCCACAATTAATCTAATGCAATGTTGTTTTATTTATTACTGTTTTGACATTGTTTTTCTGTCCACCATGTGCTGGTTGCCCAAGGTGACAGGAAGCGGTGTGGTTAATTAAAGAGTGGACAGCACTCCAGACTCCACTCATGCACTCCTGGTATTGTCATAAGCACCACTCCTACAACACACTCCCTCAAGAGTCATTTCCCTCCGTTTCTTAGGACATGGAGGGCCAGGCTGTGCCCTCCCGGGCACTGAAGCACACTTTTGTGATTCTGACGTGGCTATGCGGATGGATGGATGGATGCACACAAGTCCACAGCCGCCATCTCTGCATAGACTCATCCTGATAGCTTACAGATAACACTTTCAATTCAGCTTGATGTTATCGTTTTTTCCTTTTCTTAGAAAAATATGAACTTGTCACGTGGAGTGCACACACATTTGTTACATAGTTCCACGGTAGATAAATCCAACAATAGGGGCCAAGGCCTCGCCCCCGCTGCATGCAGAGTTAGCAGGACTGTGGCGCTAATCAGTGGGAGAGGATCACATCTGGCCTGACAGCAGCTGCATCACTGTTTAGAGGAGCTGCCAGTGTGAGAAACACACAGGTCGATTTCCTTTTCTCCGTGGACAGAGTGGGTGTTCTTCGCATTCATTTCTTCGTTCTCAGTCCTTTTCTTTGAGCTAGCCAATTAACCTGGGAGCAGTGTACTAATGAGTTCCCTCTGGTGGCTCTGCACCGCTCAATGGAGAAGAGGGAAGAGTAGGGTGAGCCAAGAGGGGAGAAAGGAGAGGGGTCAGGGAGGGATAGCACAGGGCTGCTGCTGGGTAGGGGGTGGAGGGTGGAAAGTGCAGGCATGGCAAAGGCAAGGGGGAGGGTAAGAGAGTTTTGGGAAAAGGGTGAAGAAGGTTTGATAAAGGGGTGAGGAGGGAGGAGGGGGCAAAGACAGAGGCGCAGGGCAAGGAAATACGGGATGGGTTGATGCAGGAAGAGAAGGGACAGAGCACCATAGCACCATCCAGTTGGCCACTACGGGCCTATCACCAAGACATTGTCAGCCAGACAATGGGCTTATCAGCCTTCTTTTCACACCAGTCTGATTAACTGGGAGGAATGGGAGGAAGAGGAGGGGAAGGGAAAGGGTACGTCCTTGTACCAGCCCAGTAAATGTCAGGATGGGCTAAGCACCCGGAAGAGCCTCACGGACTGAATGAAAACTGGAACAGTTTTTTAACCCACATCCTCCCCCCGTATAAATACACATTAGCCGTGTTAGCACTGCGGGGAGGTTCGCCTGTAATAAATCTACAACCTTCGTATCTCACTGACCAGATTAGCGAAGAAGTGATAAGCACCTTTAAGCACCATTAGCTAAATCTGCGCGTGTCATCAGTCACGGCAACACCATGAAGCACAGTAAGGTGCACGGTAGCATAGATGCTAGGCTTAGAGAAGATGGAAATAAGAAAAACACTACTTGTTGCCCAAAATATTAATATTATATTAATAATTAATACTTGACATAACAACCCCAATTACACCCATGAAAAGTAAAAAAAAACAAAAAAAAACTAAAGGATTACCAAAAAGATACAAGCATAAAACTAAATAAAACTAAATAAAACCTGCCTGTGTGAATGTATTTCTCTTCTGGTGCTTATTTATGAATTATGTATGATTTAGTATTATGAGTTGAGATAGCATTGTGACATGCAAGTCATGCTGTTTTGCAGCTACTAAAACATACTGTATTTGATCAAATCGGCTTTGCTTGCCAGCCACACATTTCAAGCTTGGCGAGCTTATAGACCAACAAATGACTAAGAGCAGGCCACAGAGAAATCGTTTGTGTCATTGTTCAATTAGTCTCTAATAATAATAACTCTGGTTTGTTTGTTTACTTGCTTACTGCTTCCCGTTTGTAGACCTGCGACAGCCATCTGTCACACAGAAGGATATTTGACAGAAGGGAGGCGACAGAGTGGGAGGGGGGGGGAGTAATTTACAACGCGAGTGCTAAGATAAAAGTGGATGGAAAAAAACTTCCAATAGGTTATGAGAATGACATCCTTAAATCACAGCTTGAAAGGTTTTCCAAGTGACGTTTTTCTGGAAACATGAATTCCCAATGAACCCATAAAAGCTTATGTTCTTGCTGGTCGATTCAGTTTGGAGTGCTATAAAACCAATGCTTGGAGCAACAAGTGGTTCTTGTTCTTCATTTCCTCCAATTCTTTTTTTCAGAAAAAAGGATGCAGTAATTAGAGGGTAGACCAGGTGGAAGTACACACCTCAAGAGCCTGGCGCTAGCTCACCCTCTCCTCCACAGGAAGATGGGAAGAGGGTTATGCGGAGGAGGAGGGAAGAAGAGGGTGAACATGACTGGAGAGGAGAAAGTGCCTGAAGAATACGGTAAAAACGGGGGAGAGGGGAGCAGCAGCCTGGCTTGGGAGCATATTGGGTCAAAGAAAATAAAACGTGCCATTTAGCCAAAGAAAGAAGATGAGAGCAGTGTGCTAGACGGGGTGGGGGGTGGGGGGGAGGTTGGGGTGGTGGTGCTGGGACAGCCGGGCGAGGTGAAAGGGAGGTAGAGGCGAGGTTAGTTGTTAAATATGGTGGGGGTCATAAGAGAGGGGGTGGATGCCCACCGTGATACAAATGAGGGTCTGCAGGCAGGGGGCCCACCCACAGTACAACTTGGCCAACAAAGCTGCTTCTGTCTCTGCCTCCCTCCTCCACAGACCTCCTTGAGTGGGCAGGATTCCATTAGCAAGCTGCAGAACCTGGGGTCTATTCAACCGCCTGTCCGGGCCTGACTGAGTGCGTTTGTGAGTACGCAGACACACACGGCACATGCACACACGTGCTCACCAAGTACACATGCATGCATTCATTCACAGTCACTCACTCACACACATAGACAACACCGCTAATTAATCCTCAGATTACCCAGCCAATTATTACCACACTTGTACTAATTAGAAATTATTTAAAGCATTTCCCAATTAGGGTTTACATGCTCAGTTGGACAGGAGTCTGCCTCGATAAACCAACTGGTTTTATAGTGGGGGGAAAAACAGCAAGTGCATTCATATACATATGGATGTGCACGCACGCACGCACACACACACGCACACACACACACACACATTTCTGGATCTGACTGTGGTAATCAGGCCGTCTCAACGAGTCCCTCTGTTAAGACGAGGGGGATGAGGACAGACAAGAGGAAGAAAGAGAAAGAAATAAAACGACAAAAGACATGCCCCTTCAGTGCTGCAGCAATACTGTAGGTCGCTCTTGTTAGGGCTGGGGACAGTGATTAGGAGGGGCCCACAATAAGACCTGCCAGGAAACACATGCCAATTAGGTTACCAGGAGAACCACAGGCCCTCATCGCTATGGGAAACCCACTAGTCTCTGCACCACACAGCCCTCTCACACACACACACACACACACAGCCCTCTCACACACACACACACTAACACACACACACACACACACACACATGCACACACGTGGCCTCATCCGCTACCTTTTTCAACCCTTTGATTACATTGTGACATGGATAAGGGGAGGCCAAGGGGGGAAAAAAGAAGGTAGAAAAGAAGAGATGACACTACGGTGCAATGGACAAAATGACTGAGGCGAGGCAGGAGAGTAAAAGGTTGAGGCAAAAGGAGAGGCAGCGGTTTTCGTTAGAGACTCGAAGCTGGTTGCTAAGAGGGATAAACTTTGAAAATCTCCCTGTGGATTAAAAGTGAGCATTCAGGTCAGCCCAACCTTCACTGAGACAAATGACAGAGTGAGTTATAACAAGAACAGGAAAAGGGGAAAGGGAGAAGTAACAAACAGGCTGTGGTGGGATAACGGGGGCTGGACTCCAGGGAGAATTATTAGCAGAGAGAATTACAGGCTCATCCATGGGTGACATGTAAGCCTCAGCTACATACTTGTTTATAATACTGATATTTGTTCAACTGCGATGTTATCAGGTCTCGATGTAATACTCAAAGCTTTTGTTCTGATTTGCACGGCAACGCTCACCACGTCCACAGATGCAATAACCAAGAAGCAGATAGCAAGCGGCACAATGTTGTCCTGAGGAGCTGTGACCCATGCAGAACGGAGAAAACTCACTCCGGAATATTTGCACTGATGTGATCAAGGCTGAGATGTTGATTAATGTGCACGGTCCCTGTTATTAAATAAACAGGGTGAATACACAAAATATATTGAATAAATTAGAGTGTGAACCGATCTCCTTTAGAACATCCAGCTCATTAGAATTCATGAGGAAACGATGTTCTGATTGCGACAAGAGTCACTCATTAAGCCATGTTTGTCCCCCGCCAGAGCACCACTCCCTGCACGCTACCCCCCTCTGCCCCAAAACACTTACCCCTGATGCCTGCCACACACTCCACACCAAACCCCTCCCTACTGCACACTCTCCCACTAAAAGCTCCCTGACTTAACATCACCCCTTCCCAGTGGACGTCACCAACAAACCACTAACCCCCTTTTCACCTCCTCTCCCCCTTTCTGCATATCCCTCATTTCCCTCCTCCTCCTCCTCCTCCTCCCCCTTCTCCTCTGCTGGGATCTGTGTCATCATTTTAATTAATTTCTAATCAGGCGAGAGTAAACTAATCAGGGGAGGCGTTAAACAATGACAGCTCTGCCTGCTCAGCCTCACACTGGGGGCCGCCAAGCTGCTCTGCATGCCGAGACGAGCTACACATTGATGAACAACTCAGTGTAGACGGGGCTATCTGCACCGAGCTCCACTGCCATACATGTTAATACGGACAGCAAAACATACGTGCTCCATTTGCCTTTGCATTTGCAGATTGGACATGTTGATTAAATCCTGACTATGTTACATTTGTAGCCACTGTATGACTGCTTTACGTGCTTTAAAGAAAAAAACTATACAGATGTGACTAAACAAACATATCAGACATATCATAGAAATGTGATGGAAATGCATGTAAATAATCATCATGGACAAATAAATAACCTAACCCTGTCTGAATGGTACAGTATGTATCTGCTTAGAATGGGTTGCACAAAGACTGCACTTATCTGTAGGCGGCCAGATCCCACCAAGGCTGAGCCATTGTGAAAAACAGACAGAGAGAGGGAGAGAGGGAGAGAGCAATTTTGGGCAATACATTAACTGAGACAATGTAACAAGAGAGCATTGATTAACCTCTTCCAGACTTACCCTGTGCCTAAAATACCTAAAACCAACATAAGTGAATCATAATTGGCAAATTCCAACTATATGATTGCATGACAATGAAACTGATGACAGATGATGACAAAAAATTAGTTAATGACCACTATCACACTGGTTGGCGACATGAAATTTTAAAGGTGCGTTTTGATATCTGGCGTAAGTGTGTGATTGGCATCAGTGTGAGCCTTCAGACGCGGTGCAGCCTGAGCCATATGTCTGCAAACTGAGGCTGGCTTCACTACAGGCAGCGGCGAGCCTCCGACAGAGGCAGTCGAGTTACAACTCTTGCCGGTTTGTCTCTGTGTTATGAAGAAAGAGGCTTTCATGTCGCTCTCATCAAAGCTTTGTAACTGGATCTGATTTCTCCTCCTGCCGGTACCATGGCAACCGATGACCATCGACCTAAAGGACCAAAGACTATTGGCATAGTTATGGGACACGCAACCAAAGAGATGCACACATGCACTCAGAGGTGTCGGGATAATCACTCACACAGACTCAGTCTTTACTTTTCAACTTTGTGGAAAGTTACATGCAACAAATTCAAAAACACAAAAACATGGTGCCGGTTAAGTAAAATCAAAGTTTGAATCAGAAATGGAATTTTGAGTGAGAAAAACTACACAGACATCAATTGTGTTTAAAAAGTTGTTGTGGTTTTTTTTTTATATCGTCCCCCAGCCTCCCCTCCATCACCACCCCCTTTCTTGTCTTCTTTGCCAAGTATTAGATTCCCATGCCAACCGCTTCCCTGGGATAGAATAAGGATTGCGGAGGTGGGAAGCTGAAACCCTTCCATAACATGTCAAACAACGCTGGAATCCAAAACGCAAGAGGGAGAGAAAAAGGGTTAGAGGCAGATTTTCTATGGGGAGAAAGAAACTGTCACATCATCAGATTGGTTATTCTAAGTGGAGGGATGTGGGTATGGGGGCGGGGAGGGAGGGGCGGGGTGGCAGAGGCTTGGGCTGGCAGAATCTGGCAGCAATACACGATGGCGGTATTTCCACTAAAATAATCAGCCCCCAGGCAACGGAAGGAGGGGAGGGAGGGTTGTAGGGTAGAGACACAGAGAGGTTAGGGATTGTAGGGGTAGGAGACGGAGATGGGGTGGGTGAGGGAGAGGGAGGATATAAGGGAGGGAAATAGCAAGATGGAGAGAAAGAGAATCTGGGAAGCAAACCAAGGAAATCCTGCTTCTCAGATATGCAGCTGTGGAATTAAAATTGGTATAAAAACACAAGAACAAAAATATACTTCACACTTCACAAGCCTATTGAAGGAGGGTGTGTGTGTGGGGGGGGGGGGGGGGGTTGTTGGTTAAGGAGGGGGGAGATGTGCCACTATGCTGGCATCATTGATACCTCAGGCACAAGGGGGTAAACAGCTATTCTCCTCACTTTACTTCTTCTGGTACATTGGTTTCAGAGTGCGAGTGCGTACATGTGTGCTCGTGTTGGGTTGGAGTTCGGTGCCTGCAGGTGCAGGTCTCATCGGGCTACAGGGTGAGCTCAAGAAGAAGACAACAAGAGCCCCTCAGAGACCACGAAACGTAAAATGCCCGATGAAACAATTTCTACACTTCTGTGTCCCCTCAAGCACATCACAATGAACAGCGAGGCATTGATTCATGATCAAACGACCGTGATCGTCACTCAAATTCAATAATAACAACCTTCACAATCAAAAGCGCTCTAAATATACTGTACCTCTACTTCAGGCCAGGATTAGGCCTTTCTGCGTGCACATTTGTGTTGATGTGCTGCATTATGGAACAAAGAACTATCAGAATCGAAAACAACCATGCAAACGCACAGATAAACGACAAATCAATTAATTTCAAACGCGGTGAAATAGCTGCACAAACAAACACTGCGTTTGATTGCTGAAATAAGAATAGTTATTAGAAAGAAATTCTGCACAGGAGAGCAATATTCACTACCTTGTAAATATAGCACAGACATAAACAGGAGGTGCTACATGTAATACACACACACAGACACACACACACACACACACACACACACAGCAGATTCTTGGGACTTTTAAAGAATTTTTCAGCTGCATTTCACTCATCAAGTAACTTCTTTCATGATAGAACAAGGAAAAAAAACTAATTAATAACTGTGAGCTCTGAGAGTCGTGTTATCGAACCCAGCCCACTGGAGTGTGACGCCACTAAAATAATACAATCATCAAACATAATGAGTGAGTTAAGAAGTTTCTTTAAATGCATGCATGCAGAGTAAATGGTTGCAACTGAGCATTGTGTTACTTTCATCACTGTCAAGACTTGATCTCAATACAAATCTCTGTGTAATACAGGCCTATTCACGCAGCCAGCCTTTCCCCCTCTGGTTCAATTATCATCTGCACTTTTGGAAAGATATTCAATTAAAAAGACTCCTTTAGTTTTATCAGAAAAATAAATAATTATATGTTTATATACATAAATAAAGAGTAGTTGTGAATGTAGGCTTGTGCATGACTGTGAATATTTAACTTAGCCACAGAATGAGAAGAACGTTGAGAGGCAATAACAATTTTGTTTTGAGAAGACAAATAAAAAAATTTAAAAAATCACTAATTCTCAAAAAAAAAAAGGGGATATTTTGTTTCTATTCCAAATGCATTTTTATTAAGATAGAAAATGAGTCAGGAAAAAAAAAAAAAGTAGAATATTGGAAATGGAAGGACAATTAAGCAACCATGAAATCACAAAAAGGAAAGCAAAAGAGCGAACAGTAAATCTACCTCATTCAGTAAGCAGTGTTTTTGTTGGAAGTATTCTCTACTGAATTTGTCAGCTTTCATTTCATTTCTCTGACATTCTCTCTGTCTGACCATCCAAGTCCTCTCCTGAGACAGATGAGTGGAAGCAGAGTTCCAGAGAGAGCTATCAGGATTAGGATAATTAATATCATCTCATTTCACTGTGATCCTCTCTGCGGCCCACTGCACACACAAGGACAGGATGCAGCGAATATTGTGGCAAGAGTATCCAGTCGCCTGTCAATCTAAGCCCGGTCACCCCCCCCCCTCCCGCCACAACTCACACATACACAAAACGCACCCTCCTCAGCAGCTAAATTGCAGTTTGAGAGACGACGGGGAGAGGTAGTGGTGGCAGCGGTGGGTGGGGGGGTACTGGGCCCGAGGGACACCATACAATGGAGCGTAAGGCTGACCAGCGTTCAGGTGAAATTGAATTGGAAATCTTCCACGGCTGGTTAGCATAACAAAGGGCCTCGTGGCTTTAGACAAAGGCTGCTTCTCTAATGCACAAAATCAATCTCTCTACGGGCTCGGTGCATTGTTCCCTCCCGCCATACAGGTGTTCCTTCAATGGTCCTTAATCAAAAGTGTCAAAACAAAGTTAAGAGTTATCTCTGCTCCTCCGCAGCTGCTTCTGCAGAGCAGAAAGAGGGAAAGAGACCAAACACTCCGGATAGCAAACAGGCGAGTGAGTGTGTGCATGCGTGTGTGTGTTTGTGTGTGTGTGTGTGTGTGTGTATATAGGATGCTGAATGCATTCACTACATCATGCCATGGTTTGTTGGTGCTAAAGTTGAGCCACTGAGGAAGCCTAATCTCATTTCTACCTGAGCCCTATCAGGTAAATCAGAGCAACTGGTATTCTGTGATGCGCAAAAGAGCAAAAGTTTGTCCTGCTTGCCTTATTTCAGAAGAAGAAGAGGATGACAGTAGAGAGGATGGAAGCAGTGATGCAAGGGAGCAATCTTTTTTATTTATTTATTATTATTATTATTATTTTTATTTTATTTTTTTACAGGTGCAGCCTCACCATCATTTCTCGCCTCCATAGTGAAGGTCATATTAGTAATATTGGTAGAAGCTGCTTTTCTCTCTGAAGGTTGTTTATCAATGGCAAAAACACAGGTACAGCTCTTATGAGCAGCCCCCCCCAAAATACCTTATGCTCCAATACTATAACACTCGACATACTCTCTCCATTTCTCTAAAGGCCCAAGACCTTGACTCATTTGTGGTAGATTAAATGACAAAAAAAAAAAAAAAGAAAGAAAGAAAACACCAAATAGAGACCTCAGCCTTCTCTTTCGCTCCATGTGTGGGCTAACCGATTCATCCACTGAGGTGGTAAGTGTTGTCATTTCTCCCCTGCTTTATGCACTCTCTGTCCTACTCCAGGGCTTGTAACGTGATATTTATATAGCTGAACGTTCATTACATGATACTCTGATACCTATAAGGCTAAATAAATAAAGCTAAACAAACCCAGTCTTAAATGCCACACATCCATTTTGCTCACATCAGGCTCCTCAAACCATCCGGGTTACTGTGTGAGAGTGAGCTGTGTGCATTATGTTGCATGTATATGTTCTATACAGAGACATTTGATGTGGTTTGTTTTGATGAGGTGAGTATATCCGTCTGTGGATTACCACATAAATAACAACAGAAATAATCTGTAGACTAATCCCACCTTCTAATAAATAGTGTCACAGACTCAACGCCTCCACTTTGACTCAACATCATGCTGCACCACATGGTTAAAAATGTCAGGTCATTGGCAGGGAAATCTCTGTATAATATACCATAAACTGACATTTCCATCAAAATAAAAATAAAAACCATTTATCATGGCAGATGTCATTTTTATATTGCCAATATATCATGATATAGTCAAAATTTCTGGAGATTTTTCCAGATGTAAAGTTAAAGTAACACATCCTTGTATGTCAACATCAACGGCGCACGCAAACTAAAACAACAAAAGACAAAATGAAAAAGAAAGTTTGTGCGACTTTGCTGCATTTTTAAAACATCAGGACAGCGATCGATGTTGTGAGCCAGTGACGTACATCTGCTTTCATATGCTTTTTTTTTTATTTTATTTATACTGCAGAGCTACAATTCACCACACAGTAATTGTCTGACGTCTACCATGCAATAAACATACATGATACACGACTCAATAGAAGAATAATAGAGAATAATAATAATAATAAAGGGATAGTTAACTCGGTCAAAACAGTACGACAAAAACTAGCAGACAAGTCTATATACTATGACTATTGGTAATAATTATTGGAGTGATTTCTTATAGTCAACAGCAGGTTGTTTTGTCGAACCCTACATTTTCACTCCTCATTCACTCCATAAAAGGAAAAAAAAACAAAAACAAAAAAAACTTCAACTTTATTGATTTTCTAGCACCGAGATGAAAATCCCTGACCCCTGAAACACAACCTGTTTGTCTCAAGCCTCCACTATCGCTGCTTTATTTACATCCACACAAAGCCAGTTAAATTTGAAAATGAAACTGTTTTTTTTTCATGATGTTCTCAATGCCCTCCCACATCCACGGCAAGCCTGCATTTTTCTTCCCAAGATTCCTTTCTTTTCTGTGAGTAAACCTTAAAACGCCGGCTACACGCTTTACTGTGGACAAGGAAAACTCAACTTTTGGGTAACAATGACACATGTCCACACTACGCTGGTTAAATTGGTAAAAAAAATAAAAAAAATACAGAGCTTTATAAAAAAAAACTACTCCAGAGTGTGTAAATCTCAAAATGCTTGGTGTTGTGTTGTAGTGTGTATGGGGGGAAAATTAAGCTTTGTAGAAACGCTGTCATATTGGTGACAAAACAGATGGTGGCAGTAGCAAAAAGAAACAACAATAACAATGTCAGCTGTTGTTCTCTGTATTGTCTACTTTGATAGCTTGTTTAAAGTTAAACACAGCTAACTACCATCTCTCTCCTGCTGAAATTGCTCGTCAATCCCCTGCGCAGTCCGCCCAGACACAGTTGGGAGTCGTGTGGCACTAAAACCTTCTTGTTCCAAACTTTAATATAGCTTCAATATAGCGGCTCACACAGGTGTTGTAATTAAGTTGTATTAAAGGTGATTTTGTAGCACACACAAAAATAAAATTAATCAGCAGATTAATCAATATTGAGTATAATCAGTAGTTGAAGCCTTAAATTATTATGTTTCTTCATATGAAAACTTAATGTTTTTTTCATTGATGCTGCTTTTAACATTTTGGTGAATCCAGTCTTTGTTAGTGCAGCAGCTCATTTCAAACCTATATTCTGCTGATCATCTTTTTCTGATTTGTAATGACTATTGAATATATTCTGTATAATACGGGCTTCACTGTTTTACATTTAATCCCATTAAAAATTGGTCAAAGATGAACAGATTTAGAAGTTTTCCAATTGTTCATGTTTTGGATGTGTGTGTGTGTGTGTGTGTGTGTGTGTGTGTGTGTGTGTGTGTGTGTGTGTGTGTGTGTGTGTGTGTGTGTGTGTGTGGATGACGTTCTAGATGAAAATGACCTGCAAATGCTTGTGTGGATATTTCACACATGAACAGCTTTAAAAGAAGAAGAAGAAAAAAGAAAAAATCAGACGGCTTACTGTGGAGGTGACTTAATGCTCTTCTCACTTTCACTATCTTTCGCTATCCACCAGCCCTTAGCTCAATCTCTCACAGTCTCTGCTGCTCAGGCCCTTGGGAGGACACATGCAGACCAGTTGATTAAAAATCACTTAGTGGAGAACACAAACAAAGCTGTCAGCCTTTGGCTTGCCCTTGGGATTGGTGTGTGTGTGTGTGTGTGTGTGTGTGTGTCAGAGGGGATATGAATGAACCAGTAGAGATGTGAAGGGGAAGAAGAAGAGAAAAGAAACTCTGCAGGCCGAGTTAGATTTGAGTCAACAAAGTCAAAACATGTCTCAGAATAAGAGCACGGTGATATTTCAGTCAGTGTCTTAGTATATTTCTCTTCTGATAACTTTGTTTGACGTAACTCACTAAAATAAATGTTATTATCCGCTTCATTTATTTTAAGCTACACCATTGTGGTAATGTTGATGCAAGTGGGGACATCTTTGAATGCTTCCTTGGTGGTGTGTGTTGCCATTGTTGAGCAGACCTGCACTTACAAGCTTGATTGGGCAAAATTAAACCCAGAGGACAGTAAATACTGTATACATGGGCTCATATGTCAGATGCATTCAAGTATCCTTACTGTAAATGCACCGACAGGGAATGTTTTCAAATGTGTCCTTGCCTGCAACAATTGCAATATTGTCAGTAGCTCATAGAAAAGCACAACTTATTCATGTCTAGAAAATTCAACGTGATCAGCCTTGCTCAGGTCACCAAATATAATTAAAAACTGACAGCTACTTGTTTAATCAATTAGCCAACTGGCTAACTAAAATAAGAAGTGGGGGCATCCACAGACCTCAACCACACAACAGTACCTGGTTTGATTTGGTCCAGGGCCCTTTGTTGCATGTCATACTTGTCTCTATACTAGTATTGCTCGATCAACAGAAAATGAATGAGCAATTATTTTAATAATCGAGTAATGATTTTAGTCATTATTGGAGTGAAAATGCTGAAAAAAAATGTTTTTAATGATGATTTTAATGCTTTTCTTTATCATACATGATAGTAAACTGAATCTTAGGGGGTTCTGGACGGTTGGTTGGTTGGAGTAACCTCAAGTCTTTTTTTTATGGACTAAACCATTGATCAATAAATCAAGAAAGGAAACAAGAAAAAACACACTATCCAATAAGAATATATATAATAATAAATAAATAAATCTTTAAAAAACTACTGAGAGTTATGCCCACCACACATCAATTATTGTACGAGTCGGTCAGAGAGTTGCTACTGCAGAACAACAGGAGGCAGGAACGCATCATTTACTTATCAGCTTGAAGTGTCAACACATGATGACCGTTGCTGGTCTGATCATACTGTGACACCCATGACAGTCGTAATTAATGAGCATATGTGGGCGCACACACACACACACACAAACACACACACACACACACAGACATGATGTTGTGCATTCACATGCAACACGCACACAGCTGCCACTGACAAGGGTAGGGTAGCGCAGCTCCAACGGTCTGGCCTTCACTACCAGATGGTAGTTCCCACTGGTTCTTCTGACTGACACGCACACACAGACACACACACACACAGTCTATTCTCACAAATTTAATTTATGTAAAGTTGACACATATGAATGATGTATACAATATATGCACATAGTATTTCTGAATATTATCCTTCACCAAGCATGTTTATCAATCAACAGATTGCAACCACAAAATCCTTCAACTCCTTCAACTCCACATTTTGTTGACATCACTAAAGGCGAAAAACCAAAAAATAATTAGAATTTTAATTGATTGTATATATCTCAATGAAAACAGGGCCTCACAGGAATATCCAATACAAACCTGTGTAAACATCCTCCACATATAGAAGCAAGGTGAGAAGTGTCCCTGTGGACCAAAGTTCAAAGAGAAATACAAAGTTAAACAGAGAAGTACAGACAGACAATGAAAGAGAGATAACGGATATATGAAGAGAGGTAAAGAGGAAACAATGAATATGGAAGTCTCCCAGGCCGCAGGAGCAAAGTCACCCCAAACTATCCCCACTGGGGCCTTAAAGGATCAGCTCAGAACTAAGAGGCACATTGGTGTCCAATACACTGCCTGTTCAGACAACTGGAGAAAGGATGGGAGAGAAACAACCTTGTGTTGTGACTTACTGAATTATACATACATGCACGCACGCGCACGCACACACACACACACACACGTTGCTCTCTGTCACTTACGTCGACCCTTCTCCGCACTGTTGTGAGTCTCCATCTTATTTTGTTGACCTGTATGTGCAGGGGGTTGACAGAGGTGAGCACACAATCTCCTGACGCCCAAACACAGAGAATTGGATCACCCCTGGACTGACCTCCTCGGAGCAACGCCTCGCCTATCTGCACCCTGTGCTGTCGAGGGGACTGTTCAGGGCAGACAGTGACCCCTGCTTGGCCCCCGGGTTCGTAGCTCCTCTGCCTCGACTGCCGGGCAACATGACAACCTATACAAGGCCCTGTCAAACACATGATTGACATGTCCCCGCCCATCTCCGCCAACATTCACACTAGCCCCGGCAAATTACCCCAAAACCCAGACAGACGACCGTATCTCGGAACCCTATTTGCTCTCTTGTTGTCCTCCATATGTTGTGCGCGCACACACACACACACACACACACACACACACACACACACACACACACACACACACACACACACACACACACACACACACACACACACACACACACACACACACACACACACACACACACACACACACACACACACACACACACACACACACACACACACACACTTTTACTTTTTGCATGCTATTTGTGATTTATTTTGTTGCTGCTGCAGGGCAGTCTGATCACGCACTGCTCCTTCATAAACCACAATGTCTCCCATGCCTTTCCCTTACCTGCGGTGGAGATTGCCGCACACACACACACACAAACAAATTGCGGGCGCACATACAGAAAACCCATGCACATGAACACAAAAAGAGGGTCCCCGCTGTGAGAAAAAGAGCTACAGTACTCCCTACATCAACAGTGGCCTAGATAAACACAATACACACAAAAGAGCCACCCCATGAAAATAACCCTCCATCTAAGCATCACTGCACTTATCTACTCATAAACATAGGGATAAATCAATTCAGTGAGAAACACATATTTTTTTTCTCTCATATGAAATTACAGCTGTGGGACCAAAGCTGATAGCATAGGTCAAATTCACTAACCTCTTCTCTCCATGGCAACAGTCTACCTCTTACAAAAAAAAAAGCTCAATGTGGTTTGTTGAAGTCATTGTCAGATGTTTTTCCGTGACCTGCGAATGCGTGTCGTGAGTGTGTTGGTGTGGTGTTTTTTTTTTTTAATATGTTGCACGTATGTACACGTGAAGGTATATCAGTCTATCTGTGTTTGAGTGTGTGTGTGTGAGATGACAACCCTGTTATCACAGCATCTGTATTAGCATTGCAGTGTCTCACCGCTTTGTTTTACTCTGACCTGTATAATCAGTGTCACATTAGCAACACAACAAATCAAACGCTGCAAGTCTCTCCCCCCCCCACATCACACACACACACACACACATCACACACACACGCACCTACACGTACACCGCATGTCCTCCATCATACTCCCAGCTGGCCAGCACACTGTGTCAAACAGATGCTAATTAATATGATAACTAATCCCTACTACACAACATACAGAGCTCCAAAACCATTCATTTCATTTCTTCTTGTTCAAAAAGCAGAGCAAGAGGATGAATCATGAACTAGTTTGTCCTGTTCGTATCACGGCACAGCACAGTTAATATCTGAGTAGTTGGTTATACTTCAACTATTATAAACACAAAGTTAAATATTCAGGAAATTTGTTATAAATCATGTTAAAATAAAAAAATAAAAAATAGAATTTTCTGTTGTGTTTTTTCTCAAACTACAGTATATGTGCTATATAACAAATAAAAACCCTAACATACTAGAGCTGAAGCAATAAATTGATTAGTTGAAAAAAAAAAAAGATTTGGATAATGGATTCATTTTTAGGAATCTATTTAACATTTTATGGATGAAATGATTAACCAAGAAAATAATCAGCAGCTCCAACCCTTTAATGTGTTCGATTTTTGCATTTTGCTAATTATATGCAATAAATAAAAATGTATTACTCATCATCTTATTGTTGTTCAGTCACATACAACTGTTACCTCAGTGCAGCTTGTAGACTTCCCAGTTCCGCCTGAAGCCAAGGTCTTAATACTCACTTCAATTTGGGATGTGGCCCTTTTTTTTTTTTTTGTAACAACCCCACTTAATATTCTTTCTCACCGTTTTGACTAAACAAGGTTATTCAACAGCTGAACACTATTCTAGACGGGTGCAAGTGAAAGTGACAGTATGAGGTGTATTTTCTGCATTTCTTTCTTTCATTCATTCATTCTTTCCCTTGTTGTCAATGACATTTGGAAGATTTCAGAAAACTGAAAGGCTTTGGTGAACGGTATAGTAACATTTTAAAAAGTACATTTTGACTTAATACTTCATCAGCGGCGCAGACTAGAAATATAAAGAATTCAACTCTTGTTCTCCTTTCCTGATGTACAAGGAGGAAAGTCAACATCCGCACAGCTCCTTCTACTGTAACCCCCCCCTCCCTCTCTTAAAAAATGAGAAGGAGAAGAGAGGAAGGAAGAAATTGAGAAGAGAGGAGAAAAACAGAGGAAGGAAGGGATAGAAGACAGACGGAGACAGATGGGCAAAAATACAAGTGCGGAAAGACAGACGGGAAGAGGGAGCTGAAAGGAGAAGGAAAGGAGACGGAGGGATAGATTGAGCGAGGAGCAGGAGGCGTACTGTAGGAGATCCAGCTGACATTAGCGAGTGAGTTTATGAGATGTGATGATTAGCCAAATCCTGCTAATCAATGACACATTCACATGGGTTCCTGCTCTGTTGCTAAACACTAATTGGTCTATTCTGCGGCAAATAGGGAGATGCTGTTTCCCACTTCACTGTAAGCAATGCAAGCTGACACGGGGGCACATGTGCGCGCACGCACAGACACACACACGCACACACACACACACGTCAAACATACTTGCATGCACATACAGCGCTGTACATCTGTAGTCCCAGAGTACGTCGCAGATTCTGGTACATAAAAAGGTCAAATTGAGACTGATTCAATTTGAGAGTGGATGAGGAGCAGAGGACCCTGCTCGACTCGCTGTACACAATAAGGCGAGAATGGGATACTAGAGCAGGCCAGTTGAACTGACAGAAGGGGAGGAGGGACTGGAGTAGGAGCCCTAAATTCAATTTCACTTTGTTGGGTATTTAGATAATGTCTTCTAATGTAATGCTGGGGCTGTGACAGGATCCACTGTATAGCTGCAACAGTCATTAATCACAATGCAGCAGCAGCGCCACCAATGTCCGAGCGCAGGCACTGCTTCACTGAACTGCAGGCTGGGATCTTTACACCTGAGGACTGGATGCACAGACTAGACCTGCAGCTGTGAATGGAAGTCTAAATATAGTCTAAATATCAAATTTTTAGTGGATTTATTTATTTATAGTAAGTAAAAAGGCCAAAAAAAGGGTAAATTTGATTGAACTGTATAGAGCATAATAATATAATTAAAATAATTAGCAGCAATCATATCAGAATGCTACTAAAAATGAACTGATGCCTGCAAATAAATATGCATTATGACCAATTTCTAATTCCTATATATATATATATATATATATATATATATATATATATATATATATATGTGTGTGTGTGTGTGCTGAGACAATTAATCATATGGTCATGAAACAAATACAACAATTTTGACAATCAATTATTTGTTTAAAACATTAAAGCAATAATGAAAATGTGATCTGTATGTTCAATATTTTCAGATATTTTATAGACTAAATTAGTTATTTAACAAACTAAAATTATTAATTGATAAGGAAAATAATATTTACTGCAGCCCTATTCTATATTTCCATAGAGTACATATATTCACTTGCTGTAGAACTACACATCAAAAATTGTCATACTATTTTCACACACACACACACACACACACACACACACGTACACACGTACACACACACACACGCGGCATCTCCAGACCCACAACACGATGAGTACGGTCAATGTGGGGTGTATTCCTCTCACAGTGAGTGCCGGTGGTTAACAGTGCTTTGCGTTGAAGAGGAGGACAAGAGGAGGGTTCACTCAAACACATGACTGTTACTACCTAAATATTAGTGCACGGACTCTCTCTCTCTCAGTGAGGGTGCCTCAGTATGTGATAGTGTGTCTCTGTGTGTGCGTGCTTGTGTGTGTGTGTGGATGTAATTATGTGCAGAGGAGAGGCTGTTTGGGGTAAATAGAGTTGCAATTATTCTTTTAACCTGTTAGATTGTCAACCCCACTAACACACAGGGCCAGGAGGAGACAGAAAACAGACAGACCCGATAAGTACTACAGTACATTTAGCGATAGAGAGTCACACATTTAACTCAAAACTAAATGCCTGAATTTCTCTATGGTGTGTTATAAGGGAATGTGATTTTGTTTTTGTTTTGATTCAACAATTATATTCCTGCAAAATATAAATGTTTCATTCTTTCTTTAAAATACTTTTACTGTAGTGTCTGTGACCCTGAACGGATCAACTGAAAAAGCAACGAATGAACAGATTTATATGATCATATATTTTGTTGTGAGATTTTTTTCCCTTCATATTTCAAAACATCTCAGATATAAAAAAAGGAGTGTTTTAAAGCGTGTGCTAACGTTACTGTTATAAGGAATTTGATTGCTGTGTGTCAGGACATGCCACCATTGGATTAATTTAATTTTCGATACACTTTGCTGTTGACAGCTGTTTGCTGAGCTGAAGTGTAATGCTCCATCAACAGCAAATGGAGTAACCCATTCAGCACCAATGCAGCTGCATTAAAAGGCAGGAAGTACATTTTATTTCCCTTCAATACTTCCTCTATTTGACTCGTAGTAAAACCTGATGACTACCTTTTGATTTACTACATTTCCCTGCAAAGATAGAAGAGAATGTAAATCAGAGATTCATTATTTATTCATGTGTTTTTTATGCTCTCTGCATTTAGCACAAATGACATCATGTTCAGCAAATAAATACCAAAAATAAATAAATCAGATGCTTATGTTTTAAAATGCACAGATCACTACAGAATCTAAATAAAAGCGTTGATTATCAACTGTTTGTATTTGGGTAATGCCTCATAATATCATAATAACTGAAAACAATTTGAAGAAATCTTATAGCATTTTTCTCTCCATCTCTCTTGCTATATTTTGTACAGAAACACTCACACATACACTACAGGCTAATAATGTTATCGGCACAGATCAACAACTCAGCAGATCACACCACATGTCACCTACGATAACTCAACGCATGCATGCGCGCGCACACACACACACACACACACACACACACACACACACACACACACACACACATGCGTTCTGTGGCCCTTGTCAATAGGACGTTAAGGGTTTTGGCACTAATGACCAGTGTAGAGATAAGAGAGGAGAGGTTAATGCGTTGCTGTGGGTGATCAAGATAAGACCGATCCCTTTAAGCCTGCAGACAATGAGACAGCGAGAAAGGGAGACAGCGTGTATATAAATAAAAAACACACAGGAGGTACAGGCAGAAAAAATATATACAGAAAAAATAAGCAAAAGCACCTTCTGGCCTTCAGAGAAGTTGTCTGACAAGTTGTTTGAGTAAGGCTCACTGCTGCATGTAAACTACTGCTCATCATATTTGATGTATGAATAAGTAAAGATTCAATAACGCATAAATATGCACAGTGGACCACTACAAACACTAAAAACTCAATACCAAGCACCAACCAGTCCAGCTCCTCTGAATACGTTATCAGTCCAGCTCAAAAGACAAAGCAAATATATGACCCTGTCTTCCAAACAAAAGGGCTTCATTTGGAAGCTGTCTTTGTGCTGTTAGTGTGCGTGTGTGTGTGTGTGTGTGTGTGCGCCTGAATGCAACATTTACAGTATGTTTGTGTGTGTGCACATCTCTGGTGATTTGTTTGTTGCTTTGTTTGTTCGTTCAACATATGCTTTGCATCGGGTGGTAGATACAATTTACTGTGACTGTTATGACTCAAATAGAGTTCAGCCTCTTAACAGACACTCAGTGCATGCATGCATGCGCACACACACACACACACACACCTTCCTCTATGTGAGTGAAAGTAACATAAAATAGCTGCCCCCACCCTCTCCACCTCCCTACCTCCCTACACCCCTGTCTGTGTGGCCGGCTGGGTCGGCTGACATTTGGACACTTGTCAATCATCTCTTTCAATAGCAAAGCGGCAGGAAAAATGGAGTCGGGGGGTCAGCAACTCAGTGTATTGCCATGGCAACAACTGCACTGAAGTTCATAGCCTGCTGGGACTGTAGTTCTAAGTGTGTGTGTGTGAGTGAGAGAGAAACTCCATTTTTGTTTCTGGTTCGAGTGTGTGTGTGTGTGTCTCCTTGTGTGTCCAATTGTTCCCCATCAGTCAGAGTCAAATACTCCTCCCATTTTAGCTCTTCCATCTCTCACCTTGCAACCTCACATGCAGCTTTAGCCTTTTATCCCTCCTTCCCTGTCTCCCCATTTTTTGTACCTCCCTCCTCTAACCAGCGGGTCAAGGAACAAGACCCTGCAGGAATTACAGCATCCAAAAAAAAAAAAAAAAGAAAGAAAAAGAAAGTACTTAACCTTTCGCCACATTGGCCTCTCCCTCTCACTGTTTTCCTCTTCCTTGCCAGTGTGTGTTTCGCTGCGATCCTCCACTTGTGCTCGCTCTACATCTAATTGTTTTCTCATCTTGAATTGTTGTGCTTTCATCTGTTTGACAGCATTGCATTTGGACTGTTGTTGAGTGGTTGAATAGCGTGCATGTGTTATCCCATATTGTGATTTACATGTACAAGCAGACCTGTCTGTGATCAGCCAAGCACCCCCCCACCCCACACCCCAAAAATAAAAAAAATAGAGTGACTAAGTACGCAAATACAGCTACAACAAACTATGTGGATTCTGCACCACCGGTGGTCTGTTTACAGGATGAATACGGAGGATAATTTGTGTTCCCAGTCAGGGAAAATAGCTCAGATTGAGCTTCGGAGGACAATCCACTGACCTGTTTACCGAACACTTATCACAGAGAGGTTCACCAGCACTATTCATCTTCCTGAGTCTCCAGCAGCCACACACAAGCAGGCAACTAGTCCCTCCTGTCAACCCAGACTTTAATGACAGCACAATGTGCACTGACAGCAGCTACGCAGAAATGAGTTTAATACAATGCTTCAAATGGCTGGAAAATGGCTCGCTTTGGGAATAAATATCTTGTGAAAATATCGAAACAAAATTTACACCGTTGTTTGTTGTAGATTTAGGGATTTGATAATAGAGATAATTAGAGAGCTTAATGAGGACAACTGTATTAAACTTGTACATAACAAAATAAAAGAAAAACCTCTGATTGATGACTGACTGAAAAATACACTGGTTGACTGAAAGAGTTCAAAAAAAGTACACAGGTTGCAAGATGTATGATGTATGTTCATTTTGTGTATTTCCTCTTACTGGAATTGGTGACTTTTAGGAGTAAAATCTGCTGCTAATAGCTGTTTGATGTGGATTAACATGCTCCATTACCCCAATGTACCAACACTGCCAGAATTACACACACACACACACACAGGCAGAGAAAAACACGCTCTATGACACAGACACCAACACTGCTCCATCCAAATCTCCCCCTGACAACGCAGGCATACACACACACACACACACTTTCTCATCCAACACTCTCTCCCATCAATGGACAAGGCCTGACATGGAATGGCGTAATTCTGGGGGATAATTCATGGATAATTTTGGGATAATCTCCAGCAAACCATTCGGAGCGCTGCCACCCAGTTTGCCCGCAGCCTGATTATCGGGCTCCGAATGCCAGCCACTTGTAGTGACCAGCACCGCCAGCAACCACTTTGCAGCATGCGAATAAACAAAACAAACAAGGACCTCCAGCAGGGGGTGGGGGGGGGACATCCAGCTCTGCTCACACAGATATTCACAAAATACTGCGGGTCAATGAACAGACGCACACGCGTGTAGGATGGAGACAGGCAAGCCCAAAACACACCAATGTAAAGACATGCAAAAGTATCCATGTGAAGAGTATCAACACCCACCCCCCACCCCCACCCCAAACACATATGCAAGGATTCTCATTATGTACGATTGCCATCTCGTGGTAAGAGTCACTCTATAATTAAGAACGGACCTTTACTGTGACATGCAATTAAATATTCAATTTTACAGTCAAACATTCGTGGCCAAGGCCAAAACAAAGCAAACAGTTTTGTGACAGTAGACTAATTTGCCTGCTGTGGGCTTCGGTCTTATGAAAGTGGTGTAATCCTTGAAAATATATATTTTATTTTTTTAAATGTTTAAGACATTGCATCCATGTATTGATATAATTCACTGTTGAATAACACCTTAATGTTATGTTTAAATCTCCACATTGTTAAGACCTAAATTATATCCACATATGCACGTACATATGTTCTGCTATAAGCTGAATTTGGTCTAATGTTGGAAATAAAAAAATAATAATAATAAAAGTGTTTTGCTGCATACGTTGATAAATGCTGACATCTAGTGGCTCAACCCAAACACTCGCGGCTTCAGGTACATTAAGGTCACACATGTTTGGATAGAAGTAGATACCACCACCTCTTGGCCAATACACCCATGAAACAACAACAAGGAGGTTTAATACATCTGTCTTAGTAACCATTCATGTTTGTTTGTTTGTTTTCTTACATCCCTACATAACGTAAATCCATCCATTTCCTGTATAAAGCCATGAAATTTAATTCTTACAAGGATATATTAAAATGACAAGTCTGCTCCTCTTTAAAACATGAATACAACAACTTATTTTCCACTGAAATTAATTTTCCATATTATGTAACGAATATACAGGGAGGGATATGGCTTCATACACACTTAAAGCTGTGCGCCGTCTCATGAAAGTTAGTGCAGGCATTTAAAATGTAAAGATTATTAAAACTGAAATTATCAAATAAAATATGTCATTTTCAGTTGTGAGTCTCGTGTCATTTGATATTCTGCGTGTCTCGGTGACTCCTGCACTGGTGAAAAGTTGCCGTTCTTTATTTAAGATGGAAATGATCGGGGACCACGAGTAACACAGATACACTATGTTGATTACTTCTCACACTTGACCTCACTCCTGCATATTGTTTTGTTTTACATGCACATGCGAATCAGACCTTTTGTCTCTCTGCAGCGGTGAGCAATACACCCCTCCATAAACTCAGACACACATCAGTTCACCCAAAACGTAACATTTCTATGTTACTCACCATTAGTTATGATCTCTATCTTTTAAAAAATGCAGTAAAACTAAAAACTATAAGTTTACTGTCTGAATCAGTTCTCCGCTGTCACCGAGAAAAAAAAAAAAAGACAAAAAAACGTCCAGGATACAGAGTTAGTTGAAAAAGATTTGACAGGAAATGAGAAAAGTCACAGCACAGTGTTTTCCAGAAGAATCCAGAGGTTTTCCTGTTATACAGTTTGTAAGAATCCCTCCTGAATGGACATGATAAAAAAAGCCTGTAATATGAAGTAGTGCTCGGAGCAGATACAGGAAGCAATGTCCTCGCGCACGCCACAGAAAACTTACAGTAAGTCCAGCATGTTTTCTGGTCCTACTGTTTGAGAGCGTTGACGAGAGGACGTCACTTCTTTGAGAGAGAGCGTGTGTAGCAGCTGAGGATCATCACACAGAAGGAGCGTTGCCCTGCACAATTCCAGATAACAGTGAGATATAATCCAGATAAACCGATGCATCAAAGTGGCATAAAGGCTCACCTGTTTTTCTCAGCCCCCCCCATCATCTCTCCAGTCTGTGAAAGCACTCCTGTGTCGCGCCACACACACGTACACACACACACACACAGAGAGCAGTCTCATCTCTCCTCGTCTCCCCTTCGCCTGTTAGACATTGACTGCTTTTGCTCCGCTCTGTCTCTGCACTTGACCAATCCACTCTATCAGCTCCACCACTCTCAACACCACAGAGATTTGCACTGTGCAACCTATTCAATCTTTCATGACACTCACCGATGCCAAACCAGTCACCTGTTGGCTTAGAGGTACTCAAAACCATTTCCCAATCTCCCGCCCTCCTCGCCTCACTCTTATCTGGTCTATCTCTCCTACTCCCATTATTTTCACCTGCCTCTCACTCTCACATTTCTCTCCTTCCCACTTTTAGTCCTTTCACTTCCTCTAATAAGTCCTCTGCTTCTACCCAACCATTACCAATTTTCTCCGACCGACTATTTTCTACTAGCCACTAGTCTCCCTCCTCCCCTTCTTCTTCTTATCCTTCCACTCTCCATCCTGTCTCTGCCTATCCTCCTTATATATCCTCAGCCTTCGCTTTGCCTTCTCCCCATCTCCAGCAGCATGAATATATTATTATCTACACAATGGAGCCCTGCTTATTGTTTATGAATTACCAGCCTTGCGGCCAAACAAAGCCTATTTTCATAAGAAACCTCCATTTCATTTCAGCTCCAATTAGATTGGGGGCTAAAGAATAGGAGTCCTCAGGCCTCAGCCCCTAAGGATGGCAGGTCCATTCAGCTTCATTCAATGGGGCCTTATTGCTTTCCCATACAAAAGAGCACGTGGACGGGCTTTCAGACTGAAACACCAACCAAAAATGACTGGGAGACAGTACTGTACAATAACAAATCTTTAAAGAAAGGACACTGAGTGCTTATCCTCCCATCCATCAATTTATCCCTCACTCTTCGCTTTCTTCCTCTCCTCTGTTCGTATATTGTAAGACCTGGACATTAATGACAGACAGTTGAAAGAGAAAGGGGGTGAAAGAAAGAAGAAGAAGAAAGAGGCAGAGCAGCTCAGTTTTTCACAATACATGTCAAGTCTAAATGATCACTGGCTGCTGAATAGACAGAGGGAAGGGAGAAGAAGTGAGTCTTGTGTATGCATGCGTGCGTGTGTGTACAGCTGATTGATTCTCTACTTTGAAAAGGAGGAAAAAAAAAGAGTGAACGAAAAGAGAGAGGAAGACCATGATGCTTTTTCTGAGCGCTACAATAGTCATGGGTTCTGAGCTGTATTGTGGAGCAGCCACAGTGACAAGCTGTCACTCTGTCCCGGTAGGAAGAAAGGGGCAGAGAGAGTGAAGAGAGGCTGGGGCAGGTCAGGACCCCTGATAATACACCCGCCACCTCTTCAATTCACATAATGATTTCCTACCTACCAGACACTTGACAGGATGAGGAAGGCTCTGATAAAGTAGTGAAGGAAACAGAAAAAAGTTGGAGCCAGAGCATTACCACAATGTGTACTAAGCAGGTCAACATCAGCTAAAAGATCAAGGTAAAGTTCCCAGAAGCAGGGCAGTGGCTATTTTAATATAGGGTTCATTAGCAGTGGCAGTCAATGAGAGAGAGTCAGGCTAAAAAGCTCAGAGAGCAGAACAGCACTGGCCTGGCTTTATCTAGCGAGATCTGCTTCACAGGATGAATGTGAACTGCGCTTTTGTGTCCCACGAAGGAATATTCAGCATGAAACAAAAGGCAACTGTTTTCATTATCAACGAGTGGACAAGGTGAGAGTCACAGTTGAAAAGGTTGACATCTGTGCTTATTCATCCAACAGTGGCAGAATGAGATCATCTCCTTCCCCACAAAGCTTGTCGCGATTATCACGGAAACACAATAGATTTCAATAAAGCGTGTGGCACACACACATACAGACATATACACATATACACACCCATGAGCATGAATGGGGTTTTTTTTGTTAGGTCAAAGGCAAGATGCAGTCAATATATTGTGAACATGCGCATGTATTCATTCACATTCATTCACTCCCTGCAAACATCCACCAACTACAGCCGACTGAGGAGTGATGATAATAAACTAGGTGAGAAACTCACTGGAGGTCAAGGTGAGATTCATGAAATGCAACATGAGCAATACAAGCAGCAGTACACCTGTACAATCCAATGTAACCATATAACTCTTAGGAAGCTTAGAAATGTTCAGTTTTTCTGGGCTGCATTTTATACACAGGTGCTTCCAGTATTTTGTTTACCCATATTTAACATATATGAGGGGTGAGTTGAAGTGATCTTACCTGGCGTCTCGATGGGACAGGGGTGAGGTCTGAAGCTGCAGAAGTGCATTGTTGAACTTTTTTCCATTCAAATAAACGTCCTTTAGATTCCAGTCGTTGCCAAACGAGCTCAGATAATCCTGATCAAGTCCATCACCGTCAGATAAATGTTTGTGTCTTGCAGTATACTTTTAGTTTTTTAATCTGGTGTCGGCGACGACTTTACCGCGCTGCTTGTTTTGAATTCACCTCACAGACTTCCGCCGGCTAATTTCCGGTTAGCTAAATTGAATGAAGATAAATAAAAATAAAATGATTTAATCGTGTGGCGCTTCCAGACTTTTTCAAATGTTATCAGATGGAGCGACACTAGTCATTTGGCGGTGTTGCATGTCTCTCAAAACGAGGTATCAACGTTTTACAGCCGCAACAGTAGCCGCCTGTGACGTCATAGACACGTGTCTCAAGTGTTCGTGAACCTACGCACACCTGGTGGTTACTACACGTCACACAAGCTTTACCTGCCAGGTATACGTCATCTGTCCTTGTTTCACATCTGTCTCTTCATAGATAGATAGATAGATATACTTTATTAATCCCAAAAACTGGGAAATTAAAGTAAAGGTAAAAACAAACCTTAAAAATAATACAGTTCCCTAAAAATAGATAGAAAATAGTTCCCTCTCTGTTTGTACTGTTGTAGCTTTAATGTACATTAATGTCGTCATAATTATTTCTATAACATATGGACTTGTTATGTATTTGCACCTATTTTAGATCAATTTGACACAAGTTCGTTTAAATTGAATAATTACAAAAACAAAAAACAAAAAAAAATTGCTAATAATCTTGTAAGCAATTCAAAGCCATTCATTTATAAACATATTTATTTTTCCCAAAGAACAAAGGCTCATCTTTTTGCAGTATTTACATTATACAGTAAAAGTTCAGTATCTTTGTACAGTTCCCTTAGGATGCCCAGAAAGAAAGTCAAACACAAAGTGGTAAAGAAGTGGAAGATAAAAACAAAAATGATACAAAAAAAAAAAGAAAAGTACACACAAGATGAGTTTATGTCAGGAGAAGAGACAAGAATCGATTCATAAAAAAATTAAATAACATAAGAGAGATCATGAAGTGGCATGGGCTTGAAGTTCACACTTGTCCCAAAGCCTTGTAAGTACAACTGGACAGCATCATGTTCAATGACTGTAAACACAGGGAGAGCAGCTCTCTCAGCCAAAAAAGACTAAATGTACGCTAAAGTGACGGGACACGCAGATGAGGAGCCGCGTGACCTCTTCACCTTCTTGCTTGGTGTTGGAGGAATGTTCCAGAGGGGGAGACGGTCACGCCTGTTCAGCATCACAGCTCCATTCATTCAGCAATCATGTTCTCTCTCACTCACAACCCACCTCAAACTATGCTCGAGTTTTACACACACAGGCAGCGCAAGCAAGTCCACACACACACACACACACACTGCTTCAGATGGAAGCACACATCAGCATCACAGGTTCGTTTCATCCCATGTTGGGTCATTCATGCTCTTCAACACCCTCCTCACAACCTTTTCTAGATCCTTGCGTGCTCTCTGCTCCTCTTCCAGTGACCGTTTCATCTTTTTATTATCCTGTGATGGAAAACAATCATGTCATTTGTGTTGTTTCCATTTAGAGAAGACATTCAGTGATAATTGTTCGCAGTACCCATATATTAGATAAATTGCACCATCATGATCCATTGTAAAACATCCTAAACATTCACCTGTTTGAGCTCTTGAACCTCATCCCTCAGGGCATACACCACATCCACTAGGCTCCTTCGAGATAGACATGTTATTATTACAGGTCAACACATTCATAATGCCCACAAGACTGGTTGTTAAGAGAGCAGTAGCATCACTCAACCAAAAGCAGATAGTTTTATAATAATCATAACGTTGCACACATTGCACTATTGACCTGCAATGGCATAGCGGAGGCACACGGTTGCACTGGGTAATGTTCCTTTTGTAACAATACACATGGATACTGTAGTTTCAGCTACTTATTACTGAGATACACTGTCCTGCTGTCATAAATAATCACCAGTGCAACAAATTTGACCTGTTTTAAAAGAGTAATGCTTTTAGTAGGGAAGGATGGGCTTGGGGCAGATGCTATAGAGAGGGTAAAAAAACATGGGAAGTACTGAGAGATGGACGAACATGTTGATTTTGGTCTTTACATGGGATTTGACCCTGATTCAGGGTAAAGGTGAGACAGATACTTATCGTCTTACTTCTCTTCCGCTGTACTTTGTCCATTGCGACTGGGATCCAGGACTCTCTCCTCTCCGGGGACGATCACATGCGGCCCTGTTTCCCTTCGTGGTCCTGTTTCAAAACAAGAAGAGCACTCAACGATTGGTACTTTGCTCTGTCTCACCTTACAGTTTAGATGAGTCAGCACTGAGTCATCCTCTTCTAACTTCTTATTTGGAACAACCGGCAGCACAAAGAGAAACAAACATACACCACATTAGGTAGTAGTAGTAGTGGGTTAGTCATGGAGAGATCAAATATAATACAAGAGCCAGAGGAAAGTGAAAGGAAATGAAAGGCAGTTGGGGGAGGGGGGAAGCCAAATACAGTCACAATACGATTTGGAAGCTCCATCATCTTCCTCAAATGAAAACACACAACAAACACCGGATCTGCCGTTCTAACAAATCACCAGAATGACAATGTCTAGCAAATGACAGATTTATTCAAAAACTCATAATACAGCGTTTGGGACTTGAACACTTCAGAAGTGTAGAACAAATACACTGAAGGCGCTGTTTGCAGATAAGACATGGTCACATGTGTGAACTGAATACAGCATTAGAGCACACAGAGGACAACGTTGGTCAAAGACAGCTAGTCTCTTCACCCTGCCTGTCCCAAAGTTTGACTTAGTTTCTTAAACCACAGAACACACCTGTCACAAAGTATAGCACATGATACAAGGACAGTGATATTCTTAGCTCAAATACTCAGAATGGATTTTTATTTTTATTTTTTCACTCCGTGACAACTAGTATTTACAGAAAGGGAGACTATGTGCTCTTTATATTCAAGTCCACTCTAAAAGTATTCTGAGGTTGAATGAGTAGTTCACATAGAAATGTTCCCGTATAATCACGGCCTCTTGTTTATTTTTTTTACCCTCACTGCTCGCAAAACACTGAAGGTGAGCATTTACACTACGAATGAGCATTTACTTTACAGTAACACTGAATACTTAAGTCTACCTATAGAACTATATCATACACACTGTAGGTAGACGACAAGAAGTACAGAATTTAACAGAATTTATCCCCACCCCACCCACTGGCCCATTACATGATTGTGCAAAATAATTTAAACACTTCATGTTATAATTTCAGTGTAAACTACATACAGACCAATAAAATGTTAAAAAAAAAAAAAAAAAAAAAAAAAAAAAATCTTCCAGGGATTATTTTGTAAACATTGACATACAGAATAAAATATAAATAAAAAACAAACCTGTGTGTACAAAATAATGAACACAATAAAGACAGTACATACTGTAACATGGACCAATATATTCCAAATGTCACTCACATTGCTTGCTGCAAGAGGATATACTCTAAATGGATGCCAACCTGTACTTTTATTACCAATACTGTAAAAATACTTCTTCATAAAAATAGTAATAAATGCAAGAGATCGTATGGGAAGCCTCGTAAGCCGGACAACACAAAGTCATGCCTGGCGTATGAGGCTGTAGCATAGGTGCTAGTTTGTTGTGACAGAAGGGATGTGTGTATTTGACGTTACGCTAACCTCATCAAATTACCGGAGCCTGACAACCGCTACATTTAAAAGGAATAGTCGAACATTTTGAGAAGTAGCTTAGCATACAGACTGGATGATGGGGGACAACTAGCTGAGCTAAATTGGTCAACTGTTTTCTCTGTTAAATTAGATTCAGGATGTGTAGCCTAGCTTCGTAGAAAGACTGGAAACAGGAGAAAACAGTTTGCCAGTCTATGTCCGAAGTTAAAAAAAAATCCTTCCAGCATCTCTAAAGCTCAACTAACTAACATTGTATATATCATTCATTCAATTAAATTAGTGAGTTTTAGAGGTGCTCATAGCCGGGTTTTGTTACTTAGCTGCTAGCTGTTTTGTTTTTTTAATGCTAAAAAGTCCAAAGAAATCCTAAAATGTCAAACTATTCCTTTATCTACCAGGCAACAAATCCTATCAAACAAAGGCAGTCGGTTTAGATTATGGACAATATGCGTTAGGCTGTAATTTGGAGTTCATTATTATCTGGCTGCTGTGGTATACCTGCTTCTAAATGAATCGTTTCTATTGAGTTAATGCACTAACATGATAATTATAACATAATGGCAACCCTGTAGAACCACTGACAGACGGTGACATTACTCGGTTTAAGAGCAGGCTTTAAAGGATGACACTTAGGAGACTACACAGTACATTAAATGATGGAAATGGATGACTTAAAGGGTCAGTTCACCGAAATTACAAAAGCATATTTTCTCACTTACTTCTAGTTATATCTAGTCAAACATGCATATGATTTTGGTTTTATTTGCACAGTTTTTGAGATACTATATCTGTTTTTTTTTTGTTTGTTTGTTTGTTTGTTTTTTTGACATTTCTTAAAACTGAGGTAAAAAGGAATTTCGTTTGTGGTGCTGGAAGCAGTTTCATTTAAAACAGTGAGATTTGTGGATTATGAAAAGTAACAGGGACATTGTTTCTTTAAAGACACATTCATTTTGATTTTTCTTAAACAGTAACTTAACACTGAGCTGGAAAGCAGGTATTCACTGCCCTCTCTGGTTGAAACACTTTGAATTTCACCTCTGACCACATCCAACCCTAATGTAATGACAGACCCTGCAGTACATTTCTACATCACCGCATTAATGTGACAAACGTAAACCACTGGAGGTCAGCAAAAACAATATTTCATAGGGTGTTAAGTTGCATTTTAAATGTCTTTTTTCCCTGCTGCAAGAACCACAAGCAGAATCCCTTTAAATCTCCATCATATTGAAGATAAAGCAGACATTTCAAAGAAATAATCCAAAACTGGGGGTGTAACTTGGGTGAACAGGCCCTTTAAAATTCACCATTTGTACACTAGCTTTTGTTCAGTTGATAACAGCTTGACTAGAGAGTAAAATATATGTGACATTCTCCTCTTCCTGTAGCAGCTACAACATAAAATGGACTGTATTTCACAACTTATTCATCTCAGCAAGGATTTGTAGTATTCTATAGCTTTACGTCACGTTTCCGGTTGAATTAAATTCTGCTTAGGGCTGCCACAATGGATACAGATTCCAATTATGAATAAAAGCAACGATAGAAAATTATAAGAATTTGGAAATTACATTTGCATGCTGCTACATTATCTGGCAGCAGAGACATATGTGCCTGAACCTGTGCGTGTGTGTGTGTGTGGCATCTGTGCTATGTTTGAGCATACATACTCTAAAAACACATACTGAAGAGAAGTAGTACATGATTAATAGAATACACTCGTTCCTGAATTACATCTGAATATCAGACAGGAAAAGCTCAGTCCCTTCCTCTCCCTCTATATTCCACTCTAACATCCCTGTACTCTCTGCTGAGAGTTCCCCACATTTATGGTCACACAAGGGGAGTGGTCACATTCAAGATAAATTAACAAGAATTACCAAACACTTACTGCATGACAACTACAGAAAGAGAGGAGGCACATAAAAAGGGAACGTGGCAAAGGCAACAGGGAGATGCTTTAAACATCTTCAAACTGTCAAAAATAAATAAACCAAATAAGTTAACAAAAAAAATGAACAAATATATAATAGAAAATAAATACTTAAATAAAAAAAATCTAGTTTCTTTTAATACATTGAAGGTAAAAGAGGTAAGCGCGCTGTATGTTACATTACAGTACAGCGTGGCAGTACTGTACGTTCTTTAGTTCTGGTGAGAGATGCAGCTCTTACGCGGCACTGACCCCATCCTGTAAGTGTGGGTGGTCCAAATGGAGTCATAGTCAGAGTCCTCCGAAAGGTCAGAGCTCAATTCTGGCCTTGACACGCTGCTACGGCGGCCCGGCGAGTCTACACAGGACCGGTCCACGTCCGCCAGCACGTGGTTGTGCATCAAGTCAGTGCCCTGCCAGGCTAGTGGGGAAGGGCCAAGTTGATGTGCGGATGTAGAGGAGGGGGGGATGGTGGGCAAAGGAAGAGGAGTGACGGTACAAACGGAAGAGGTAGCGTACGCAACACGCAACAAATGGTAAATCATAAAACCAACGAAAGATGCAGGATGGGATGATGGAACAAATCAGAACACATGGAGAGAATTACAACGCAAACATACAGTATGGAGAGAACAAATAAATGAAAAAAAAAGAAAAGAGGAACCCAAAGTAAACCAGAGCAATGCCAAAGAGTGAGGAGTGGAGGAGAGACAGACAGAAGGAAAATATACTGTTAGAAGGATCAGTGCAGAATACAAGTGTTAATGAAAGGCACTGAGTAACAGAATACAAAGACAGCAAGATATAGCCATAACTGACACCAAGCAGTATAAACCTCTGCTCATCTTGTGCATGCACATGTATAAGTAATATTATATCTTTTCTTACTGGAGTTAAGAGTCTGCCTGGTTTTGGCGCTGGTGCAGTATGCCTCAATAACTTTCAGGATCTGGGCGTCTTCTTCCAGAGCAGCTGTGCCTAAAGAAGAGACGACACAATGGATCAAAATGTATTCACATGCTTGTGAATCCTTAAACAGCTGTACCATGTCAGTGGGTGGGTGATATTTGCAAAAATTTACAGCATCTGCAAACATTAGTGGGATTTACACTGATTCATTTTCTTGCTGAGAGTTAGATGAGAAGATTTATACCACTCTCTCGGCTGTCTGTTAATTAAGAATAAAGAGCCATCTGATGATTAAGTTAGCATAAAGACTGGAAGACAACGGAAAGGGCTAACCTTAAAAACCTGCCTACCAGCACCTGTAAAGGTTTAATTTAAATAAAAACAAATCTCTTATTTTGGTGTATTTGAGTGTAACACAATTTTTAAAACGTACTCTTCCTCAAGGCAAATTCCTCGTCAGACTGTTTCCTCTCAGGCTTGCGCTTGGGAAGGAGTTTCTTCACACTCTTAGGACTTTTACTAAGATCCTGAAAAAAGAGAAAATGACATGACATTAGAAAATCTACATAAAAAGAAACCATGTCCAAACACATAGAAACACGGTCCCTCACCTCCTTGTAGCAGAGGGCGGCAGAGGGCCGTAGTGGGGGTGCGGGCCGCAGGCAGCTCAGGCTCCAGGGTTTGGGGGTGTTGGGGGGTTCCAGTGGGCCCCACATCATGGTGCTGTGAGATGAACCATGGGAGGAGGGGTGAGGGAGGGTGTGGTAGGTGGGGGCCACTGTCATGGCCCTTCCCTCAGCATGCCGGGATGGGGTGAGAGGGTGAGATGGGAGCTGAGAAACAAAACGACAAAACCTATGTAATAACACTTATTACAAAATAGACTGTTCTGCTCCTCCATGGAATAATAACTGCTCCTAAATAACTGAAAACAGTAAACGCATCTGCATGGAGCTATGTTTACTACGTACTGTCCAGCATTAAAGCTCACTCTTAACTTACTATTTAAATTACTGCAGATATTTTTTTAAATGATATAATTAAACTAGGCATTTATGAAACTGTAACTGTAGCTTCACATACAGACATCATTCGACTATTTACCAACCAAGTCAAAACTGTTCCACCATGTGATGCCTTCTTGTTTTCAGTCTAGACACAGTAGAGCATTATATTCCCTTTTAGCTGAAGTACTGCAGATATATTTATATATTTTTAGTCACCTTTTATTGATTGTGGCTGAATGTCTATTATGTCTATATTCACACAGGACTGTAAAGTATTTTTATATGATTGCTGGACACTGTGTGCCAGCCCCTCATGAAATATTGATTTTAGTGTTAACACATATGAGAAATAAACATATATTCACAGTGTTCACACCACATTAGGTCTAAATGAATAGAGAGGGAATCAGTTGTGTATGGGTATTTAAATCATTAGCTCCTGACCGTGTGGCAGGGAACAGTGAGTGGTTTATGGCTGGGCGCTGTAGCTGCAGTGTGTTTAATCTGTCGGGTCAGGTGCTCCACCCAGTCCTGCAGGTCCTCCTGGTTGGTGCACGCCACCAGGAGACGTTCAAACATTGTGCCTGCAGAGAAAGACGCAATGTTGTTAAAGAAATTATGAGTAATGTATGTAGCACTAAGCACAGCATGTTGCTAATCTCAGGCAGCCTCACCACTGAGCTCAAAGGCGTTTTTATGAGCTTCACAGTCTTCTAGTTTGGTCACCGTCATACTGGCCAGAGGCAATTTTCCCTGAATATAGAAACAATTACATACAAATCAAGACAGACACAAAGAACTTATAAACGTCCAGAACTCTGATGTTAAACACCAGAAGGGAATAAGAAATAGACTCTGAGAAAGTCTTTATTACTGACCTGGAATATAAAGCCACTCATCCTCGGACTGGCAGACAACATGAGGAGGACGTGGGGGAAGAGCATGAGGTAACGCTCGCTCTTCTCCTGGTAAGTAGGAAAAGATTGTAGAGAAAGAGAGAGAAATGTAAAAGTAAAAATAGGAAAGAGTAAATGCAGGAAAGCGCACAGCCGGGTGGACTGCCAATTCAGATCAAAGATTCAAAAGAGAACCATTTTAAAAAGGGAATTATGGGAATTATCAAAAAAGTTCCTATTTGAAGTTCCTAGCACATGTTTGTGCATGTACCCCATCTTGAGATACATGATATTTGTTGACAACAATAAACACATAAAACGTGTGTATTTTCAACACATTATCATAATCATTACATTCATTTAGCAGATTCTTTTGTCTAAGTGATGAAGGTTTCTGATACCACAATGAAAAGGTGTGTTTATAAAAAGAAGCTCAGTCACAGAGAACTCTAACTGGGTCTTTACAAGGAATTATTCCTTATGGCAGTACATGTACAGCTAAAAATGTTTGCTGTCCCTTAAAGAAAACACTAATGATTTTGTTGCTGATCCCTTGTTTTATGTGTCAGTAATTTTGAACCAGCATACTCAAACATGTTACAGAATTAAACACTTAAACATGATTTAGGTAAACTGTACAATTTATGCATTGTAATTTAACATTCACAACTAAAGTCAGCAGTGTTCATAGGTCTGGCCATATTTAGTTTACAGTCTGTAGACAGTGAAGTGTAGGTGGATGGTGGATGGTGCTTGTACCTCTGACCCAGGACTGTGGACTATGACCTGGCTCATGTACAGCACAGAGCCCAGGGTCTTAATGTCATCACCCTCCCACAGCCGGATGGACTCAGTAAGAATCTGCAGCTCCAGCTCCTTACGTTTCCGCACCTCCTGGCACTGAGCCTGGCACAATGGACAGACAACTGCTCAAAGATCTGCTATTTAATCATTACAAAATTAAGTAAGGTCACGCGCTGCGTCTGACTGATGAGGAAGTGTGTTTAGCTTACAGACAGATTTTTGAAAGACGCCATGCACTTCTGAATGTCAGGTCTGTCAGGATGACTCTCCTGCAAGAGAAGAAACATGTTTGTTAGAAAACACATGACACAAGATTGCAAGACAGAGATGTTTACACACAGACACACACCTCCATGTGCCTCTCCAGCTCTTTAAGTAAGGTAGGGTATTTGTCGAGTCTCATGAAGGGTTTGCTGAGGCCTGTGGTCAGGGTAAGGATCCCAGGACTGACAGCACCCCGCCCCTCCATAAACTCCCCTAATACCTCACTGCAAGGAAAGAGAAAGAGCCAGTGAGACAAACAATTCATGCATTAAGCTCATCATGTTGCTTTAATGACTTTGGATTACAAACTGTGTTTACAGGGTACAGGCAACCAACACAGCATTCACAGACATGTTTCACTGTTAGTTATACAATGTTGATTTGACAACACATTCATAAAGAAGTGATGAGTAATAAATATCAGACCTGTTAAAACTGGCACACATTGCCACTTGGCATTAAAACCTACAGCTCACTTACAATTTACTTGTGTTGCTATCTTATTAATTGGAAGTTACTGGGGATGGACAAAATCCCTGATATAAAGATGTAATAGTATATATGTAGTATAGGATGTAGTAGTCTTTGTATAGTATACCTTTGAAATGAGCAAACAAAGTTATGGAGGTCATAAAATAACACTAACTGAAAGACACTTAATGAGATATTTGCTTCTAAAAACTACAGTTTTATAAAACCACTGCCTCCACTGCAGTTGTGTTAATATTGATAAGTAGACTACAGTCTGTGCAGTTTGTGTCCACAAAGCTAGAGTTTGCTGCCACAATGAACAAACAGCAGGTAGCTGCAACTGTAAAAGACTGATAAATTCCAACAATACAACCACTCACGTTTTCCCTTTGCAGCAGGTTGAAAACACAATAAAAATTTAACTGAATGTCGTTGCTTTGCAAATGTACCTGTGCTGGGTGAGCACATTCACTGCAGAGGGGTGGTTGGAGCAGTAACCGACATAAAGAGCCTTCATCTGTGGCATGAGATTGAGAAAGAAGCCGCCCACCCTTTGCTGACTTTCTGGAAGCCTAAAAAAACAAACAAAAAAAACATAAAATAACATATGAAACTTTCATACACTGACAATAAAAGACACTGAAGCAGAGGTATATGGCATGTGTATGTGTGATGCTGAAAGCAGTTCAAACATCACAATATATTTTACAATATATTCCAAGGTCTATGCTTTAATCCAACATCCCTGTAATACAGTGGCCCAACACTAGATGCCTCTACACTTATGTAATGAAACAGAAAGGACGCTGCTGCAGCGCTGCATGTGCTGGGAGGGACTGACTTGGTGCACTCTTCCAAAGATTGGACGAGCATCTGCTGGAAGGTGCTGATCTCCTCGAGGTTGCCCAGAATCAGAGACACATCCGAGCTGCTCAGTCTGGAGGAAAAGACGAGATGGGGAAAAAAACTAAGTGGTCGAAACAAATTCAAAACTAATGTACTCAACCCAGCTTTAGGAAGTGTGCAAAAAATCTGATTATCGAGGCTCCTGTTATATGATAACACTGGTTCTGGCTTCGTCAGCTTTATGTGTGAATGAGTCGTACTTGTCAATGCTCTGGAGAGGTCGCAGGTAGTTCGTCATGAGGCTCTGAAGGTCCTTGGAGTATTCTGTCTCTGTTTCTAAAATGTTCTGCAAAACCTACAATAAAAGGACAGAGCAGCTTGGTCTTTATGAAACAGTTCAATTTCACTTAATCAGTGTTACAGTCACTCTTTTATGAATGATTGCCTTAAAATGATTAATCTAAAGACTAGTGTAATATTACTAAGCAATTAAAAGATGCCATAAACTGACCTTGTAGAGTTGCTCCAAATATCCTTAATGTGTAGTTCAATAAAAATTAATTTTACATAATTTATTGTAAAAACAGTTATGCTGTATCCTGGTGGTCGGTGTTTTCACTACATTCAGTCATTTATGCATTTCTAACTGATCAAAATATCACAGAATTCAAGTTCTGTGTTTCCCACTGATGGCCAGAGTAACACTGATCAACACATAATGAAGCATACTGCATCGTATTTATCATTTCATAGGTGGATGAGATTTGCTGGCCAATCTTCCATTTATAATACAAGCAACACTATTACTTATTGATTCTTACTTTTAACAGTTATCTTAAATCAGTCATGAGTACAAAATACACAGACAAGACTAGAATACATTTTCTATTCTGCAAGAGGCATCCTGCACTGTGTGTGTACAAGTAACAGAGAGAGAGGAAGAGATTAATTCACTTTGCTTATCAAGCAGAAACACACATGCCCTCAGCTGTACTTACATTATCAGGATCACAGAGACTATAAATAAATAAATATAAAATGTCAATAAGTTGTTGTTGTTGAAGAGGGAAAATTAGGTTTTATTGCTCAAGAATTTACAAATACTAAACAGAAAATCATAGAAACAGACACGGCAAACTAGGAAATGATCATCAATGTTAGTTTCTAATCAATCAATAGTGTTTCTAATAACAGAAACAAACTCTTTACATTTTAGGATTAGTATATGAGAGACGAGGAACAAAGAAATAAGAAAACAAAAAAAAATGTGAAAACAGGGCTAATTTCAGATGGCTTTAGTGTTACCTCCTTACCAAGTTATAGTACGTCTTGCTGATTGCAGAAGTGTCAAAGCCTTTAGGTGGGCTTTTAAGGGTGCCAGACTTGGGAGACACTTGTTTGTCTGTGACCAGAGAGAAGAGAAACTAATTAAGCCTTTCTGATTAAACATGCGCCTGACTAGTATTTTGTCTAATTAGGCATGAAAATGCAACCATTTCATAGACTACAGAGTTGCCTAACAAATGAAATATCATGTGTGTAAGTGGATTAGCAGGCAGTGTTTTGTCCCTCTGTGTCATTCCCACCTAAATGTTCATTCTAATGATCCTATCATGACTTGTAATTCCCAAATTATCTCCGGGTGTGTGCTGATGTTAAACCAATAAACGAATTAAGGATATCATTATCCAGAGAAAAGAAAAAAAAAATTCCTTAAATAATGAATGATGTTTTGATAATTGGTCCGTAAAATCAATTACAAAAAAAATCATTAAATCAGTGAGTTTAATATCAGTCAAACAGAGAATCAGATTTTAAGCTGCCATCTTTTGCCACATGACATCTCACCAAAAACGACAGACCCCAGCAGGCCTTGAGAAACAACATATGTGGGGCTGTGTTACTGTTATAAGGCCAGATGGAACCAAAGTGACAAAGGCAGCTGTCATGTCATGTACTGAGATTTTTGTCCTGTGTGCCTCTGTGATCATACACAGAGGCATGTAGGAGTGGGGGACCTTTGTGATTATGTGGTTTGAGTGATGCAACCAGAATCCCTCCCAAGCAACACAGTGAAATGTCTCACAAAGGTATGAGAGGTACCTACCAGAGCCTTTGACTTCACGGACATAGTTGCTAGGAAACCACCCAGACTTGCCATTGAGCATCCCCTCCCACCAGCCACCGTCCTCCTGACGAGTCACACTGATGATATCACCCTTGTTAAAGGTGAGCTCATCCTCGTTGGTCTGCTGGAAGTTGAAACGTGCCTTCACCAGCAGCTGCTGTCCACTGTTTTCTGACATGTCCTGACAAATGAGGCACGGAGGGAACAGAAGCAAAGGAAAAAGTAAGCAGTGAGCAGAAACAGACATTGTGAGATCCGGAGATAAACGATGGAAGGAGATAAAGTTGGAAGAGGAAAACAAGTGCCGACAGGAATAGTGTTGCTATGAAGCAAATCACCTTTCATCTGTTTTGTGAAACAAAACCCATAAATATTGTGTAACATTTATTACTCATCAGTTTCACCCCTCAGACATTTTATAAGAAAAAGCTTTAAGGTACAATCCATTATGATTGTAATTTTTTTTCCATCAACAACTGAGTGTTTTGGTTGACTGGCTGTTGTTGACAGACAGGGGACAGTATCAACGCAGCAATGAACTGAAAAATTACATAACCAAACAACAACACTGGATTGTTATTGATTAATGTGATTGGACAATGGAAAATGCCCCCAAAAAAACACTTTAGAATATGATTCAGAAACATTGCTACAAACTATACACTAAAAGATTTAATGAACACCTATTTGACACACTCTCGGGGTAGTATTAGTAGTATCAACAAGTGTTGGCCTTACCAGACTTCGAAACTGGTTTTGCAGCAGCTTGGAGGATCGGACGAGTGAAGCCTGAGAGGACAGCGACTCAAAAGACTTGATGCGGTGAGCTGAAGAGTGTCGGGCGCACACTGAATCACTGCCCACGCCAATATCTGGAGAGAAAAGTGCCGAATATAAATACACCAGACCTGGTATCTGCAGTCAGTGCCCACACACTCAAGTCAACCCTCCTGTCTTTCATAAAACTCACACACATTGGATATGTTTCGACTTACCTGCTGTCACTTTATTCAGAGCTACAAGACTGCTCAGCACCTTTGAGAAGTTCAGTCCCAGCAGCAGGTCACTGGCTTCGAATGGCTGAGGGTGAGTGTGAAGACAGAGAGAGAAAGAGTCAAAGAATGTGAGCATAAGAGCCCAATAGGCATCTGCAAGTGCATTTCCCTTTTAAAGATAATCACTAATTCCAGTGCAGCAGGACTGTGTCATCACTTGGCCACACTGAAAGCTCTGAGCAGTCAATCCATAAGTCAATCCAATATCTCTGACAGAGGTGGGCGAAACACATAAACTCAGCAAGTACAGTATATCAAGTATATTTGCAGCAGATCAAATAGTTCCCAGCCTACTAGTGAGTTTCTATATATTTCTTATTGTCAATAAATCCCATGTGCAGAGCCAAAACCAACAATGAATCCATCCAACTTTCAAGTGTTGTGTGTGTCTATCCAAAGCCTGATATATCTTATTCCTCTGTGCTGTAGACCTCCATTGTTGTCCAAGAAACTATTATTAAAAACACGTCTCACATACAGCTCCAAAGAAAGTGCTTCGCTGGGTTCTTTTGCTACATATCCTATATGGAAGCGCTACAGTCAACACTAACGTTATCTTGGCTTAAGTGCTGATGTAACGTTGGGGTCAAAGCTTGGATTCTTTATTGCCTCCAGCCATCAACACAATAAAACATAGGTATGATAGTTTGTTTCGAAACAAACTATCATATCTATACTCTTTGTTGCAGAGGAATATGACACCCAGTGCTGCGGTGTGACTCATCGACGTGATATTAATAGTTTTGGGACAACAATGGAGGCCTACAGCAGAATAAAGATACATATATCTGGCTTCGGATATACACATATTTCTTGTAAGTAGGATTAGTTCATTGTTGGTTTGTCTCTGCACATCAGATTTCTTGACAATAAGAGAAATATAGAAATTTGCCAGCCTTATCCTTTAAGAATCATTGTTGGCACAACCATTCAAAATTTTCAAACAATACCCAAAACTTTATAAACCTTATATTTATGGACTGGGGGCTCAGAGCTACAGACAGAAACTGAGAAATACACTGCTGGTTTTAGTCTTTTTAAAAAGGAATTTGTTGACATCCATAAAAATGTAGAATAATTCCAGCTTCATCCTTTAGCTGCAGGAAAAGTGTAAGCAGTGTGTGTGTGCATGACAGCGTGACTCTCACTGGCCTCTTGGTTAGTATGAATGGCAGTGATTGTATCTCTGCTGATGACTGTAGTTGTCCTCTCGTCTTCCCATGTAACAGGCTCCAAGTGATTAGTTACTCTCGCTTCAGTGGTAGAGGATGAGTGACTGTGAGATAGGAGTCTTCCGCTCTGATTACAGATATGCCCCAAGGGAATATGTGTATGATTGTGTGTTTGCAGCAAGAGTTTGTGTGTGTGTGTGTGTGCGCATGTACAACCTACTGAAAGACTGTCCTTGTAAGCATTCATGTGAAAGCGCCCTCTTCCTCACCCATCTATACTTCCACCAACTCTATTCAGTATTTGTTTTCTTTCCCCAGCATATCTGCAAAATCTGAGCTCTTCTACTAACTTACAACTCATTCTAACAGGCTCTCCGTTAGAAGAAAAGCCACCAATCTCTTCACGGTGAAACATGATGAATGATGATCATTAAATATTCATTGCGGGGGACATAATGAACATGACTTAAATGACAAGCTTAGACTTGACTGCAAGGCTGAGGCCTCAAAAGCGGGCAGAAACAATAGTGCAACACCCCTCTGACTCAGCAAGCTACTGGGAGCAAAGTGCTCGCACACTTGTCATGATTGAGGAAACGAGTGTCTACCTGCACAAGGTATGACAACCAACTATTCCATGTGTGCTATATATGGTTATATATAAATGTAAGTGCACTACGTATTACTTAATAATACTGAGATGGTGTCATCACAGTGTCACACAAAGCCCCTTCCAAAATGAAGTTTTTGATATATGATGATTTGATATATCAGGCCAGTGAGGATAAGCATTTAGCTCTGGTAAAGATTGCTGCTGCTGATGCCTCTGGATCGTAAGATTTAAGTCAGTCATTGACAGCAAACCGAATCAGAACTGCAATGATTAGTCGATTCATCAATTAGTTGATCGACAGAAAATTAATCAATTATTCTGATAATTGATTATTTATTTGTTCTTTTTAATGTTCTGGATTTATCTTCTCAACGTGATGACGAATGTTGTTGACACAACATTTAAAAACAGGCATTTTCATTATTTTCTGACATTCAATAGACAAAACAATAATTCAATTAACTGACAAGATAATGAAGATAATTGTTAGTTGTTCCTCTGATCCAAATCTAAGTATTTAAGTTTTTCTTTTTATGGATATTGTATAAGATAAATAAAATCTGTATTTGATGTAAGGATGTAAACCTAAAAATTTAACCAGAATGTCATTCAAATGTAAACTGCTGGAGTAAAGAGTAACACAACAGAGAACATGAGACATGTAAACACTTTGCAACTGCAGAAAGTGGTTGCTTTATAATACAACAACCTTCTTGTTTTCATTTTAATATCAAAAAATGAGTCATTAGTGAAGACAGATGGATGTGTGATTACTGTCTGTGTAGACGGCGGTTAAGGTTACTATTCCAGAGGGACCAGAGGGGTCATGGGAACTGTAATGATCACTTCCTGTGATCAAACACATTAGAAATGAAAGGTCACTAACAGCAGCTGCCCAAGTGTCAGACCTGCTCTCCAGCGTCCAATCAACAAGTATATGAATTAAATCCTGTTGTAATATCCCAACTAAACACAGTTGATGCTGAGCCAAACATCCAGCTTAACTCCAATCTAAAAAAGGCGAGTCAGGACTGCAAAAGCACAGCGTCTGTCCTTCTCATGTAGGCAGGCATTGCTCTAATCTGCAGCCGCAGCTACCTGGGGTCAGAGCCAGCAAGCGCTCTGGCTTCCAGAGAAGATCCATCTTTGCTCTGCAGATGGTGAGCCGGAGGAATGCCAAGTCCCGAACTAACTGTAATCCTGCTCTGTCCAGTTAACATATTTAAAAACACTTACTGAGTACGCGTAGCTTTAAAAAAACAAGAAAAGACAGGAAACTGGTGACAGTGTTGAATCCAGCATCTCCTCCAGTGAAGAAGCAGGTCAGCATCATATAAATAAGTAGATAAAAAGTATATTAAAGAGAGGAAATGCTGAGGAACACTGACTTGCATTGTCACACTAGGGTGGTTCAATGACCCCTCTATGCACTGGCCAACACACAGCAGTACACAGCACACTGTCTTCAATTTACTTAGGATTATGGTAGCATTAACCATGACTACAACCCCGCTCAAACATTTCTATATAGTCCTGCAACGGTGAGGAGGACATGTTTAGACTTATAATACCAGGACTGTGTCATTACTGTGTTAAAACAAGAGTGTATTGATGATAGCTACGGTGGCTGTTTGTGGCTAGTGTGAACTGGTGGTGACAATAAAGCCACGCAGGAACCCGAGGACAAAGCTGTGCGTTAATTAAGAGAGTAAACAGTGGCTATAGTCGCTTCTAAACGTGTAAAATCAAACACTGGGACATGTAGACAGGCTACAGTGTAACCGTTTAATCGACGGGCTTCCCTTAAAGTTGCTAAAACGTTACAAATGTGTCGCCACTGGACGGACAAGCTCTTAGCAGGGCGATGGGTGATTGTTCTCGGCTGCTGTAGCTGTAGCTCACTCCTCCTCCTCCACCTCCACCTCCTCCTCCCTCCGTGCGTCCACTCCATGAGACCCATTGTTCATTGTATCTCCTCTTTAACATGTATGCTCCACATTTCAAACTTTAACCCCTTTTTTTTCATGTTGTAATATGCGGACTGGTGTGATACAAACGACGGGTAACCCGCAAGTCTTACCTCGACACGAAACGATGTGCAGCCCTTGAGAAACTCCTTTATGTTGTTCAGGCACTCGGCGTCGTTTTTCGGTTCTTGGTAAACCTGAAAAGACGGGAAACGCTAGTTAGGGACACGCTTCTAGGTCACGCTGTGGGTTTCCTGCCTTTCACACTGCGGTTATCTGAGAGTTTAATAGTCCTAAAAAATGCTGCTTCTGCTTCTTCTTCTTCTTTCTCGACACGCATTATACAGTCTCTTGTGTTGACACTCCGGAGACTGAGCAGAAATCCCGCAGCGGGGAAGTGCAGGAGGCTGCGTGAGGCTCGAGGGAAATGACGTTGAACAACAGGGATCCCCAGTGATGTTGCTGTAACTTACTGACCTGCCCAATAACCCCCTACAACATAGCGGATAAGAGGATACATAGATATATATTTTATCCTCAGTGATGGGAAGAAGGGTGGACAAAATAACAGAAACACCTCACACACCATACAGCCTCCAAAATGACCACACAGTCAGATTAACATCATAACCTTCACAAAGTAAATAAATAAAATCACAACACAGCATTGTTTTCCCTTAAAAGCATGACTCGAAATTATTAATTCATTATGAAAATAATTTCTGCCCACAACATGTTGTCACTGATATATGAACAAACTGGGATAATTTTTTTTTCAGGTGAAACAACTTGTCAGTGCTCCCTGGTGGACAAACGGTGTAAATTATCTTTGGTAATGCTTTACTGCAATTTTAGATTAAATTACAATAGATCATGTCAATAATCCACAGAGGTGAAAATATTATGCAGATATTGATGTATCTGCAACAAACTAAAAACTGCATTTTCATGCATGTATAAGTATAGACAGAATCCTATAATTAATCAGTGACCAAGAAGGAAACATATGAAGTCACGTAGCCTTTTAGAAATAAGTATGATTAGACCTCAAATCTCTCTTCATCAATATATTTAATATCTTCATCTGCTAGTTACCTCATTTCCTTCTTGGTGTTAAAGTAATGCAAACGGCACGTTGTGTTGTGGCCTACATACAGTACTGCCTGTGGCTACTGAACCAAATAAGCGCCACATCTCAGGGATGCCATGGACCACATCTGGGCCAGATAGTGAGTGGAAATGTCTAGCATATGATGCATCAGATACTGCCCGGGGTTTTAAGAAATATAGCCTATTCATTATTACATAACTAACAAGGAAATTAGTATAATTTAGTATAATTAGTATAATATAAATAGTATAATTAGTAGTGTAGTAGAAGTTGTGTAGTTGTAGTGTTTAGAACAGCCAGGCCGATGTATGTATGTTTGTTTGTCCCGAAATATTATATATATATATATATGCCAGAGATATGTCTGAGGTTGTTTATAAACACAGCTACATTACATATTTTGTCTACCAGAAACCACTGAAGTAAATTGTTCCTGTCACTAGATATATTAATAAGTGCTGAAAAATAAATTATGTAAATAATATATGTCACTATTGGATTTTTATTTTATTTTATTTTTTTAAATCAGTTTGGCCTCAGTGGGGCATAGGTCTTTAGGACAGTTTACAAGTTAAGGGAAATCTTCTCAGCAGTTATGTGATGAACGTTAACCTCTCAACAACCTCCATAAATGAGATGTCTGTCGCTATGTGAAGGTGCAGGCAGGCATCTCTTTTCAGGAAAACATTGCCTCCTTTAGGTTGCTGTCTGTTGATATACGTTGACAGACACAAACACTGCGCTGTTTCTTTAAAAGGGGAGGGGGTCCATCTGTGTCTGTGTGCGCCTTTGCAGTCAATGGCGGCCCACTCTCATAGCTGTGGTCTGTGTACAGATAGCCGGTTACCCCTGGCTGATCGTACTGTGTATTAACATCCACTGGCACACAACACACATCACCCTGGATTAAAACGGATTTTAGTAAGAGGGGCTCTTTTAAGTGTATGGAGCATGCATTAAAAACATATTAGACGAGGAGGCCTTCATTATTAACAGCATAAACCATATAGCATACAGTATGATACTGACAATTTGATCAATCAATTTTTCCTTTAGCTGTGACGTTGCCTATTTTAGGGAGCAATGCGCAGCGGCCTTTCTTTCTTTCTTTCTTTTTTCTGTCTTTTTTTTTACATGCATGACACACATGTGCAGCCATATAGCATAGGCTGTTTTCGCAGACAATAACCCAGGCTGCCGTGACCTACAAAAGAAATCGCCTCACGGACCACTGGACAGAAAGAAGGCAGACAACAAACCGCGTCGGTTTCACGGATCTGGGCAGCACACAGACACGCCGACGGGGCGGGCGGTTCGTTATGCGGAGGGGAGCGGGGGGTTTATTGCCCTTACTTTCTCCGTGGACCCCGGGCTGAGCCGCTCCAGCAGTCTACACAAGACCACCCCATCTTTCAAGGAGGTCTGTAGAAAAGCTTCAGGATCCGAGATGGTCTTCTTCGGCGACTCCAGCACCCCGAGCGTAATCAACCATGTAACCGTCTGTTCCGCCGAATTCATGTCCAGTCACAACAGATCCTATTCAACAAAGCGGCGGTGTGTGTGTGTGTGTGTGTGTGTGTGTGTGTGTGTGTGTGTGTGTGCTCGCTGCCCCTCGCTGTTACTCTGTCATCTGTGCGTTAAAACAGAAGCATAATTAATCCACAAAAAATGATGCATCCGATGTCGATGAGACCTCGGGAGGATGCGGATGACGGCTGTGCCGGTGGAAAAATCAGCAGGTCTGGTTTCCTCCCTTGAACGGTGTGTGCGTGTGTGTGTGTGTGTGTGTGTGTTTTCCCCCCTCTAACCTGGCAAGCTGTCAAGTGCGGTTCGTTGTGATGCGTTGAGGCAGCGGTCTGCATACATGCGCATCGCAGCCGCCAGCCACTCATCCATTGGATGACATCACACAAGAGGGACAAGCCAGTCCAACCAGTAGTTATGGCACGTCAACGTGACATGAACAAGCTTTCTCTGTGTGGTTTTGCATATCCTCCTGCTTTTATCCGGTTATATTATAACCACGCCATAGGCTATCTGTTGTTATCTGCTGTAAGCTGTGGTGTTTTGGACAGGACTCAATTCATTCTGGGGTTAGCAGGATAGCATAGAGGTCTGGTATAAATCACCTGTCTCAATAATGACACTGTTGACAAGTTGACATAATTTAACACGTGGTAACACAAAAACAAGTTGGACTCCAGTCATGATGGTCTACTTTAACCATAAAATACCTCATTGATGCTAAAAAGGATCAATCTGAAGGGGGCCACAACATATATGATGAATATATATTTATACAAGTTCATCTTGTTTTTTCCCCCTCTTTTTTGTTTTTTCTTGTTCCGTCTTGTGAAATGATTCAACATCCTTCAAATGAAACAATCTGAGGAGAAAAATAAGTCCACCATAACAGGCCATAACCTGTGATGTGAGGTCACAAGTACAACCACAAAAAGGAAGAAACCATTGCCCAAGAGCAGTTGCATCATGTCATCCACTCATGGGTGGGTTACTGAACGGGCCCAGGCCCAGGAGCCAAGTGGCCCCCAAAGCTAGATCCTCTGCATTAAGTCACTGTTATTAACTTTGCATAGTCACAGAGCTTAGTCATTCATGTCAATAGAGAACAACTGAGAAACTGGGGTGGGGGGTTTTATGTCCGTCCCAGGAGGAGCCCATTGTCTCATAATCCACCAATGCACCCACTCATATTCTATATACCTGCTATATGGGCCTACTGTACTGTTGGCTACCTGCTACAGAGCCTGCAGAGGGTGAAAGACAAGCAGAGGACACAATCTAAACAGTTACACACAGGGGCAAGCACTTTCTCAACTAGAAGTAGTTTCATATCATTATTATTATTATACGTGTCAATCCCCAGGACTGTGACCACCGAGCCTTTGAGATGTATTAGAGCTGAAACAATTAGCTTATAGGCTTATTATTCAATAGAGACATTTTGACTTGTCATTGTAGAAACTGGTTATGTAAATAATACAAGAGAGCATAATGTATCTGTGTGCATATTGTGGCCAAAGCAAAATAACTAATTTCAAATACACACCAGTAACACAGGAACTTGCAGTGTAGCATAACACAGCGTCACTTTTCACACTGACCACTGGGTGGAGCTCTCTGCACACTGCATCTACTGACCTGCTCTAATATACTCACAGTGATGTATGGAAGTTGCCACTTGCAGGGTAATGAGGCACTTCTTTGGCCTACAGCTTCACACAAACTGAGTGAACTGCAAGGTCAACAAGAAGCCAGTAAATACTTATTAATAACTCCTATTAGCTTTATAGTAATAAAGCATTCAGTTACAAAGGTAATAATAATACCGACAATACCAATAAATGTTATGTAAATGCACTTTTGCATGTTAAAATGCTTGTTAATGATCCAAAGCGTTATTTATAGAAGCTGAAAATATAATATTTATTATATTTATTTTTGTGTATGTCATATTAGGGCTCTGAAAATTATTTGAAAGTGAAATGGATGATGTGCCTTTTATAAATAACTTCTGGACAAAAATACTATTTAAATTCTGGTTGACTTACTTACTTATACCTTATACCTGAAATCATTAGTGAATGATATGAACATCACTAAAGCCGTTAATTATAGCTTCTAAAGTCTTTACGAAGAGTGTTTTTATCAGGAAGTGGCAGTGAAATAGAACCGCTCACTCTACCTGCAGGAATCTGGTATAACCCACCAGATCTCCATGGTTACCAGAGCAAGCTGCAGGGACAGACAGCTTAGGTCGGGCCCACCCAATCTCTCCCAACACATCTCCGGCGCCTCGTTTAGAGAGTGAGCATGTTGTCAGGAAGACTGACTCTTGAGGCCAGACGTGTTCTAAACAGGCTGGTGTCAAGGGATCCTGTTGCACCTTTGAGGTCCCGTCGCCATGGGTCGGTAACTACGGGTGCTACTGTTTCGCTGTGGAGACTGGCCCCAGGCATTTCATATCCCTCCATTCCCACTTCATCCCTATATTTCCTCTCTCTTCCACATATATATAGGAAACAGTATGGTTGAGAGCTTCTGTAACATGAGGATCACATGCTATGAGTCAATCTATATAGGCTAGAGGAAAGCCACAGAAATTAACATGTCACAGTGACTGGCACGTAGTAGTTATAATTAATGTAGTGGAAATGAGAGTTACATATGACAGCCTAATCATTTGCTTGTAGAATTCAACCCCACTTTCATGACTTTCTGAAATGCACCACATCGGTCAAAGAGGAATCAAGACTGGTACCTGTGTCTCTTACAGCACAGCTCTGGAGTGGAAACAGTATCAACAAGTAGGCCTGTATTAGTGCAAATGTGTATCTTTTCACATTGTCAATGATGCGTGAAATCAGAAACATTCAGATTAGATTTCAGTACTGATACAGCTCACGACAATAACCCTTGTCTGCCTCCATATGTCTCTCCTCAGATAGGGCATCTAACATCAAACAATAGTTACTTATGTTTTTAAATACTATTTCACATGAAATATTTTCTTAGGATTTATCATAATGCATAAACCTTTTATGGTCTACAAATGTATTTATTTTTAATTCCACTACTAAGATGCCCAGTTTGTTACCCAACCAATGAAAATGCCTGACAAGGACGATGTTACACTACGTAAAGGACAAAAATATGTCAAATGTAAGATTTTTTATCTTCTTCTTCTTGTGTATGGCTTATTTTATGACTTCCACAAGTCAATGCAGACACCCACAAAAAAAGAGACACACATACAGAGTACGGTATATGAAACTTGAAACACGGAAACCCACAGGCCAAAAACAAAACTACTGTATTCACGCGGCTACACACTCACATGTTGGGTGCATTAACTGAAGAATCAATTGCATGTGTCCTGTGATGTTTTTCATTTGTTTGTCTGTCAGATACACATTCACCCTGATGAATGCGAAATAGCTGAAAACATTTGGTACAAATAAGGCACGGCGAACTGGAGAAGAGTTGTGCAACGTGTTTGAATTCTGATTACTTTCATTGAAGCTCACACAACTCTGTGCCTCACTCACTGTGTCTTAAAGCAGAAAATTGTCTTTTACATACAAACACATAAAAAAAGGCACATCTCAATTGTTGTTTTCACTTTGATAACTTGCAGATTATGAGTTTCTACATCTGCACTATGGGGTATGCACATCTGGAACTGTCCCTGTGTTCATTCTTTGACAGGTGCCATAAACAAATAAAGGACACTGTGGTCTCAGGGGTGTGAAGCCTAAACCAAATTCCAGATTTAATTAAATTGTAAAAGCTTTTTTTTAAAGACAGATATAGATATGCAGCTGTTTTAGGGGGTGATAGGCAGTTATAAGGAATGTGGTGTCACCTATATGGTCCCTAAAATCAATTCAGCCATAATGTAACAAGTTCCTTGTGTCCGTTTCTCACTCGTATCTTAGACACCACCCCCCACCCCCCCAAGCCATCTGAACCAAGGAGACAAGTCATATTTTATCACAAAACAGAGTCCATGCAACCCAGAGTCTCTTCACAGGCCAGAATACATTAGGCACAATAATGGATGGACTAGTCGAGTGCACAATGCCAAGATGTAGAAAGACAGAGGAGCAGATATATATTCTCTGTAACTTTACAAAGGAGGATGTAGCTTTCAGCAAGTGAATTTGACTTTGTCTGTGGATACAATATGCTTTCAGGCACAGGACTGAGTCATATCAGCTACAGCTTTATATATATATATATATATATATATATATATAGGCTAGAAATACTTAGAATTACATAAATAAAGTATAAATAAAGTATATAGGAAAGTAATTAAGTAAAATAAAGTATGTTTTAGACTCAGGGTGTGACTTACCAGGTGTTTGACTTGGTGGAGGGGTAGTAAAAGGCTCACCATCAACATATCACAATGTTAAATTTCAACACGTGACTTGTACTTGTGATTTCCTCAATAAGTAGCCGTGTAATACGCAGGATAAGGAAGTGTGTCGCTGTACATTATCGCATACATTAACAATGGATAAAATTACTTGTGTTCATAGTGATGTATGTATCATCACCTGATTATCTGCTCTGTGGACCATTTTAGCATTTTTCACTTTGCAGCTACTGTGCTGTTCACTCTCTCAGCTCTCATCAACCTTGTTTCCAGGCTGCAGCAGTGGGCTAACTGTTTTCAGCAGCAAAAAACACATAAATATACACTGATAAACCTACTGAACACTAGCTTCCTGGTACCAAACAGCCACAACCAGCTGGTGGAAATAGTGTCACATTTTTTGCAGCTTATGAGTAACACATCTCCTAGTTGAAAGGTTAGCTGCACTCTTTAGGTGAATGAATGCTAATGTTTGATAGCTGTGTGCTAATATGTTGCCTGTACCGGCTCATTAAATGTGCGAGTTAGATTTTTAATGCCGTACAGCTTCATTACAGCCAGGTGCACCGGTGTATTTGGCAGCTCTGGGTGACAATTCAATCCGTTACGCATTTCAAAGTACTAACACCGGGCCACTCTTGAGTCGTGATCTCAATGCGTGAGCTGCGTGTGTGTCATCTCTGACGTTACCGGCCCGCCTACATTGCCCTCTGTCTCCCTCAGTGACAGACAGACTCTCTCCAGCAGCAGCAGCAGCTCCACGGTGGATTCACGACCGAGGAACCGGTCTGCCCGCCAGCGCTGTACGGAGGAGCTCCGCATCCGCTGCTGTAACGCGAGTCCTCACTGGTATGGACACCGGAGGAGAGCACTGACCATCCCGGAACCATGCCTACTGTCCTCGGTGGCAAGGGGAAACTTTCCATTGTCTCTTTTTTGCTCCGATGCGCATATTCTCAGGTGAGAGGGTGTATAGAGTATACTTGTAATAAAGAGTGATGAGTTATGTCATCATTTTAAATCAACTATAGATTAATCAGTGGCAGTAGTTAGTTTAATTTTGTTTGTTTGTTTGTTTGTTTTTGAGTGAGTCTTTGACTGTTCTTGAAAACACATTAGGGACTATTTTAAATTATACATTTATATATTTGTAGATAAACCGTGTGAAGAGTTACTCTTTATTCAGACGAATACCTAAATATATTAATTTCTGCAAAGGAATGTATATTGTGTTTGTGCTCCTCCATAATTATTCAGCTCACAGGTTTTAATCAAAATGCTTTAAATTGCATTCTCAGTTGGATAAATGGAAGTGCAGAATAAGTGTAGGTTCAAAATGAGCATAACATCAGTAAATTACAGATACTTTAAGAATGTAACAGGTGGTGAATAGTTGGCTTGCATGCTGCTCGTTGCAGGTGTTATGATGGGTTGTTGTGGTTTGTTTGGCCCCTTGCGGTTTCATTCATCAGGGTATTGCACCAGAGCTGTAGCCTGTGGCGGTAGTGTGCGTATGCAAGTGTGAAACACATTGCACATGGTAATATTCTTACTAATGGGCCTGTAAGTGTAAACTGAGGAAGCCACTCTTGACTTTTGCTTGCACACCGCCACAGGGAGGTACAATATACTGGCTGTCTGTGTTTATGTTTTTCATCGTGTGCCTGCAGCCTCATAACTGCCTTGTGGCTTCAATAGTCAGACAGTTTTCACACGTGCACTGTTTTTTCCTCCGCAAGCTTAGAATCCAGCCACTCAGACACTGACCTTAGTGAGTCATGCATGCAAGAAGAGACAGTATCACACACACACGCACACATGCACACACACACACACACATGCACAGAAAGTGCACTAAACACACATTTTCTGTTGTGCATACTTATGCTGGACAGATGGCACAGTAGACCAAATGGGACATAGGAAGAAGATAATGGGTAAAGGAGAGTCAATGTCTATAACCAAGTAGGAGGACTGTATTAATGCTAATTATTCAGCAAATGAGGTTTGAATAGAAATACAGAAAGTCAGAAATGATAAGTTTAAACAAAATGAGACAAATATAATGATAATATTACGCCTAATTTAAGATTATATCATTAACAGGGAACTGAGAGAAACATCTTTTGCTAGTGCTATGTGCTAATGTGCAGGGGGGGGGGGGGGGGGGTTGTCTGATTTCACACACACTCACTCATGAAACACCTAAACAGAAGGCCCCCACACACACAGTTGGGGAAGTGCAAGTAATCCAAAGTATTGGTTCATTATCTTAATGCTTGAGCAACACGGATACTCGGCTTTCATGCCAATAAACTGAATTATGAACTGAATTGTGAAAAGGGGAGAAAGGTGGGGGAGTGAGAGAGAGTGGGGTTGCCTAACAAAACAGAAAGTTGCTTGCAACAGAATCAGCATCCGTCTGATCATCTGCAGCTGTGATATCTAAGATATGAGTCACCAACAGGCATCAAGCTCCTCTACACTCTCACAATTACTGTTCCTGTGTGTGTGTGTGTGTGTGTGTGTGTGTGTGTGCATGCGACTGCACTGAGCGGTGTACATTAATGCTAAAAAGGCGGGAAGCATGAGTGCTTTTCTTTCTTTGTGTGTGTGTGTGTGTACGCACAGGCGCATTTGTGCACACTGAATCTGAATTTGACTGTAATTTAGAAGCTCCAACTTGATTTGTGTGCAGTCAGGATGATAGACGGACTTGTGAGGGGGTCACAAAACTCCCCACGATTACCTGTCAGTCACAGCTTCCTTTGACTCTCCCCTCATTCATCATCCCTTCTGTTCACACAGGTAACAAGAAGCCAACACAACAGCTGTGCCAAAGATATTCTGGAGGTGAGGCCCTACTTTTGATTTATTATTATTATTATTATTATTGATAGTAATAACTAAAGTAGCAGTAGATTACTTCGAACCTGTACAGTGATTCAGCACTCATTATCAAGTCACATTTGATTTTTTTTCACATAGGGATGTAAATAACAATCATTTTCATTGTCAGTTAATCTGTTGATTATTTTTTCTCTCTTTACATATATATTGTGAGTCCAAAACCCAAAGATATTCAGTTTACAATGATATAAAACAGAAAAGCAACAAATCATCCTACTGGAACCAGTGAACGTCTGAAAAAACAGTTAAATAATTATCAAAATATTTACTGATGGATTTTTTTGTAGATCAATAATCAATTTAATTGAATAATCCTTTTCAGCTCTAATCTCACAGATATTTTAGTCTATGATCAGTGGCCCTGCGGTTTCTATGCATCTTTTATGTTATGTTGGAGGTTTTGCAATGCAGAGGATCACTGTGTCCTGTCACTTGTGTGGGACGGAGAGAAAGCGAAAGAGAAGAAAAGCGATACAGAACATGGACCGGGGTAGGAGGAAGATAGCAACACATAATGCTCCACCTGGGAGACCTTGTTGTTGTTGGAGGAGGAAAGGGGTTAGGGCTTGTGCTGTGTCCTTGGTGACTGGGGGAGGAAAGATAATGAAGTGAAAGGATGAGCAGGGAGAGGAAATACATGCCCTCCAGGGCTTACTGTAGAGGGTGGGAAGAGAGAGGAGGAGAAGAGGAAGAGAGGAAGAGAAAACCTTTACAGTCACCTGTCAGTGTTCATAAAAATGTTATGAAAGCAATGAATGAAACTGGGAACAAACCTTCTCCCTTTTGGGAAATACATGTATCCCCTTTTTGTCAACAGTTAGACAAGAAGCAGGAGAAAGTTTACCTCATCTTAGCATAAAGACATAAACAGGGGAACACATCTAGAAATGTTTGAAAATACTCCTACCAGAAACTCTAAGGCGCAGTAATTTATACTTTATATCAAATTTCTCTACAAAAACCTGAACTGTAAAAATGAAATTTAGTTACCTTTGCACAGAGCTTGGCTAGATGTTTCTGCTATTTCCAACCTTTATGCTAAGCTAACAGCCTGCTGGCTGCGGGCCTTATATTTAATAGACAACTGAAGGAGTGGTATCAATCTTATCATTTCATGTGCAAAAGCATATATCTCACAATGTTTAACTATTCCATTTATGCTGGATCTCAACGGTTCGCTCTCTGTTACTATACATCCTGACCTGCGCTCAGCCTACTACTCATCCTCCAGCATCAGAGCTGATACAACATGACCTTTTCCAAAGCTGAAACTGTTTCAGCAGTCAAGCAGCCTCATGCCTTCCCTCACAAGTGATCCTTACACACATACATACACTTAGACACACACACACACAGCAGCCCCCCCTGTGCTTCTAATCTACGTTATGACACAGCTGAGATCACACAGAACCACCGCTATATGAATGGTACAAAATCAGGCCATTTTGTCAGCATCCACAGGGCCTGGGTTTGTCTGTGTGACTGCAGGCAATCTAATCAGCAGAGATTATAATCAGAGCAGGAGCAAAGACAGTATACTATGGATCTAAGGCTCTCTCCATGTGGCTGGTTTCCTCTCGAGTGCTGTGCAGAGAAAACAAATAAGAAATTAGGTATATTTTCATAATAGTCCAGGTGTATAATTATCTGTAATCATCACAGACTCTTCCATCTTCCCTCGCAGTGACACATGCACACATGCACACATGCACAGAAAGACACAGTCACTGTTGCTCAGATGCGAGTGGTAATCCACCGCATCTATGTAAAATATGGAATAATTTCCCTTTGGTAATTAGTATATGAAGTCACTTATCATATTTTGCAGTAAATACTGCACCAAGAGCACACATATCTCTCACTGGGAGATCGCAGATGTGGTGTTTGGACAATACCTAAATCCTGTCCTTTCCCTGACCCTACAACAAGGGTTAGACCCATGAGTAGAGAGTTATGACCATAAAAATGATCATGTTGCTGTGGCACTGACCTGTAGGTGAAACAGCTTTTGCAGGATTGTTAACCCCCCCCCCTTACCACCACTCAAACATGTGTTTTGTTTTATTGTTACTTCACTACTTGGATGTTTGAGCTTCACTGTGCAGAGTTTGACACAAGAAGGCTGTTCTCACATTAATCTGCTAAAAAATTGAAAGTTTCTCTGTGCTCACCTTTAAGTCGGGATCTTTAAGTGAACTAATAAGAATTATCATACTGTCTTGTATTGATTTATATTAGTGCTAATCCATGAATCTTTTAGTCTGTGTGATGCCAGATATAATCACATTGTGCATCACAAATTACACAAGCATGAAGTGATGTCCTAAAATTGCTTATTTAGAGAAACAGTCACGCCATTGACCGTGGTGTGTGCAAAGTCATTTGTAATTTCCATCCCTAATATGTATTACACAATCAGCTATTGTACCCCGTAACTGCACTGTGATTTTTAACCAGCGGGGACTGATGATTACTTGTTGTGTCCTGAGCCACCTGACGTCTTCCACGTCGATCTCCCCAGGGCCGCCTTACAAGCAACAAATGTTTTGACGAGGTGTCTTGTGTTTTGGTTCACTGACTGCACACCTTTTGAGATTGCCGCCTTTGAAAAGCTCAGCAACTCTACAGTAAAGTGACACTCAGATCTAACTTCCTGGAATGCAAAAATCATGCTATCTTATTCTGTGTAAATTGTTCCATGCACCTGTTTACAGAGCGATACAGTAGCTGCTCTGGAGGTTCATAGTCTTTAAATTTATTACTGAGTAACCACAGCCACATAGACATGCATTCTCCAAAAGAAAAGGAAGAACTTTGATATATTTCAAAATTATACTTGACAATGCATGGAAAAAAACAATGAGATCACACACCAAGCATGTAATACACTAGACTCACCCCATACACTCCACCTAGTGGGCAGAAACAGTCAGCTGATAGCAACAGTCAGCTGTCATGTGAGGCTCTGTGCACTGTGTTTGTGGAAATGGGGGAGACAAGTCACTTCTAAATGAAGGATTGAAATAAGTTCTAATGACAGATTTAGGATACTTGGGGTTTCTGCATGTGAAGACCATCAATCACAGTGATCTCTCACAATTCACCTCTGACCTCATCCTTCTGTTATACAGGACATGACTCAGTCCTGGCCGTCCCAGCAAGCCTTAGGGGGAGACCAGGCCCAGCGAATCCTCTACAACCTTAAGGTATGCGTTTGTGCATTTTCTTTTTATCGTTGTTATTAATTATTCACCACGTAGATTTTCACTCCATATTTTTTGGTCTCCCTCTTCCTCAAGGATGGAAAACAGCCAACTACACAACTAAGGCAAAGTATGTCTTCAGTGACTAATATGTTTGCATGTGACATTTATAAGTGGTTCTCTATTAATATGTGATTAGCTTGTTTTTGAATATGCCCCTCCGCCCTCTCTCTCTCTCTCTCTCTCTCTCTCTCTCTCTCTCTCTCTCTCTCTCTCCGGTAGGTCGGGAGGATGTTCCGCTACGAATGACCCGGCACCCTCACGTGGCGCCTCACAAATCGTAAGTGGGACGTGAGGAAACCTGATCCACGGAAGTTCATTAAACCTGAACTATGGCTATAGCACATAGACAATAAAATCAATCAAACACAAAAGTGACGTCTTCTACTAAGCAACTCTTGACTTACAGACCACGGACATCCTCGTCTGTGCAACCACAAGGAAAGGCTTTAATGACAGAGACGCATAGTTAAGGGAAGCAGGAATATATGGTCAGTCAGCACAGCTAACAGTTTAACTGTTTCAGGCTACATAACATAGGCAAGGTCAAAGGTCAGCTGACATTCTTGAAAGCTGTCAGTGGAGACCGATGAGCTCCTGTTTGTTAACTTTTTACATCCTCGTTTTAATGTGAAACACATGTTCAGTCCAAATGTATGTCTCGCATTACCACACATCTTCTGTTATGTAACACAACAGTTTAGAAGAGGTGTATTTTTCCACAAACAGCAAAGAGTACTTTTTGCTATCTAAGAAAAGTAAAACAAGAGCAATCAACACAGTGCAGTACATTAAGAATCATATTCCAAACAAGATATGAGCATTTGATTAAAATGGCACCGTTTATTTTAAAATTGTTAATTTTGGGTTATTATTACCTTATGGGTCATTTTAATACCTCAGATGCAAAATGGGTTATGGCTTTGAGATTCATTCATTGAGATTTTAAAATATAATTGCAACAGGATGTCATTTTCTGACATTTTTTTGTTTGTTTACAAGCATGCTTGCTGATGACCTGAAGCTGAGCAGTGATGAGGATGACACCCAAAGGGTAGGTGACCTCTCTTTCATTACAAGCACAAACAAAACAGATCACTACCCTTTAAGATGCCTTGTAGATAATTTTCCTACGATGTTATTGGTTTCTTTATTAGTAATTTTGACCTCAGCTGAACTTATCTGGACAGTGGGAGAGAGTGGGAGAGGTCTGAGAGACAAGTGTAAAGGCATTTAAAACAGACTGTGACTGTAGTGTTTGACAGCTCGTGCTGGTAAATGCTTGTTTTTCTGGTTGTGTTAAATAAATTGCAAACAAACACATACTACTATAAATATAAATATACATATACATATACATATGCTATAGCAAGACATCAAGCAGCAGAGGAAACACACTGACTAGAAGTTGTTCACTGAGCTGCTGCTGTGGATGACAAGCTTCTGTATTTTTTGTTTTGTTCTCCTGAAGGCAACTGATGAATCAGCAACCTGGGATGGACATAGGTAATTAAATCCTGTGTGCATATTGTGGTTATGGGCTTTAGGTGTTTTGCATGTGTTTGTTTGTCTGTACACAAATGTTTACCCATGTGTGCCATGAATAACTACAATTTGTCTGACTATATGTACGTGTGTGTGTGTGTGTGTGTGTGTGTGTGTTCCACTTGGCTGTGTACGTATGCTGACCCCTCTCTGGTGTTTGTGTGTGCTGACTGACAGTCTGTCAGCGCAGCAAGCGCACACACATGGCAGACGGGTGAGACATTCCAGCTCGGACTCTTCAGGCTCAGACTCCACTGCTGAGTCGGCCAGCAGTAGCCTTCATTCCCGGAGCCCCAGCCCAGACGATCACCCAGATCCTGCGTCGCCTGCCAACACACAGCCCCCGTGTGACAATAAGGAGGTACCAATGCCACGCCACAGACTCTTCTTCTGTTTACTGTCTGTTCTGTCCATATCTGGCTTGTCTCTTCCTCTGATTGTGTGCCTGCCAGGCGAATCCTCCACGGGGAGTGGTGGCCTCGAGGCAGTTGACGGCAGGTGTGGGGAGGGACAGAGGAATGAGGAATGCATGTGAGTTGGAGAGGAGGATGTGTGTGTGTGTGTGTGGGAGAGGGGGGGTTTGAGGGCAAGAGGTAGCTTTGGGAATTAGTGCCTGGGTGTCATGTCAACCGGTTATATCTTAAAGAGGAAAGCCCTCAGGAGGTGGAAGTCATCAAGACTGGACTCCATGTTGACATCTACAAATGTACTTACCTTCTCTTTCAAAACAAGCGTGCATAGGAGAATATGGATTACTTATATTCCATTATCTCAGATAAATATTGAATGTGTGCTGAGGTGTAGAGCATGGTAGGTATGATGGGCTCCTGGAGGAGTGGGGTATTGTGGGGGTTGGTTTGACTCTTGTGCTATGTGGAGAATGAAGGGGAAACCTGCTCCTCTTTCATGAATGGAAACCCCTGTAGACTGTATTACTAAACATGCACTACATTGGGCCCCTATAGAGAAGGAGGGAGTGGAGTGTGTGTTTGGGGATGGGGGTGGGCGTGGGGGCTGGTGGTTGGTGTACACCATGTGTTTTTCATTTACATGGAGTGTTTGAGTGTCTCCCAAGAAAGAGATGGGGGTTGGATTTGTGGAAGCAGCAAATCCAGAGTTCCAGGTAGGAAGGAGGCAGAGAGCGAGGGAGGGACAGAAAAGAAGGAGGGAGGGCAGCCGAGACGGTACAAGAGATGCAGTGTCTTCTCTGGAAAGAGGGCGAGGGATGTGGGACGGGGGGGTTCACTGTTTGACTTGAGGAGTGGAGGTTTAATTTAGCTCTGGTCAGCTAAGAGCAAAAAAGAAAACGCGAGACAGAGAAAGAGGGAGTAGGAAGGAAGTTCGCTCTCCAGCCGTGAGTATCATCTTTGTTGATTCTATTTGAGTAAAAACTATTTCTCGCTGTCTCATGTTCTCCTTATTCTCATGGTTACTTGCCAGGCCAGTTGTTAAGCAAACATTAAATGAGTCATTTGGCGTAATTGGATGGGGGTTGAGCTACTGTAAGCACAGATGTGGAGTAGAGCAACAGGAGTCAAACCATATAGTAACTAAGTAGGCTATTGAGATGAGGTTATGTCAGTTGGAATTTTTATAGAACTAACATTTTTTAGACATGAGTCATAATGTAGCTTTTCCATTTGAAATTTGACTAGTTTTTAGAGCAGCAGAGTTAGTGAAGTGTCTGTAATGTGCAGTGAATGCACTGCATTTTAAGTGGTTGTATTGGAATGTGCAAATGTGGTATGTGCACAATTGTTTGAGATATGTGTCATTCCTCACATAGTTAAATATAACACTGCATTATGTGCTAGGCCCTATTTCTCAACTAGTACTGTATGTGAATGAATGTGTAAGTGTGAAGCTTTCACAACTTTCTGAGATTCATTTTAAATCAATCCAGTTTATTAGATTAATATCTGTTATGTGTCCCTGTGCTTCCCTCAGACCAGTCACCCCTCTGCTGCCCAGTGGCAGTTGGATAAGTGGCTGAAGAAGTCCCGGAAAAAATCTGCCATCAGTGAGAATTATCCCACCCAGAGCATTCCAGGACGCCTGCCCTCTCAACACACACAGCGAGCCCCATCTCCAGCTAGGTGCTGGGACAGCAATCAAGAATACAGCCCTAGCCAAAGCCCAATTCCCAGCCCACAGTTCAATTACAGCCACAGCAGCCCCTTACCGAGCCCCGAGTACAGCTTCTGCCCCAGCCCCAGCCCATTCCCCAGCACCTGTCCGAGTCCCAGCCCTAGTCCGAGTCCGAGGAATAGTCCGATCCCTAGTCCAGTTCCAAGTGTTTGCCCCAGTCCATGTGGGAGCCCAAGAGCTAGCCGTAGCCCTAGCCCTATAGGTAGAGCCTCTTCGAGAAGCCCAAGTCCCAGTTTACCTCCCTCCAGTGATTGTCACTACCCTAAGGCTCAGAGTCATCGTCACCTGAACCAAACACAACCTAGCCTAACATCCACTCCCCACAGGACGAAAATTAGGTCATGGGCTGCCACGTTATCTAACACTGACACCAAGTGCAAGCCCACCAATACTAATCTTCTGCCACCTCATCCACACAGGCCCAAGTCGAGACCCACACAAGACCAAAGTCAAAACAAATCCAAGGCCCCTGCAGTTTTAAACTCTAACGATAGTCACAGTCACAAATCTAAACCTAAGACTAATATTCATCCAAACCCTAAACAACTTGCTGAGGCTCCCAAAGCCAAACACACATTGCATTTTGAGCAAAGCCAAGGTAGTAGATCCAACCACAACTCCCACCACAAGCACCGGCCTCCAGTTCAACCTAGGTCACAACATAGCCCCACAAGAGCAAAGCACTTAGTTCCCACTAGTCGTGAAACCAACACTGCTTACAGCTCTTATCCCCAATCTACCTCTAAAGTTGCCAGTAATTCTAATACTGGGTCGAACTCTAGATCTAGCCCCAACCTAAAACCTAGGGCTACAGCCCCAACCCCTGTGCATATCAATCATAGCAAACCCTCACAGAAGAAACCCCAGTCCAAGGATCGGGAGGATAGAGAAGCTCATCTCACCCCAGCAGAGGGGAGAAAACACGAGAGAAAAGAGGTCAGACATAGGGAAACCCAACAAGGGAAACCAGAGAGAAAGGAAGACAGGAGGCTGGCGGAGGAGCAGCTACTGAGACGTCCCTGGATCCAGAGTTCAGAAGAAGAGGACGAGGAAGAGGAGGAGGAGGAGGGAGGGAAAGAGAGGCAGAGGAGGAGAGAGGAGACAGAAAGAGGGGAAAACAGGAGGAGTAGGGAGCAGCAACATAGACACGAATGGCAAGCAGTCCAGGCCAAACAGAGACTGCCTACCAGCATCGAGCAACACCGCCTTCACGACAAATCACAACATCCTGGTAGGACAAAAAAGGGAGGAAGAAGTCAGGAGGAGAGAGAGTCACACCCAAACCCTTCATCTCCACCTTCAGGTAGCCCTACTCCTCATACACCATCCTCATCTTCTGCCTCTTCGAATTCAGATTCAGAATCTGAATATCAAGCCCAAATCCCCAAAGTTCCTGCAGACTCTACCTCCCACAAAAGACTCATTAAGAGAGGCCAGCGAGGCCCAGGCATACCTGACGCCAACAGACCGAAGGCGGTGCACCCAAGAGGACCCACCTCAGGTAACCCAAGGGAGGGACAACAGAGCGAGGGGAGACAGAAGCTTTACACCCTAGTCCCATTTGGGCGAAGTGACAAGGCAACAGCATCTTCCCAGCGTGGGCTGAGAAATCTTGTGGTGCAGATAGACCTCTGTCTACTCAAAAGGGTCCCGGACAGCACTATCAATTCCACTGTTAAGAAACCCTCCTCTTCATCCTCCTCTTCGTCCACCAAGGACAAGCAAAGAGAGGCTATGAAACACCTATACGTGCCGGACACCGTGACGAAAGACGGCAAAAGGAAACGGAAGGTAATCAACATGAATATTTACTTTTCTTCTCTTTTAAATGTGATGCGTAGATTCTTCAATGCATACATTTTTGTCTGTGTATGAGCAGCTGGAGAATGGTGTGTCACATAGAGAAAGCAAGAGGAATATTCCTTATACAAATGAAATCTCGGGTCATACAGAGTCTTCATTTCATGCAACCGAGCACAACCTTTCGACTGTGACCACACACAACGGGTAAGAAAACACAATACACACCATTAGTTTTCTTTACATAGCACACAATCCTAATGTATACACAAATATGTGTTGGTTTTTTTTTTTTTTTGTTTGAATGTTTATCTGCATTTCTGCCTGCAGATATTTGGAGGAGTACTTGGATAGTAAGAGGCCATTGTCTCCCCTGTCTCCACTGTCTGACAGCCCGGAGTCCACCAAGCTGTCCTCCAAAACAAAGAATGCTGAGGTGCATCACGTCAACACTCACAAGAACAGAGACAAGAATAGTGATTCTGCTGTAAAGGTAATACCGATAGATATGTGTTTAAACCATCCCAACCACTTTACTTGTAGCCTTTTGGCTTATTTCTGCTCTTTTTGACCTGTACACTCAGCCTAAGATGGAGGTGGAGTGTGTAAAAGTATTAGGACAGCCCCAGCCACCATCTGAGTCCTGGGTCCCTGCAGGACACAGGGGGACCATGCCGAATCACGAACCGTGAGCAATCATACATAGTGCATCATACACACTTCATCACTGCTTGTTGGACAGATCACCAGACACATGAGTATTGTGACATGCTAATGACATAAAACACTTTTCTTTTTCTGTGTATCTGCCTGTCCTTTTAGTCCCCACCATGCTGAGTACTACTTACATGAAGCCAAAAGGATGAAGCACCGTGCAGATGCAATGGTGAGTCTGTGTTCTTGTCAATGGTGACAGAAATGTGAGATTTTTCAGGACACATTTTTTTTGATTATATGAGACTTTCAGATCGGTTCAATCTCATTCATAAGCAAAAAAAGCAAAACTGGATTCATATCGCACATTTGATTCCAGAGGTTCACTACTGGCCTGGCCTGTCATAAGCTAGGACAGTGGACACAACATACACTGAGAGAAGAAGCAGAGGAGAGTAGAGCCAGGTTTTTAGAAAACACGTTTGACAGACCTTGGTGAGCTGTTTTGCGTTAAAGGATTTGGATGCCAATTTTCTATATTTTTCTTATTGTCAGCAAATCTCATGTGCAGAGCCAAACCAACAATGAATTGATCTACTTACAAGTATTGTGTGTGTGTGTGTGTATGTGTATCCAAAGCCTGATATATTATATTCCTCTGTGCTGGAGACCTCTGTTGTTGTCCAAAAGCTATTAAAAACACATCAGTAGGCCACACTGTTGTACTGGGTGACATATTCCTTTGTCACGAAGAGTTTTGGCATTTTACTTTGTTTAGAAAATGACTCCGAAGAGTAATAACACCATTCGTCTTTTCAGTCTCTATAGAGTTGTGCTGTGTAAGGCAGACACCACTATGCATGTGCAGTCCAATACTAGTTGATAAAATCATTGTTGGTTTGGCTCTGCATTTGTTAACAAAAGGAAAAATACAGAAACTTGCCAGCTATACCCTTGTAAGTTGGGCTAATCACACCCAGGACAAACTTTACTGAACATACTGAGATTCTCAACAAACCCCCACTCGTTTTCCAAAACCGAATATTTATTTAATCTTTACTACTTCATTATTGTCTCCCACCACCCGCCTGTGTTGGATGTCTTCTCTCCAGGTGGACAAGCTGGGGAAGGCTGTGAATTATGTTGACGCTGCTCTCTCTTTTATGGAATGCGGGAAAGCAATGGAGGAAGGGCCACTCGAGGCAAAGTCTCCCTATACCATGTACTCCGAGACAGTGGAGCTTATAAGGTGAATTATACATATTTAAAGTAAAAGGTAAAACACCTTTACACCAACACGTGTGCATCAGCTCTATTGTTAACAGTCCTGTGTCTTAAGGTACGCGATGAGGCTAAAGAGCCACTCCGGCCCTGGTGCAAGACAGGAAGACAAACAGCTGGCGGTTCTGTGGTGCGTATGTCATCTCCTCTGTTTATGCCACAGCTCCGATCATGCTGAAGGACATGCATTTTGAGCATCATTTGTGTTGCGTCTAAATCTCTTTTCACTGGCACTTTATGTGTGTCCGCAGTTTCCGATGCCTTGCCCTCCTTTACTGGCAGATGTTTCGTTTAAAGAAGGACCATGCACTGAAATACTCCAAAGTACTACTGGACTATTTTAAGGTATATCTAAACACAACAAGCCGGCTTTTCCATGTACTTAGACTCATGGTTACAAAAATAATGTGATTTTGGTTTGGTTTGGTTGAATGTAAACGTCTGGATTTGGATGACTTTTAGCCTTTACTTTTGGTATCATTACAGAGTTCCCCCAAAGTGCCTACAACACCACCTGGTTGGAATGACACTGGAAAGTAGGTGGATAATAACTTTGTATTATAGGCTCTCTGCTTAATCGCTTGTGTTCACTCCAGCCACTGAAACTGGACCGATCAACTTCCCTTTGTCGTACATGTTTCTGTTCCCAGGGACATTGGAGGACCACCTTCTTCCCTCTCACCCAATGCCAAACACCTTAAACGGGGTTCACATGGGGGCACCACCTCCCCTTCTCTCATAAGCATTCCCCAACGTATCCATCAGATGGCAGCAAATCACCTGAACATTACCAACAGTGTCCTGTACAGCTATGAGTACTGGGAGGTGGCAGACAACCTCGCAAAGGAGAGTAAAGGTAAGGAAGACTGAATATCCCCAGAGGTGCACAGTTGTTAACTGATTTACACATGCAATTAATGACATGGATCAAATGTATATCTGTTTGAACACTGCTTTTTTAAGACCACTGTCTTTCTTTCTCAATAGAGTTCTTCAACTACTTGAATACTTTGTCTGGACCACTGACACTTCACAGTAGCATTGCTCATGCAGTCCAGTACACCAGACAGGCTCTCCAGTGGATACGCATTAGTGCCAAACTTAACTAAATGTCCACTAGATCTCCAGGTCTCAGGTCTGGATCATCTCTATGCAGCTGACAGGATAGCACTGATACCTACTGTGCTTGCGTGAAATGCAGATAGATGAAATGGAGCCTGACATCTGTCATCATTATAGGATGGTGGGGTTGCTTGCACGTTTTTTTTTTTTTTTTGGAGCCTTACTGTGTGTAATGCCTTCTGAACCATGACCCTGTCTGTCTGTCATTATATCCATGAAGATGGAGCTATCTTTGGACTTCTCACAGATGAACTACATGCACCTTCTTCCTCATCCACCAATGGATTAAACTGAAGTGTTGTGTGCGTGGTGGATTGGAGGTTATCATTTGCCAAATGTTCCATAGTGACAGAAACATGACTCGCATACAAAGCCTTTTTCATACTTTGGAAACAATCATTATTCAGCGGACTGTTTCACTGAGGCCAAAACAGGAGAAGATGCTGAAAGACTGACCGATCATGTACCATTAAAGGCTTGTCTGCATCTTTTTCTAATGAAGGTTTTAATGACTTTTAATTTTTTAGATCTCAAATATTTTCACTTTTTATGTGTTTTTACTGTGCAATAATTGATGGATTATCTGTTTTTAGAAAAAAAGAGAAAAATACAAAAGAATGAATTGTTGTGTGGGTCCACTTGCCAACATTCAAGGTTCTTTTTTGTGTTTCTGTCGTTATTCTGAGTGAGATTGTGTGATTGAAGTTGAATGAAGTTAAAGAGGTCGCTGATAATTCCTTTTTGTAAATGGTCTCTCCTTGGTCTGTTCAAGAGTTATGTTGCTCTTTGCCTTTTAAAATCTCCAGCTTGTATTATAGTGCATTTCATACCAAGCAGCATAGATTCGGAGAAGACATCTCCCAAGATGAAGATGTAATATTCTATATAGCATGATGTCACAGGGAACTCTCAAAACCACCTGGATGCCAAAAAGCAGGTAAAACACTAAAAAAGGTGTTGCAAATGTAGGTGTACACTGTCTACTGTTCTATTTGCATAATATTCATTAATAATTTTTGGATAAAATGGACAAGGAGATCTTAAATAAGAAGTGACCCCATGTTCTCCAGTGCCTGCAGCTAACCTGATCTTTACCACTTTCATTATGCACAACCTTCTCCCTGAGGTTGGAAACGATGAGATAGCTAAATGTCTATTGTTTACATTGCAATATTCTCTTACCGAAATAAGAATATCACATAGACAACATCAGCATCTTGTATCACAGCTGCTGAACGGCTGAATCTGAGAGCAATAATGTCTAAAGTCGTAGATAAGGCTGAGTAATGTTAAATTGGGACACACATTTATTATGTTATCCAGAATATTTTATAAAACTCAATGTAACTCATTAACATTAGTACCAATCTATATGCAGCATCTTCACTACCACAATATCTGGAAGGACAAATATTGACACTGAATGGACAGCTTTACTGTGACCACTTACTGGATAATGATGATATCAACATATCACTACATTAAAAAAATAAAATTAAAAGAATCATTTAAATGCCACATTATATGTGTGTCACACTAACATTTTATCTCAGCCAATATTTTTCTATCGGACATAGAGTGAAACAAAAAACAATAAGACAACAAGATATATATATATATATCTCCTCTGGCACATCACTCTCTCCATCACAGCAACTACTTCTAGCTGCACCTACTCAGAAGTCGTGCATGAAACTTCACCATCCGATGTCTGGTTACCATAGCGACAGAGAACAACCAATAAGGGGGATTCTTCAGGACACACAAGCCTTAGGTCAAACAAACCTAATCCAGAGCCTGAGTAGACATCTCTCTTTCCTTTGGGTTATGACCTACTTTATATCATACAGGAATGTGATATGTAAACAAAACCCAATATATATTTGAAAGGAAGGAGGTAGACAAATATATCAATCAGAAAGCAGATAGAACACGTATTCAAGAGTTGCACTATTTTTTCTGTTTTTTTCTAATGCTACTAATTATTCATGTGACCTTATTTCACCAAACCATTCTCTGAGCTGAAATGTATCTAAGACTTCCCCCCTGATACTGAGTCCACATATTATTATTATTATTATTATTATTAGTAGTAGTATTATTATTATTAATGTCACAGTCCATGTCTGGAGCCTGCCGTCGTCACGCTGCTGTCTCGTTCACTCTGCACGATGCTCTGCGTCACGACCGTATAGTGCTCTGCTGTCATAGTGTGTGATAATAACCAACAGGTACCTCAACACGTCCGCGCTAATGAGTCTCACAGTGAACCCGCAGGAGCTATTTAGACAGTTCAGGTGACACGCATCGGTTACCCGCACAGTGGCAGCGCTCACACACACAAGCTGAAGCTGAAAACATGAAGCGGCGACGAGCTGGTCAAGCTACAAGAAAGCTACAGGAACAACGGAAGTTGAGTTGTTGTCGCCTTTAAAAATAAGCAGGCTACAAAAATATACAAACTTCAGTTGTTTTAAAAAATATAGATTTTATTTTAGTTATTAATTATCAGTTTGATTATATATGTTTTGCTTAGACGTGTCTTTTATTTTGTGATGAATTGGTAATTTGCTAATAATAATTTAATGATTCAGAAAGACGTAGTCTATGTGAGTCACTATTCTGATAGGTTTCACTTCTCCACCACAGTATTCAGGTATTAAATCATATCTAACATCTTTTCACATGGAGTGAATCAATATTTATTTGACAAGGTCCACTGTTTTATATCACAAAAACTATGCTACCAAAGATGCTCTTAAAGCATCTCTGCTGTATCAGGGTACTACGGTGGCCCTGAGGTGCAAAACGCGACATTTCAACATTTTAGGAAACACAACGACCTTTTCTGTTTAGTGAAATGTTGTGTTTTGGGCTCCCGTAGACCAGCGTTTACAGACCACCTAAACTGTTGATACCAATATGCTGATTGGTTAGAATAAAGCTATATAATGTCTTTAAACATGTACTTAACATATAGTCTATATACATGTGTGCACTGCCCACATGACCCATATGTTATTTTGCTTCATAGCCCATCACTGTAAAACAGATTTGTTGAGCCACTGAATGTTTTGCTTTGAAGATCTTACCCGGAGCTACTATGACAGCTTCTTGCTTCTTGCTTGACACTCACTGAGGGAAGGGAAAGCAAAGAGATCAGGCGGTAGAAATGGACAGCAAAGGGATTGGGAGGGTGAGTGAAAATGTTGGAGAGACATGGCGTGGGAGCATGACAAAATAAGGGGATCTCAGTTCACCTAAAGGAGTCCTCTGGAGAAAAAGGTCAGGGCCGAGGAGTCGAGCTAACTGTCTGGAGGATTTTCATTTCTTGTGGCTTTCGTGTACCCTCGTTTTTATCAGTGCACACAGACACAGACACACAAACAGCACACAACGTTTCTGCTGGATTGTGTCTGCAGAGAGAAGTCTGTGGCGAACAACATCATCTGCCAGGATAAAAGGTAAAAAAAACCAGCAAGTCACTTATATTAGCGGACAATCAGTGTTTGTTTACAGCACCGTAGAGAAGTTACACATTAATTGTTGGACAGCTAATGTTGCATACACTGATAGCGAGTACGGACAAACACACTTAACACTCGTGTTTTGTTTTTTTGTTGTTTTTTTTTTTGTTTGCATGGACTAACATTGTGTTACAGTCGTGTCGTGTGCAGCGACACGCATGATTAACAAGCAAGGCATCGCCTATACAGTAGCCAGCTAATGTTAGCCGTTAGCTGCTAACATGGAAGCTGTGACAAAGTGCCACATGGGGCTCTGTTGTCACTCATCTGTCAGCAGCAGGGGACCTGCCCAGACATGCCCTTGAACACAAACTTCCTCCCTTAGGGAATACAACCAATATCATACTGTAATGTTGAATTAGCATTGCAACACATGCATTCATAAATAAACAGCACTACACTGTAGCGATGTGTCTGCTGTTAATAGTGTCAGTTGTTTGAGATAGAAACAAAACATCTCACAGGAATAGTGTTGTAAATGTACTGTAGTTACTAGATTTAAATGAGAGAATAAATGTGTGGAAATCTACATGTGTGCATCTGAATCGTATCATAATGAATAACTCACTAACGAAGCACTGACTGTACGTAACTCAGATTTGGATGCTTCAGTAGATGTTGAATATCTCCCCTGTGCTTTCAGGTAGCTCAGTATGAGTCGAGATGGATGGTCTAAGAAGAGAGCTAATGCCACTGGTGACAATGGTTGGGAAGCCAGAGTGAGTATGAAATCTGTCATTTTCTTATAACCAATTTCATGTGGTAGAAATGACACCATTATGAGGGCCGTGGTACCCCTCGATGAAGGAATAGAGTAGGCTATGTGACTGTGGGGGTTTGTGATAGAAATGTCAACACTGCATAGTGCACCTCAAAGTGCATCCTGTTCTCCTTTAATCCCTCATTATAACACCTCAGAGCTGGAAGCAGATTACCATCTTATTAATTAGGTAAGACTAGACTGCCAGGAAAAACTTAAATGCAACTATCTGAAGAGCTGCATACGACACCTGCAGCAGTATCACAATGCTGGCAAATTACGTAAAAACAGTATTTGATATATATGGCTCTTTCAGCACTGGGAATATGCAAACACGATTTTCTAACTGTGATGCGCCTTCTTCTGTCACCGCTCTGCTTCTTTTGTGAAGGGCGGCTACATGGCTGCCAAGGTCTCCAAGCTGGATGAACAGTTCAAACTGGACGCTCCCAGAGAAAAACAGAAGGATGGCACATGCTCCAGCATTTTTAGTGGAGTGGCCATCTATGTCAATGGATACACAGGTAACGCTATGCTACATACATACTGTGTATCTCTGTCTCTCTCAGTCTGTACTTCACCGAATGAAGAACACAGCGGCAATGTAAATGTGTCCCAGAGGAGTATCAGAGGAAAAAACAAACATTCTGCATGCTTCTTTTCTGTATTTCTTTCCCTTCATCTGGTGACCTGGAAAAACATTGTAAATTAATGCATCAAATTAAAATTTTACCTCCACAGAATCTTATTATAATTCTCTGACATGTTTGCACCAGAGAAAAGAACCTATGTCAGTCAGTGCATGGAATTTTTTTATTATTATTTAGATGCACTTTGCACAGCTGTGAACGGTATACAGTATAATTTAGTGTCTGTTTTTTTTTATCTTACGTTTTTAAATCCTTTGTCTGTTCTTTGTGAACAGAGCCAAATGCAGATGAGCTGCGCAGACTGATGATGCTGCATGGGGGTCAGTTCCACGTCTACTACTCTCGCTCCAAGACTACCCACATCATCGCCAATAATTTACCCAACAGCAAAATTCAGGAGCTCAAAGGGGAAAAAGTCATCCGGCCAGAATGGATCACCGACAGGTGTGTTCATGTGTACATTTAATATCGTATTGCATAATGTTACATTACAAACAATGTTACATTATATTGTCATTTGTTCAAAACAGCATCAAGGCTGGACGTCTCCTTTCTTACATACAGTACCAGCTGTATAGTAAACAGAAAGGCCCACTCTTCCCTGGCATGAATCTGCGTCAGACATTAGAGATTGCCGGACCCAGCCATGAGCTGCTTCAGCCAAGCGTCCTTCAAAAGCTTCATTTACCGCAGCGCAGCATTCAGCACTCTGTTCTCAACCAGGAGCGGTCTTCATCCAGCTGCCAGATTAACTCCGTCCACAATCAGTTTTACCAAGGCAACACCCACCTTCAGTCCATTCAGCAAAGCCCTGCAGCTCGCTTCATTAATCCACCACCAAGTCACTTAACATCTACTCACCCAAGCCCTGAACATAACCACCTCAATAGCTCTTTACATAGCCACCCGCTGTCTAGTCCAAGCCCCGTGAAGCACCCACACAAGCCCCCACAGACGAGTACTCTAACACCTCATCCTAATCTCCAGCACCAGACCGCAGGCCAACCTCAACCTCAGATCAACTCTTCCTGCAACACCCGCCAGAGTGGCTGCAAGGAAGTGGAATTAAGATTGTGAGTATGTGGAGTTAATACGAGGGTAGGATTGTTTTGTTGTTGTCAATGTCGCTTTTAAACTACAAGTAGTTGTAATTTGTAACCAGTCATCTCTTTATGTCACAGAAACGGGTTATTGCAGACCTCACAGGACAAGATGAGCCATTCAAAAAAGAATGAAATACAAGAGTGTGGCCAAGAAGCACCTCTGACCAATGGACACACTTATCGCATTAATGGTGCCTTAAAGCCAGAGGACCTGTCCCCTGTTGCAGATCAACCCTCTGTTAAAAAGGACCTGGCTGAATGCAGAGTTACAAGTCCAGAGGATAAACTGACGTGTCCTCCAGTAAATTTCCAGACCAAACCTGACCCGTATGAGTTTCCCCACAGTCCTCCAAAGCAAACTGACAAGTCAGTTGTCTACCTTGAGCAATCCAGCTTACATGAAGCCAATGAGCTGAGAACTAAACCTCCACCGCCCACCTACCAGGAGGCCATAAAAGCCACTGAAAGCCACCTACTGACACAACAGCTCCAGCCGCCCTGTCAGGTTGATTCAAATACCGAAAACACCCCTGCATCTCGCCCTCTCTCACATTCTCCAATTCGACTGAACGGAAGTCACCAAAATGCCTTTTCATCGCACCCTGCCTCGCTAAACACAAACAACTCAGCAGTCCTCAACAAACCAACATCATCGTCCGAGTCTTCAGCACAGCTGTTGGCACAGACAGGCGGTTTGATCTCCGAGTTTTACTCTCATTCACGTTTACACCAGATCTCTACGTGGAGAACCGGCTTCTCTGAATACGTCAATGAACTGCATAGCAAACGAAAAACAGCGGGGGGTGCCTCCTTTGCTGGAAAAGAGCGGCTGAGAAAATCTGTAGCACAGCGCTGCATTAACAGTCAAGGTAGGGAAGGATGAGGTACTTGTTTTCTGTAAAATTCTTGTGGCTGTTTGTTTTAATGTATTAAGATGGCAGAGAGGTCTAAAACCATCATTTTGCTCTCTCATTCCCACGGTGTGTCTTTACAATATGCGTCCTAGAGCTTCTATACTCTCATCACATGTGTAGTTTGCATGTTTAGATAATGTTTTTTGAGATTTTGAAAACACTCCACTGATGACTTGGTATTTGTTTACGTGCGTCAGGTACATCAGCACCAGCCGCTGTTAAATCCTGTATTCTCCATGTGGACATGGACTGTTTTTTTGTGTCTGTCGGGATCCGACATCGCCCAGAACTCAAAGGTAAAGCATCTTTTTCTTCTATTGAAATGTGTCATATCATATTTATCACACACACGTTATTTGTGTATTGTCATCGATCCAGTTCGTGCTTCCAGATGAGTTCCTGGTTTTCTTGCAGGGAAGCCTGTCGTTGTGACCAGTAACCGCGGTCATGGTCGAGTGCCGCTGAGACCCGGGGCCAACCGTCTGGTGGAGCAGCAGTACTACCAGATGAAACACACTCTCGCTCAACCTGGTGAGATTTTTTTACCCAACCTGTACCTCGTGGAGACACCTGCCTTGACTTTCACAGGCCCGGCACAGTGTATTTCCAGTATATTTAGACGTTACAATTACAGTGTGTTGTAATTGTAACCTGCTTGACTAAAGCGGCATTTAGACAAGAATAACCTTACATAACCTTCCTCTGTAATTTAACTCATTGTTCCACACAGCGCTTTAATCATTGTGAAATTACCTAATGTGGTATGTAATAGACACGGATACCCTACAAAAATAAAAATACATCCTGTCCCAATGTTTTTTTTTCTGCTTTTCAGGAAAGGAGGATGATGATTTTCACCAAAGTCCGTCACAAGAGAGTCCTGACTCTTATGCCAATGGAGTGGACCAGGATACTGCTCTCTCATTGGCAGAGATTGCATCCTGCAGTTATGAGGCGAGGTAAGATGGACACACACACATTTCATCTCTGGTTTTAAACTGTGTCTGTATCTTGTACTAACAGCAATGTTACTGTACTGACTTTGTCTCACAGGCAGGCGGGTGTGAGGAATGGGATGTTTTTTGGCAAAGCGAAACAGTTGTGTCCCACGCTGCAGTCTGTCGCATATGATTTTGAAGCCTATAAAGAGGTGGCTCTCGCCATGTATGAGATTCTGGCTGGGTAAGAAGAACAGCCTGGTCTATTTATTCACTCAACTCTGAGTCCTTTACATGAAAACTTGCATAATGCACACCTTTCTCTTTGTTTGTTTGCAGTTATACTCATGACATTGAAGCTCTGAGCTGTGACGAAGTGTTGATTGACGGTTCTGCTCTGCTAGCTGAGCTGGGCATCAACCCTGAAGATCTGGCCAAAGCTATCAGAGCAGACATCAAGGAGAAGACGGGATGCTATGCTTCAGTGGGCATGGGTGAGTTTATATCTGTCTTAAATATAAATATAAAATGGATTAAGACAGTGTTTCTGTTTTACAAATTCAGTCATGACTGCTCATCTGCTTAGGGTCCAACATCCTGTTGGCTCGGCTCGCAACCCGCAAGGCCAAGCCAGACGGGCAGTACTTCCTAAAGTCTGAAGAAGTGGATGATTTTATTAGGGACCTGTCAGTGACCAGCTTACCAGGTAGATACAACAACACCTGCTGAACATGAACGTTAACTAGAGTCTTTCAGCTTCACCTGATGTAAAATGGGAATTTTATTTTTCATAGGTGTTGGGCCTGTTATGGGCAGAAAGCTGGCTGCTATTGGTGTGAGGTCATGTGGCGACCTCCAACAGGTGTCTCTGTCTCAGCTGCAGAAGAAGTTTGGACCCCGCACTGGACAAACCCTGTTCCGCTTCTGCAGGGGTCTAGATGACCGTCCTGTCCGTTACGAGAAGGAAAGGAAGTCAGTCTCTGCTGAGATGAACTACAACATACGTTTTACTAGGGTTAGATCTGCTCTCCACAGTTGTTCCTCATCTTTATTACTTTATTTTTCCCGCAAATCTCTCTCTAAACGCTCTTGTTCCTCTGCTTTTACCAGGTTGACGAGGCAGAGTGTTTCCTGACTAACTTGTCCATGGAGGTGCAAAAACGTTTACAGGAAGCTGGGCTGCGAGGTCGCAGAGTGACCCTCAAGGTCATGGTTCGCAAGATGGGAGCACCACTGGAGTCGGCTAAATACGGCGGTCATGGCATATGTGATAACCTGGCCAGGTAAGAGAGAGACTGCCATCCGTATGTGTTATAAAAGTTTGCCTGTTCATGTCATGGTCTCATTGTTGACTCATCTTTATCTGTCTCCTCCTCTGTCAGGACTGTGATGCTTGCTCAGTCCACTGACTGCGGTCAGTTGATTGCCACTGCAGTCATCAAGCTGTTCCACGCCATGAAGCTGGAGGTTCAGGACCTGAGAGGAGTCGGCATTCAGGTTCAGCTTCTTGAGGGGAGTCACCCTATTCCCCACAACTCCGCCCGCCTCCGGAAACGCTCCATCAAAGAGATGTTGTTAGGCCAGGGATCCACCAACAGAGGTGTGTGTAAGGTCTTTTGTGTTTCTGTTTATATATTGTGTTGTTGATTGTGAACTCAAATGAGTCTTTAATTTAATAATGTTACATTTAATAATGTTACAGACTCTGCAGACAAAAGCTCACATCAGGAAAACTCCTCCTCTAACACAGTCCCGTCGCCTGGCTCCTTTCAACGTCCTCAGTCCCCTGCCGAGCCGGTCGCAGGAACAAGCAAAGAACAGCAAGCATGCAGGCAGACACCGAAACATTCTCGAACACGTCTCAACTTCAGTATTGAAATCCCCTCCCCATCACAGGTAGGGACTGGAAGGGTATGTCTGATGATTAGAACTGAACAATGATATGTTTTTTCAACACGTTGTTCTTTCATTAAATCGAAGGTGGATCGTTCTGTGTTGGAGGCCCTGCCCGCAGAGCTGAGGGAACAAGTGGAGCAGTCGTGGACTCACCGAGATGGCAGACCGAATAACCGCCATTCATCCAGTCCACAGCCCTCTGCTGTTCTTCCACAGCCTTCCTCTCCTAAGCCTCCTCGTCCTCCTCCTGCCTCTGGACCCGCACTGTACACTCCACCTGTTGGCACGTTGGTACTTCAGATTCCAAACGAGCCCGACAGTCCAGGAATTGTTCTGGAGCTCCCTAACTTCTCACAGGTAAGGATGCACCAGGTTTTATTAGGATTTTTAAAAAGCTTATTTCATTGTTTATGTCTTAGATGTTCAGCTTCACTTAGTCTTGACTCTGTGACTGTAGGTTGATCCAGACGTTTTTGCTGCCCTTCCTAAAGAGCTCCAGGAAGAACTGAAGTCTGCCTACAGCCGCTTAACAAATGTCCAGCCTCAGACAAAAATATGTATGACCCTAAATACATCTTTATTTCTTTTATAGGCAGCATCCATATTGTCTTTATACACTTATTTTCCCCTCTTTGTCTGCAGTGGAGCAGAAGAATCCGCTGTTGCAGCTAAAACAGTCTGTAGGAATTGGCATTGGACGGATGAAGCGGCGTTATAAGAGGAAGAATGCAGTGAGCCCTGTTAAAAAAGGTCCTTCTCCTATTAAGAAGCGCCACCCAACAAACAGCCCAGCCAAAACCCTCCCACTTCCTATAAAGTCAAGGGAACCAATAAACACAGTAAAGGTGGGCTTATAGATGCTTTCATACATGAAGATGATTTATGTTTGGTGGCAGTATGTGACAAACTCATACCTGTATTTCTTCCCCAGACTGAAAATCCCTCCACATCGTCCGTAAAGCAGGACGTCCCAGAGTCTCTGTCCAAATTCGTTCCTCGCCCTGCTCCAGTGCTGGCCGGAGCCTACGACCTGACAGATATTAAAACACTCTTACGGGAATGGGTCACCACCATAACGGGTATATAGTGAGATTAATATAAGACAAATTAATTAATAACAAAAATAATTGTTTGTTGCAGCTTGGTTATAAAAAAAATATGTATTTTTTACTTTCTGTTAGAACCTATGGAAGAGGACATCCTGCAGGTGGTGAAATATTGCACTGATCTAATTGAGGATAAAGATCTGGAGAAGTTGGATTTGATTATAAAATATATGAAAAGGTGAGTACAGTTAGTTTAGCCTCCCACACTCTTCTGCTTTCTCTACATGTTTGTTTTGTTATGTTTTTCCATGTTTGTTTTTTAGTTGCATATTGATCTTGTCTCTGCAGGCTTATGCAGCAGTCAGTGGAGTCTGTTTGGAGCATGGCTTTCGACTTCATCCTAGACAACGTGCAGGTGGTTGTGCAGCAAGCTTATGGTAGCACACTGAAGGTAGCATGAAGAAGGAGGGCTCCGCTTCTCACTTTTAACCTATGTGCTACCACTTTTTTCTTTTTGTTACTCTCATTATCTGCAATAGGAATTATGACATCGAAATTATCATTTCTGGCATATTTGTGGAAAGAGTTCCCCATTCTCAACTGTGACACTAATAAGTATCTGCCAGGATGTTCTCAGTGGCACAAATTAAAGACTACACACATAACACTATATGAGAAAGAGTTACAAGAGCCATGATTTGATCAAAGTGTGTACAGTACAAGACACACAAATGGAAGGGAGGGAAATGCACTTAGGATATACTAACCAAAACCCAGAACAGTGATGATCGTAGCAGCTTTTTGCAGATTCATAATGTTTCACATGGACTTCTTTTATGCACAGATTCATTTTCAAAGATATGTAAAATTGTATGTAAAGATTTTTGCAGGCAGTGCTTAACTGTTTCTTATATACTCAGCCTAAGCCAGGGCTTGTCAATTGTTTTCTTTCTTTTTTTACTAGGGAAGTATACCGTGTACCATCTGAGGTGTTTGTATGTTGTTAGAAAGGCACATTATGGGGTTGTTTTTTTTATTGATATATCAGATTACATCAGCCTAGGTTGAAAATGATGACACTGTTAAAGTTGAACATAATCATCACACGAGAGAGAGAAAGAGAGTGATGACAAACTCGGAAATGGATGGAATATAAGTTTTTCTTTGGTGCTTGATGCCACTAGTACTGACCTGTGAAATATCTACAACTGCTCTGTCACAGTCTGCTGTGTGCAGATGTATCTTTTTCTTTTTGTCTCTTGCAAAAAAAAAGAAAAAAGTGCCAAACTCTGTCATAATAATATGTAAATAATGTTTTTAAAGATACTTGTTAAAAGTTTTAAATGAAAAGATGTATGTAGAGGGATCACCTCTTGTATTGTTTACATATACTGAATTCTTAGTAACTGTCTTTAAATTGTAGACCTTCTCGCTCTTTTAATTGTTTGTAAATGTTCCAATATGGAAATCGGAAGCCAGCCAAAGCACTTCATATGAGGTTAACTGTTGATTCTCAGTAGCACTCTGATTCGGGAGGATGTTGACAGGGGTTATGGCAATCAATAAGTAGCCTATGCATTTTTCTTTTATCGCTAATAAGTGAGATGTTCCTTAAAGATAATGTAACATTTCATAAAGCCTTTGTATAGCGGAGGAATCTCGGTATTCTAGTGTGTTTCCAACCTAGTTACCCGTTTTTCATAAATTTTAATTGTTAAAATAATACTGGATTTGAATAGGAACAGTTGATCTGATTTTTAACTTTGTAGTCCATCTTGTGTACTTGTGTACATTTTGTATGGCTTATAGATACATCATTGTATTTCTGTGAAGTTGGAATTCATGAGTGGTGATAAGAAAAGTACTGATCAGATGCAGCTGGCTGGCTGGATCGTGGTCTCACCAAGACATGCAAGACATGTTTGTTCAAAATGGTATCCCTATATGCAAACCAAATCAATACGTCAATTTTTTTTTTTTTAAAACCTGTTGAAATGAATGTAATTCAGAATGTGCAAGTCTCCACCTACAAGAGGTTGCTTGTCTTCACCTGTCATATCTTTCTTAAAGCGATTGGCCAGAGGTTGAAATTGGCCAGTCTTGTCTTCTATAAACTGGCTTGTGCCTGAAGACCTGAAGCTGTGAACTTGTTTCTAAGTTTTCTAAATCTTGATAATAAACTGTAACTCTGTTTGAATTGATTTGTCATTTGTCATTCTTTAAAGTTTCAACCATGCGTTCCAAGTAGAGGGGTGTTCAATCAAAGTAATATTGGTAAGGGTACTTACATTACAACACTTGCATTATTTATCTGGTATTTATCCTGTTGTGTATTGTGGTTGTGTTCTTTCAGGCTTGAAAGCCACTTTTATACTTAATGCACTGAAATATTTTGTTATTTTGTATATTTTGAACATCTGAGCCAATGAACATATAACTGTGTCAATAATCTCAGAAACACCAGCCACAGTCATTTTCTCATTAACAGAAAAAGGTCACTTTAAGTACTGTCAAATGTAATATTTACATGTATTTCGCATCTGTGTAAAGGTTTACTTTGCTATTCTAGTTTATTTATGTTTCTCTTGTAATTTGTTATGACAGCCATAGACCATAAATCAATAGACAGTTAGTCTATTAAATTACAAAAAAATAAATAGCTTATTAAATAAATAGTATAATACATAGTGTAGGGTTTGCAAACAAAAGTAATCATCAAAACATTATTACTACTATTGAAAACAAACAAGCAAACAAAAATCACTCCTACCCAGTAGGTGGTGGTAATGCACCTAAAAGCTGTTTGCCAACCGCCATTGTACAATAAAAGAAGAAGCAGAAGAAGCATTTCGCGGACGAATTGAAGCTGGTAATCAACAAGCGGCATAATTTTTTTAAAATATTATTTTCCTCCACACATCACTAACGTTTACTTTTATCTCATGCGTTAATTATGTATGTTTTCATGTCTGGGCGTGTTTTTTTTTACCACAACCGCACTACCGTAACATCTACGAACACGCTAGGCTAATGTTAGCTACCTAGCTTAGCTGGCTAACGTCACATATCCTCACTGACTTGCAACAGTGGCTGAGAACGTAGCTACAATTGTCGGTTTAATTGCATTTATTAAACAGTTGTACGGTGACCGAAAAACGAAACGACGAACAAATTGACGACTACAACCCGGTAGGTTAACGACAGCTGACAACCGGCGGAAACACGATCTGTCTAACGTTAGGCGTTGCCATGGCTTTGTCTTTAGCTGAGAGAGAAAAGCTAACTGTTAATGTTTTTGATGACGACTTGACTTTACTGTTGGCAGGGAGGCGTATATCCGATGATGGACCTAAATGCGAGTTACAGTATCAATCCCGAAGCAGACAGGAAGCCAGCCCAATGAAAACAGAACTGGTGTTATGTGGTTATGTGTTTTTGCATGCACATCAGGATCCTGGCAGAGCTGGTCTCAGTGTACTGGAGCTACTTGATGTTCCTGCCAGGGATCCCTATGAAGAGCGGTTTGCATTAGTCCAGTCTTGAGGAGACAAGTTTCTCTAAATCTCAGAGATCGACATCGTCTGCAGTTTACCATCACTACATAGCTGCATTTTCATAGTTAATTTTTTCTCTGATGCAATTCTTATTATTGTGACATGTTCATGTAATATAGACGAGAGATATCTCAACTGGTGTCTTATTGCTAATGTATGTGTTATTTGGCATCAGGTCACGGCTTACATTGTCCATTCTTTAACTCCCCAGGTTCACAGAGAAAGCGTCAATCATGGCCAACCAATCAATGGATATCATCACAAAGGTTTTGGAGCAGTCAGCCAAGCTGGTGGAGGAGCATGTGGATGCACAGTTGAGCAAAATCAATGAGATGGAAGAGGATGATTTGGAGAGACTGAAGGAAAGGAGATTAGAGGCACTGAAAAAAGCCCAGAAACAGAAGCAGGTATGTGGGATGTTTTCTATACCTGTTCTACAATTGTCGGTTTCTTCTTCTTCTGTAAAGTATATAAAATTGTCTGAAGATTTAAGTAAATGCATTTGTTACATCAACAAAAACTATATTTAGTGTATCCATGCATACCAAACTCTGCTAGATTTGTAATTGAAAGTTTATGAAAAGTAATTGAATTGAAATATAATTTATAAACCACCTCTTGCTCTAGAGCTAGGTTATACATTTTGAATAACCAGTGGATTTTTTTCCCCTGGAAAATGGTTTTGAATGTTAACATTTCAAATCAGCCAACAAAAGACTGTTCTCATAATGCTTGAATAAAATAAATAAAATAAAAATAATAATAATAAAAGCTAGTTTTCTGCTCTTTGAGATGTAATGTTCTGTTGCTCATCTCACTTTTCTATTTTGAAGGAGTGGTTGTCTAAAGGCCATGGAGAGTACAGAGAAATCCCAAGCGAGAAAGACTTTTTCGGCGAGGTCAAGGACAGCAAGAACGTTGTTTGCCATTTCTACAAAAATTCCACCTTCAGGTAAACCCAAAGCTTGCAGGTGTATTTTTTTCATTTATAAAAGAGTAGAGCTGCAACAATGCGATTAGTTGATCTTCAGGAAATTAATCAGCTATTATTTTGCAGGGCTGTACCAAATGCCTTTTTTTTTTTATGGCTCACAGTGTTCCAGTGTGAGGGAGGGGTGAGGAGAGCAGAGAGAGACGAGGGAGCCGCTGCAGTGCTCTCCCCCGCTGCCTCTGCTGTCTCTTCCTCTCTCTCTGTTACTGTAGCGTTGTTAAGATGATCATGTATGATGTTGGATCTCTACTAGTTCAGTTTTTTTTTTATATTGTCACCGACCTGTTTTTCTGTCCTCTGTTCCCAACTTGTAGATGTAAGATCCTTGATAAACACTTGACCATCTTGGCAAAGAAGCACGTTGAGACCAAATTCATCAAACTGAATGTAGAAAAGGCCCCGTTTCTGACAGAGAGGCTGCGGATCAAGTGCATTCCTACACTGGCTCTTCTGACAGATGGAAAAACAAAGGACTATGTGGTCGGATTCACTGACCTGGGAAACACGGATGAGTTTTCCACAGAGATGCTTGAATGGAGACTTGGCTGTGCAGATGTTATTAACTACAGGTACAACATAGACTCCATCCTTTGCCTTTTTAAATGCATCATGGCGACAGAATAATAATAACTAATGTGCTTATAAAAGCAACCATATATTTACACTGTTACTTTTCTGTCCTAGTGGTAACCTAATGGAGCCTCCTACAACGACGCAGAGGTCGGGCTCAAAGTTCACAAAAGTGGAGAAGAAAACCATCAGAGGGCGAGGTTACGACTCTGATTCTGATTCTGGAGATGATTGAAAAATATTGACAGCCGACTGGTTTCTTCTCTCAGGGCTCCCCATGAAAAGGTCCAGCTGAGAGCCCGCTTTCTTTCTCCTCTCTCCTCAGTGACTTATTAATCACTATATTCTAATTTAATTTACGTTTCAAATCAAATAATTGTATTAAGCCAGCTTTTGTTTTAACCTTATTTCATTATCATGTGATTATATTTGAATAATCATTTCATGAAATATAGGCATTTCCAAGGGGGGAACATTACACAGCAAATTGTAGATTATTTGAGCCACTTCACCAACCATTTGTCCACTTTGTTTGTTTGGTTATTTGTCTCTTAACTGGACAAACAACAAGCTTTGTATTGATTTGACAGGTTTCCAAATGTAGGTCATTCTGTTTCATGTGATTTCTTGTAACTGCGATTCTGATGTTCTGATAGAAACCACAATGCATGTGAGTGCCAAGATCATCTTTTCCTTGTAGCAAAAGTTTGACTTTACCAATGCAGACTTAATAAAAACATAAAAAGATATATTATTACCCTTATATGAAATTTGCGTATTTGGGAGTAACTGGTTTCAGTTCTAAGTATTGTTAAATCTTTCCTGTCTGATAAATGCATACATCCTTCAAGCTCTATGCTTCCAGTTGGTAACACAGGTTCTCTGTTAGAAATACGTCATCATGGTTCACTTCTCAGACTTTTGAAGCAACCTCCAGAGCTGCAGCATGTAGTCTGAAAGAACCTGATCAGCTGTCTGTAGTCCTGTAGGGAGAACTGCCTCCTCAAAAAATAGAAAAAAACAGTTTTTAATTCACATTGAAGTTTTAATAAAGAATATAAACTGACACATCTATGTCTGGCTGGCTGATGTCAGAGCATTTTCTAAATGCAAATCGGAACTAGTTGCAGGATTTGACAAAATTTTTCATTGGATTGGGAGTGGAGCTAAGACTCAATAGCCTTGGGGTCGACAGGTTGGAGGAGGCGGCGTACAATCAGCTCTCCTTTGGTGTTAATGTAGGTGTCAGCCATGTCCTGTTCAGCAGGGAGGCCGTAGGGAGTCCTCAGTGGCTCGATCCTGAATAAGCCCAGAGAGAAATAAGAGGACAAGAAGGCAGAATTAAACGTCCTGTCAACTACCAGACAGTGTTTTATCAGATTGTCTTTTGCTGCATGTTATGATTTACTCTTTTCATATATTAATCTTACCTCACGAGGTGCTTGACAAATTTCAGCTGGTGATTGACTGCAGGTGTATTTTTGTGAATCACAGGGACATGTGACTAGACATGTGACAAAGAGAGCAAAGTCAGTGTTAGAAATTCAAGACAAGTGTTACAGAAAAAAATTAATTTCACCACTAATATTTTAGTGCCTAAATGTTTTATTTGTTGTGGGCTTTGAGCAGAACAAAAGCCTTACCTTTTGAAGCCCAAGGTGTTTCACCATCTCTTTCTCCCAGTACGGCCTTCGCATCACACTTCGTACACGCGTCACTATGTGGAGTTTATGAGGTTGGTCTGGGTCACCGCCGTATTTCTCATGTTCTTGTGATCTCTCAGCGAAAAGCTGTACAAAGACAAACACAGAGTTCTTTGAAAACTGGCACCATAGTGAATGAGTTGAGTTATTTGAATCATTTATCAGTGCATCATGGCCAGATTAACCTAATGTGGACACCTCCTGATCCACCTGCACCTCCTCTTCCATCAAATCAATCAATTTGCTTAAGATCAGATGAAAGAAATTGAAGGTGTTAAAACTAGATTTTGACTCAGAATCCATAATAATGCAGAATCCAGCAAACTTGACACTGTAGCACGTCCCTAAACAGATTTGAAATAAAATTAATGTACAACACTTGTGAACACTTGAATCCAGCCTTGATTATTACCTCTTTTGGGATTTTTGCTTTGCTAAACTTGCTGCGTACTGACACAAACCAAGGACAAGGTGAAAGTGTAGCTTCTGTCAGGACCTGTATACATACACAAACAGTGGTGACACAAACATTTACATAGTGAATCATAATAAACAGAAGAACAAGAGTATCAAACATGAGTGTACGCATGGGTGTGCATGTGTCCTACCTATAATATATGAATTAATATCTATATGTGTGTCGCATATGTGTGTGAATCTGTGAGTACATACGTATGCAGACAACATACATTAAACTGAGTCTGACTGGACAGTTGTAGTGATGTTCTTCTTACCTTGGCTGATGAAGAGCTCAAACTGCGACACAATCCCGACATGTTTTATTATTCCTCCAGTTGCACTAACGTTAATTTACAGGCACACACAGGCCAAGGTTACAGCCCCAACAAGGGTAGAAATAAGCGTACAGGTCAAACGTAACTATAGGTTATGGAAATACATCTATCTAAATAAACTCGGTCGCTACCATATTCAACAAACTCAACATTAATTCACAAGTTGTAATAGGATTTTGAATGTTAACCGTTCACGTTAGAGTCATGGCAACCTGCTCCCCTCCATGGACGTCTCCGCCGGAAGCAACATTTCTTTTCCTAGGATGGTGAGGTTATGTCCCGCCCTACTTTGCCTCTGATTGGCTAGTATTCGTTGCCTTAGATTTAGGTTTGATTAGGGTTAGGGTAAGAATATCAGGGTAAGCCAATCAGAAACAGAATAGGGCAGGTCATGACTTCGTCATCCTAGGAAGAAAATTATTGCCCACCGGAAGCGTCTGTAGGTATTGAAACTGCACCGATATGACACATGTTTCTTGAATAAGGTTCCCAGAGTCGTTTTTTAAAAACTTTATTTGGAGTTTAAAACTGGAGAATATACTATTCTCATTGTATAAGATGTAATTAAACTGTATGTGGTTTATCTGTATGTTTTTGTGTAGCTATCTAACTGTCATACAGCCGTTATGCAGCCGTTACGTTTCCCCGGGAACTATTTTTATGGCGTACAGGTTTCATTATTTCCACTATAGGGACTTCCCGGACACTAGTTAAACATGAATTAGTTATTAGTTTCATATGAACCATTAAAAGTCGAAGGTAGACTGAAACATGTCTCAAAATCATGTGTCAGGGATGGAGACATCCGCCATCTCTGTCCTGAAGCGGGCAGTGGAGCTGGACCAGGGCAGCCGCTTCCAGGAGTCTCTAGTCTGCTACCAGGAGGGCATCCAGCTGCTCATAGACGTGCTGAAAGGTCTCTATGTTCCTCTCTCATAAACAACTGACACACTAATAGCAAGAATACAGTTATGGACCATCGTGTTTTTTTTTTGTTTTTTTTCTCTCCTGCCAGCAGCTGTGAAAGATGACTCGAAGAAGGGACACTACAGGGACAAGATAAAGGGCTACATGGACAGAGCAGAGCAAATCAAAGCTCATGTGAACCAGATGAAAGAAGGTAGTTATCACAAGCACTCAAAGATGGACGATCAACAGTGAAAAATGGGCAACTCACCCTAGGAAGTCAGGCCAGATAAACCCAGCAGTGGACCGTGGAGTTAAAAAGTGAATCCCTGTTTGTGTTTATTTGGTTTATTTTAAGAATATGAAGACACTGTGTCCCTCTTGAAGTTGGTATTATAGAAAGGTAATAATGCAGGACCCAAACAAGTGTGCAATAAATCATTTCCACACTGGCTCATAATCTGTCTTTGGCCCCAAGTTTGTCTGTGTAGCAATGACTTTGTTGTAATAAGATTTGATTACAAAAATGCGTTAATATGCACCATGTACGGCAAAAGAGAGCCTGTGTGCACACTGAAATTTGCAAGCTTCTAACCCTTTTTAATGGGAGGGAGTTAGTTAGTTTGTAGGTTGAGTGATTTTATTTGTAACAATTAATTTGCATTAGTGTTCCTCTTCTATGTGTACAGTATGTCTGGGTGTAAAAAAAAATAATTAGAAAAACTATAGTTATCTGGCAACCAGCACTCAACGTTTTGGAATAATTTTTTTCCAGTTTTCTAATTTTCTATTCTATTATTAATATTATTATTATTAATCTGTTGATTATTTTCTTGATTTATTGATTGATCATTTAGTCTATTGTTGCAGGTTTCTGCCTGTGCCACATCTAATTTCTATTTCTTGTCTTTTACTGTTTGTCCTGTCTGGGCAGACGGGAAGTACCATGAACAGATAAGAATAGCAGGGGATGCCACTGGTTACAGTTACGAGGCTCTGTTCAAGCCATACATCAGCAGTGCACTCACAGAGGTCTGGGTGGAAGACCCATACATACGACACACCCATCAGGTAAGATCTGCCTCTTTATAAGTGGAGTCCTGCTTTATTAACCCAACCTTAAGGTCATCAAGAGGATCTCATTGTGAAAATCTAATTTTAAGGCCTTCATAATTTCAGCTGATCTTGCTTCCATTCTGCATATTCCTGAACTAATTTGTGTTGAATCAAATTATTATACAGCATCAACTACGTATTAATAAATTTATTAATACTTATTCATTAATAGTATTTTGACCAGCACTCCTTTGTTCTTTGATTTGTTTTTCTGTCACTTCATTTCATATATTTCACTTTGGACTTCCATTTTATATTCGCTGGCATGAATTTGTATTATAAGTTGTTATGACCTAGAAATATGAATTATCAACATGTAAACACATATGTAAACAAAGCAGGTCCTTCATTAACAAAAGTGAAAGAGTACTGATAACACAGAATCTTTAACGTCAACATAAAACTGCATCCCAACATGTTAAACGTGTCTTTCTGTCTGCTACAGTTGTATAACTTCTTGCGGTTCTGTGAGATGCTGCTAAAAGCATCCTGCAAGGTGAAAAGGATCCATCTCCTCACTTCACAGGATGAAGTAGGTTATTTAACTAATAAGGTCACATTATGTAATGTATGCATATCAGCCACAACAGTCTGTTTCTCTGGGTTTGTGCCGTTTTGTTTCCTGTGCTGTAGGCAGATAGCAGCCAACAGAGCAGCGCTCTGGCTGAGCTGAAAGAGAGTCTTTGTGCACAGGGAGTGACTCTGGAGCTGCAGTACTCCTCCACTATCCATGACAGGGAGATCAGGTACAGCAGTAGACTTTCTGCATTTAGAGGAGCTTCATTGACATACAGCATGAGGTTTCCATACTAGTCCTGATTAAGCCCAATCATGTTTGGAGTCTCCATGACTGTGGCTTCATTTTTGTGGCAGAAATCTAAAAATTAATATATTTTCAGGTTTGACAACGGTTGGATCATCAAGATAGGAAGAGGGCTCGATTACTTCAAAAGACCTAAAGTGAGATTTCATCCCTCATACGTATTATGTACTTGTATAGTACATATATACATATACCTCATAGTCGTCCCAGTGCTGCCGCCATTCTGTGCTGAACAACTACTAATGGACAGTTGCTGACATCTGTTGCTGACGTGTTCTTTTGTCCTACAGGGCCGATTCTCCATTGGATATTGCGACTACGACCTCAGGCAGTGCCATGAGACCACTGTAGATATTTTTCACACCAAACACACAAAAACTCTATGAGATAAATTAAATTAGCATTTTTTTTCCTATCTCAAGTGACTTAATTTTGCACCTGCCCTTAACACACACAAGCACACACATCTGCTACTGTCTTTGATTTGCCTTAACATACAGGAGCGTGTAATTACCTTTGTAACAATGATGTAACTGACCAATTTATAGTATGGTTTTACAATGTGCTTGAAGTCTTTCCAGCCATTTGTGTGGTAAGATATTCAATATTTATGAGATGTATTAATCGGACAATATTTAAGTTTGATATGTAGACGATGCTTTCAAGTCTTGTTTTCTACAACTGCTTCTCTAAATATGTGGTTTATGGATCTGCGGTTACCACAGATAAGATGCCATCTGCTGGGTGAAAAATTATATTAAAAGTGCTTTTATAATATCTTAAAACCTCTTGTATTTTATCTTAAAAACCTGTGTTTTATCATTTTATTTTCATCATCATTTGGTCTTCCCCAGTTAGTTGCAGTATATTTGTTGCAATATAAAAAAAACTATATAATAAAAACACATAAAATATAATGTTATACATAAGTAGGTTGTATTTCTAATTTAAAAAAAATAATGTGGTGATAAAAAATAACTAGGGAGAGGTAGTTTAATTTCCCAGTTTTATGGGATTAATAAAGTATCTATCTATCTATCTATCTAGCTATCTATCTATTTACTTTATTTCAATTTCAGAGGGAAGTACTGTACTTTCTACTCTGTCAGACATGTGGGGTTACTGTGCAGATTATAATTTTACTGCAGGTATATCAGATATATGCTGAAACTCAGCACACAGTTTCTAAACTGCCTGTGAATAGTTGACAGGTGGTTGAAGAAGTGTGGTTTATACATTAACATTCCTGTGTTTACATAAAGATCCCAGACAGTAGTTAATGGTTAAAAGGGGAGTCAAAATTATTAAAATGTTATATTAATGGGGAAAAGGTCAGCGTTGTGTGTGTGTGTGTGTGTGTGTGTGTGGGTGTGTGGCATTTCCTCCAGGGTTCAAATGTTGTTCAATACGTCATCTATGCTTCCAATTAGGATGAGACTAATGTGAGTCCAATTAAAATTTCATGAGAAAAATATTTTCCCCATTAAAAAAACAACAAAATAAACATGGGATAAAATATTTATTTCATTGAATTTTAAATTGTAAATTGTTTGAATGAATTATTAACGACACAAATTCAAACAGTGCTGTGATCGGATTATCTGTCGGCCTTAATCTCAATATGCACAGTGCTCATCTGAGACGAAGACCACATAAACCAGAGATGACTGTATTTATCACAAACGTCAGTGCTGTAAACACACAGTATATTTCAATATGTAGCCTGAAAGACCGTCTTCCTGCAGGATAACACATCAGCTGTCATAACATGATAAAATAAAAATAAGACTGCATGCCAACATTGCCCTTTGTGTGTAGATTATAGACAATAAATCCATGAATAGAGGAATTAAGTAAAATCACATCCCAGACTCTTATGTCACATCGGCCTGTTAACATGCTGCAATGTGGTTTGTTTGCATGTAATCCAGATGTCACTGTCTGGATTGATATTCTGGTGGAAGAGTGATGAGGAGCCTCATCAGAGAAGCTGTTACGGCAACACATACAGACACAAAAATGTGGATGTAAAGGTTTGCTTTCCACTTGCCGCCCTCCCTCTCACAGATTGTAGCCCAGTGGCCTAGATAGTGTTCCCATCTCTGATACCTATCCCGTGTGGATGTTCAGACTGGGATTCACTGCTGCGACACCGGTTATCATGTTACTGATTGTAAAATGTTTACGTTCGAGCTATAGACAGGAAACAACAAAGATCCCCAGGGTCCTTGATAAAAGTGGGCAATCCATTGTCCATGTGCATTTTATGCATGCAAATGTACTCAAAAATTCATGTATCTGCATTAGAGCTTGGACATTTCTGACTTGATTGTTTTTAAATTTAAACTTTCTCTCCAAGGCACAGATTTACACACACACACACACACACACACACATACAAACACACATAACCTCCCCTCTGTTATCTTTTGAGGGCTGTAAACAACCTGGCGTAATGTGTAAAGAGTCTCATGAGCTGTAATTCCTGTATGCCTGTCCTCTTTCCAGCTGGAGCTTTATTTTTTTCCCTCTACTCTCATTTCTGGGCCTAAAATCAGGTTAGCGTTTTATAAGGAGCTTAGCGCAGAGGGCCACAGTGTGCTACTAATGTAATAGAGTATTTCTCCCTCTCTCTCTCTCTCTCTCTCTCTCGCTCTCTCTCATTTCATTCTGTCCTCTTTTCTCTTTGTGCATTTGCTAACCCTGTTATGGAGTGACCTTCTCTCTCTCTCTCACTTTCTGTTTTGTTTCTCTCTTTCTCCCTGCCTGGTTTTCTCTCTCCTTCCACTTCCCTCGCTCCCTTCCTTCTGTACCCCTCCCACCTCCGTCGTCGCCGTCTGCAGATGTGGACGACACAAGCCTGAGGTTTAGGACAGTGACGAGACGACTCGGAGTAGAGAGGAGGACGAAAAGAAGCAAAGGCCACAAGCTACTGAGTAAGATCACTCATTTATGTGCTGGATATTGTGTGTAAATGTTTGACATGTTTTTCTACACTGAGATGGAGGTGTACTTTTTTTTTCCCTGTGAATGTCAGGTGAATTTTGTGCTGCAGTGCGTGGCATGAGAAGTTTATGTTCAAGCTGTTGTTGTGGATTATGGTGCGAGTAAATCTTACAGGGATCTCTCTGCAATGTCAATAATCCACGGGATTATGCTCCGTTTCTGATGGGACTATATCTTGGCCCCCTGGATAGCAAAATTCTGATGAAAGGCCCGATTCAATTAATGCTTTAGTTTTGTTCAGGGCTGTGATGGTAAAGTCACAAACAAAATATTGATTTCTTGCAGGGAAATGTTGTGTAAATGACAAAGGGACATATCGCATGAAACTTTTCACATGGCATTCATATGTCCATGTCATTTCAGTCAGCTGGGTGATATAGGAGGTGCAGCATGAACTTTGCATGTTAATCAATAACCTGACACATCTTGTCTTATCAGGCACTCGTGCACTCGTGTTATGTTGACAACAGTTGTTAAGGTAACAGATCTCGTGATACACAGAAAATGGTGTGATCATCTCTGTGCCTGGATAAAGAAAAAAAAAAGTCTGTATAACAAATGTGAACAAGCCCCCAGCATTGAAACTTACATCCACTTAACACATCAACCCAGTCTGGGTGTTTGTCAAGCAAGTGTTGCATAAGTAAAGCTCCATGAAAGCAAGATTTGAGCTGTTGCTTTGTTCACAAATTATCCAGGGTGCAATGCTTTGGGATAGTGTGTTATTTATGTATAACCTTCACTCAAGGGAGATGTCAAATTAGAAATTATATAACTTATACGGTGTGTGGTTTTTTTTTCTTGGAGACACTATATTTAGTGTGTCTTCTCCATGGTCCACTTGTACAAGTTATTTTTTTATCGTATTTCGTTGATCACATGGACTCCTTCACCATGCTCTGCCTAGCTGCTGTAAAGGTGTATTCTCTTCCTGATAATGCCAATAAACCTTTGAACCTCAAGTCCAGTATCACATCTTCAGACTATATTATTGTGTGCTTATCAGAGAAGACAGCACATGCCGCGGGAGCGTTCACACCACATTAGCCGTCCCAAATTGCTTCTCGTTATCAGGGTCATTATATGCTTTCCTGTCGTCTGTTCTGTGCTTCTTGTAGGGATCGGGCTGATGGAGTCATTTTCTGGAGATGCAGAAGGAAGCACCGAGGACGTTACAGGTGAGATTACTCATCATCTAGTTGGATGTAAAAGAGAATTACAGTGAAGATAAAGCAAGTCTTTGATCAGTCAACAGGAAGTGCAGTGTCAGCATAACATTAAAGCACATGATAAGTCCAAGGACCATTTGTTGCCAATGATTGATCACGAATTCAGGATGCAGGATGTTAGAGAGATTATATGAGATGATTATATGCGCATTTGTGACATACTGTGACCTGGATCCATCTCCGTCTCTGTCAGGACGTAAAAAATCCAAGCTGAAGGCTCTGAAATCTCGTCTCTTTGGGAGGAGCAAGAGAGCAGGTGCAGACGTAAACACCAAACTCAGCCAGTCGGTCAGTGACATCACTGCAGGAGAGGGACTCGGTTCAGATGAAGATTTAGTGTGAGTGCTTACATGATAGTAAATCTTGTGCAGTACATGTTGCTTTTTATGGCTCCATTTATGTTCTGATTTCTATTCGCTCCCCTATCTTTATTCTCTGTTGCTACCTCAGATGCTCCCAAGGAATTATGGGATCCCGGGCGTTGTCCCATGACAGCATCTTTTTAGCGGATCTGGTCCCGTCAGAAGCTGAACTGGCCAGGGTCTCATCTCAGGAGAACGTTCACAGCAAGATCAAAGTTTTGCAGGTAACCCTTTATTAAAGGCTTATTCAAGGCTAGGCATTATGAATGTAGTTCATTTAAACACACCAGGTCTATGGTCTGATATGACAGATGAAGCTTCAGCAGCAGAAGATGCATTTGGGTCCACCTCCTCTGGTTCTGCCAGTCAGACGCCCAGAGGATGACGGCCTTCCTCGCCGACCCTCTGAAATCTCAGGATGTGACATCACAACCCAGCAAGTCCTCAGCAAGGTGATTTATAGTCCCGATCAAGTGATACTGTACATACTTAGTAATCTGCTTAACTAATCAGTTTTTTTTATGTGAGATTATAATTGGTGGGATCTGGTTTAGTTTAAGGTAAGAGTTATGGTTGGGCGTGTTGGAGTAGATCAGATTAAGTATTAAGGAACAAATACAAGTAAAATCTTTTAATGAGTCTTTGTGTTTGCAGTATTACACTATGATTTTGTTGTGCCTTTCTCCTCAGACTGTATCCCAGCCATCCTCTCGTCTACTCTCACCCATCCTAAAGCCTGGATCTATCAAATCTGTGGCCCCGACTCCATCCCTTTTTTCCCCTCTTTCTGTCTCCTCCAATCTCCCTCCTTCTGGTGTTGAGCCGCCGTTGGACTTCACTTCTCCAGTACAGCACATTTCCTGCCTGGACACATCTGCTGCACGCCACCGAATGTCTGTCAAGCCCAGGAACCAGAGGGCCAGCACCAAGAAGAGACTCGCTGCAGTGAGTGACTGTTACCTATTTTGCTGCCTTACACAGTACACTGGCAGTAAAGACATCCTGCACTTCGCTTACCTGCCTTCTATCTCTTTTTATTTGGCAGCCTGAATCTCATTTACACATGATGAACAACATCGACCACCCTGAGTCTATGAAAGAAGAAGAAGAGCAACGTTTTAGTGCTAATAAGGAGGTGACACTGGAAAAAGAACATGGATTGGCCAACGCTCCGATTATATCTCAACAACTTCCTTCAAAATCCCCAGAACTAGTGTCAATCACATCAGAGGCAGCACCCAAATCATCCAGTCATCTTTTTTCCCAACAGGAGCACGTTCTTCCTGGGAGATCACACACTACATCCTCTCCAGAACTTAGAGTTAAGCCATGTAGACATGGAGATGTTATGACAAGTGAACGGCCACACTCGTCCTTCATACCGTCAGAACTGAAGGAAAAGAGAGAGGACCCGGAGGAGTCAGAAATACAAGTCATGTCCCAGAATACTCTAAACAAGGCCGATATAAACTCTAAAGAAGTCTCCTCCGACCAATGCTCCGTTAGCTCTGGCTCAGTGGTGGCATCCGAGTCTTCCTCTGTTTACCAGCAGGTTCAAGATGAACCAGAAAACATGATAGGACTAAAGAGACCCGCCCCAGGATCTGGGTCCTTCCGCTTCTCCGTAAACGTTGTTAAAAGCAGAGATGGCGAGAGACTTCGATCAAGCAGTTTTGTAGGAGTGCTGGAGCAGGTCGGGATCTGGCAGAAGACTGGAGGCGGAACAGAGGATACGCCCCCTCCAAGCAAGAGAGAAAAGGAGGAATGTAAAGGCTTATGGCCCAGAGAGGACCCTATTTCTGTGGGAAAACTGAGACAAGAGGGAGCTCCACATAACAAAAGCTCAGTTCAATTGGACAGGAAGGACAGTCTGAAAAAAGAGGAATCAGTGGCACCATCTAAATATGTAACCTCAGATGCAGGCGCTTTACAGGGCGATGATGCGAAGGGCAGTCTGGAGATGGTAGAAGAGGCGGTGGAAGGAAAGACGCCGTTTGGTGTTAAACTGCGCTCCACATCTCAATCTGTGAGACTTCGCTCAGACACCCTTTCCAACCATCATTCGGAGCCACTGTTATGTGAGGAGCAATGTGACAAACAAAAAACACAGGAAATAAATGATAATGCAAAGTACACGTTGAAACAATCCACCTCTGGAGGCCTCAGTCTGACAGGTGAGTGTCTGAGAAATTCACCATGTAGCAGAATGCTAATCTTATGCTCACTTTTTGATTAAAATACAACTTTGTTTACTAAGCAAGGCCTGGAATCTGGTTGAGATAATGCTGTTTCAGTAAAAAGGAGATGCATGTCACATAGTAAATAATCACTGCAGAGTGATATGATTTTTTACCAATCACAAGGAACCTTTGTACTCAATAAAATACCGCCCAAGGCTAACTTTAACAGTGCTGCCAAGTGTGTCTAACAGATTTCTGTCACTCCTTAGATCCATCCTCATCCGGCTTCTCCTTTCCAGTCAAGCATAACGCCATGCGTACAGAAGTCCAAGCAACAACCAAAGAAGTAGAAACTGCCCTCAAAGCCTCCCAGGAGCCCCAGACTGCCCCTCAAACAACCACATCTGGGGTGTCCTGGATGAGCCTGGCGATGGAAAAGACCAGAAGCATTCAACATCTTTTCACTAGTCGATTTCCCAGGCAGGCCGCAGCTCAACCACAAGTGCAAACACGGCCAACAAATCAAACAGAGACATCGATTGGGGCACAAATACACACACAGACTGTAAAATTACAACAAAGTACAACACCTCTGCTGGCCGCAAATCAGTCATTAACTGATATAGCCTTGGCAGACGCAGTGCAAAGTAGAGGTCAATCACAGACTGTCAAGTCAGCAGTTATGCCAACTGTGCAACAAAAGACATCGACGTCGTCTCCTGGTCAGTCAAACGCTACTAAAGAACTGCAAACGTCAAAACAAGTCAGTGAACCCCGATTAAGTACAGCTCAGTCTGTATCACAGCCTGTGTCTCATCCAGCTGTACAGATAAACCTGTGGACGACCCAGCAGTCTCCCCTGCGCTCTAACTCAAAAACAGACACCACACCTCAGTTTGCACAAGCGAATGCCACTCGAGATCTCCAGACCCTCAACCAGCCCAAAGCCACAACTTCAGCTCCAACCTTAGTTTCTACCACCTCAACAGCTGCAGCTCCGTCTCCAGTGTCTGCCTTGGAAAAAGAGAGCCCATCACTGTTAGGGGAGCGGGCGGTTTGGGCTGGGTCAATAAGTGAGAAAGCTGCTTTTTTGGAGAAACGGACAGAGTGGACCAATCTACCTGGAACCAAGGGGGTTTGTGGTACTTCTTTGTAACTTCTTTGTCTTTTCTGTGACTGTGGATCAATTACAGTCTGGTGATGCTTGATGCAGCAGGGGCGGTGTATGAAGGATTTCATGTTCTTTGTAATGAAGAAACATGTCATGCCAGTGCTACAGTGAGGTTTACTTGTGTGTTTTTGGACAACAATGGAAGTCTATGGCACAGAGGAATGAGATATATCAGACTTTGGCTACACAGGCGATACTCATTGCTAGGATCAATTCATTGCTGAGTTGTTTTTTTTCATAGGATTTGTTGACTGAAATATATCACCAGATTTTTCCTTTAACTACTAGACTGCCAATTTACTTGAGCAGATGATGTAACCGTGGCTGTTTTTTTTTCAGGTGGAAGTGAAGAAAGATCAAATAGAAACGCAGACATCAGGTGAATCCCTTGCCTCAGTTAAAACCACACATCTAAGCAAAGACACAAAGCTGGAGGGAAGACAAGGGGTGAACTTTGCAGGTACATTGACTCACATGAATTATGGATGCGAACTGTACAAATCCTGAACTGGTATTCAATATCTTCATTTTTCTTTCAGAGTCAAGCCCCGCTAAAGTCCCAGCAAGGCCTCGTGAGGACAAATGGCTGCGTAAAAACGTGGGATCTTCTTCATCACCCTCGTCATCACCTACGATGCCATCGGCGCTACAGTCCATGTCAGAGAGTGGCCAGCCATCCTGGATGGAACTAGCCAAGAGGAAGTCGATGGCTTGGAGTGATAAGACCATGGACTAAGAAGGAAAACAGGCAGATTTAAAGGGTGGGGACACAACACTACATGAACAGCACTGCAGACAAATACCTTTATGAAGGTTATTATGTCGTAATTTTAGTGGGACTGTAATTTATGAAGATGTAAGGCTGTCGTGTTTGTGTATTGGAGTGTATTGTAAAGTGTAACATGTTATATTGAGAGACATTTTGAGTACCACAACCACTTAAAAGGTATTTCTAAATAATATTCAATGTGATTCAGTATTTCACATATTAATAGTGTATGTTATGTAATAAAATTTTTAATTTTCAAGTCTTTTGTGTCGTCAAGTGCCTTAATGTAACGATGGAGTTAAGATATTTAATGACTTTATTGCCTTAAGAAAAACTTTTATTATGGGTGAAAGATGCTAAACATATTTTAACTAGTTCATATGGAGCTATAGCTCACTTGTTTGGCCTACAGCCCCACATAAAGGCCTGTTCCTGCCCCTACCCTGTGAAGAGGTATCCCAGCTTTTTTTTTTTTTGCTTGAAACTACAATATAAAAGTGTGTAGATAATGAAAATGTCCATAATCTGAAAACCTACTGCAAACTCTCCACACAGAGGGTCCAAGTGGAGCTACAAGGTTACACTGTTTGTTCACAGCAAAGCACATTTGATAAATGAAGACCTTGAACATTGAATCAGACTCTGAATAAGTGCAAACGTGTGTGGGTGTGCAGGGCGTTTATTTGTAGTTTAATATTCCTGAATCTTTCTAATGTGTAATTAAGCTTTATTTATCTCTGACATCAAAATACTAATTACTAATACTAATTAAAACAAAGAAAAAAACCCTGAAAAGCAGACTTCCCTGGTTCAAAAGTGATTTTTAGTGCTATATTCAGTGATCTCATATTTATGGTGGCTCACTTTAAAATCCATAAGGATGTTAAAGATCTCTATGTCAGTGTGCAAACAGAATATCTGTAATGTTGATACTATAATAGACTGTTAGTTTTTCTGTTTTAAAGGTAAAAACAGCAACAGCATCATTTAAGTTTTGACTGCAAAATGTTACTTAAGTGAAAATACTAAAGTATTAATCAGAAAAACGTACATACATGAATAAAGTACTCATTGTGCAGCAGGATAGCTTCTTTCCTTACATACCTGGTCATCAGCAGGGGTCGCTGTGGTTCCTCTCTACTCGTGTTACAGAAGCAAACACACGTGAGTTTGTAAACAACAGAGTGAGTGTGTGAGAGCGGCCATTCTCCCTGCTCGATGAGGCCCCGTTACTTCCCCCTGGCAGCATTTGCCAACATCCTGTGCCTGTGTCAAACCTACACCCTGAGGAGCTCGGTGTCCTGGGTCGTCTCCTCCAACGATGTGGTGGAGGATACGGACCTGTCGGAGGAGGTCGCCCCGGCGTTGCTGGTGGACGGTGCCGGGCTGTGGAAGCAGGCGTATCCGTCCTCCAACGTCCTCGGAGACAGCGCGGAGACTCCCGGAGAAATAGTGAAGCCTGAAAGCGACAATGTGGCGCAGCTTTCCTCTCGCCTGTTTTCATATCGGCTGGAGAAAGTGAAGAAGTCTGCCAGCAGCAGCAGCAGCAGCAGCAGTCCTCCTCCACACCAGGAGAGCGCCAGGACCGCCAGATACATAGCTCATAACAGTGACTGGGGACATCTGGCCACCACGTCCACTCAAGACAAGGTAACACTACTCATTCATGTGAAGATCTGTAGATATGTGGAGGAGGAATATATGTTTTCTCTGACTGTGTTTAAAAACAGGTCGAGCAAAGAAAAAATGTTTAAAGATCCTCTCCTAACATTATTAGGAGTATATAAAAAAAATTATGTTAAATTAACAAAAATAAAAAATACATTTTTCACTATAGGGGGAATTTAAAGTATTCTCAAAATAAACTAATAAACTAAATGTACACTGAGAAGACCTCAGTATAACTGAAACAGTGCAATTAACTGAGTAGTTCATAAATAGAAAATGCACTGCCAATTTACTTCCAACTGTTGTGAATGAAATGGTGAAACTATACAATTCTGCAACTTCTGAAATTGCATCTGAATGCTGACAGCTGAAATGAATGGAATAAATGGTGTTTTATTAATGGCCACAAAGTAGAGCCGTAAAATGTTTCATTTTATTCAAGAAAACAGAATTGTATAAATATTGTATAATTATATTGTTATGACTGTAGCGCCCCCCTGTGGGCAGAATTGTATCAACTGGAACAAACTTCTGCAGGGTGGTTGTATGTAAAACATTCTCATATTTGGTAACAATTACAGACAAACTGTAAGTGGTACAGAAAAACATACTCATACATTTTACGATTCCCCGCCCCAGTCCCCAGACCCCTGGGTGAGAACCACTGCTCTCAATATTATTTAAATTATCAGTGTTTTCATATGTTTAGTACACCATACTGAGGACATGACCTCTGTTACCTCAGTGATCAGTTTTTAATATTCAATATAGCCACTGAAATACACAGGAACCGGTACGTTTGAAACTTTTGAAATTTTAAATAAAAAGATGTAAAAAGATGCGTCTGCTAACATCCTGCTTTTTTCAGATCAAAGGTCTCCCCTTTGGGAACATTTTCTCAGTCAGTGATGGACCGCTGGACAACAGCACTGGAGTTATTTACTTTTATGTGACACCAATGGACAACTCTGTTGCTGATCTGACAAGTAACCCCTTCGCTTCCCTCACATTCTCAGAGGCTGAAGGAGAGTTCTGCAGGTAAGACTCAACTTTTAATGGACTCCACAGAATTCATTGATGAATTAATAGCTGCTGGCACCACGTTTGCTGTGTTGTCGTTTGTGGGTGTTACCATAGTAACGTGGTCTTGTGTGTCTCAAGGCAAATGTTGTATGATCCAGAGGATCCAAGATGTGCTCGACTCACATTAACAGGCAAAATGGTGGAGGTGGCCCCTGAGGAGCTCACGTTCGCAAAGGAGGCAATGTTCTCGAGGTAACGGAGCATATGAAGGATAGCGTATGGATACATGCTGGCTTCCTTTTGACCCTGAAAATGAGAGAGAACAATGGTACTTGTAACATGTGCACAATCTGAAATTGTTGCTCTTGTTATTGTAGACATCCCGTGATGGCAAAGTGGCCTGTGGGACACAAGTGGTTCTTCATGAAGATGGACTTGATCCAGGTCTGGCTGCAGGATTGGGTGGGAGGCACGTCACTCATTCCACTGGAGGACTACTTTAAAGCTACGCCATTCTGAGAATATCACAACCCCTGCATCATATCAGCCTACAAACACAGATCATCTCAGCTGTCTACACCACAGACGTCACTGTAAAAAACACTTTTTCAGCTATTGCTATTTTAATCAGTGAACATCCTTCTTCTCTATTGCCCCACGACTGGGCCTGTCTCACAGGATCAATGAATCATAAAAAACAAAAGCTTGTTGAATTTGCTGGTTACAGACATCACAGCTGGCATAGAAAACACTGTGTAATTTTAATGTATTCTTTTTAAACAAATTATTTTCTGGTTTTGCATTAAATCATGTGTGCTGTTTGAAAAATAAATGAATGTTAGCATGCACAATTATTGTGCATACTCTTTTTTTTAAGATAACAATTTAGTTGTGTTAGTGTTTGACACCTTCAAAGGGAATTTGTGATGTAACTTGTGAAGTTACAGAGCCCCGTTTTCACTGTGGTTAAAAGAAATTAGTACAAAACAATCTCAACTCAAGGTCCATACAGTAGCTGTTCTGGAGCTTTCAGTCGTATCACATTACCCCTCATTAGCAGATTGAATTTTAGATGTTTAAGTTTACATTTAAACTTGCAAACTCTATCTGTTTGATGAAGATTGTGATATGGTTGTTATCTCACGAACAACTAGTAAATACACTACTACATGCTTATTAAATGCAGTGTTGGCGAGTAGTTAAATACATACAGTTCAGTAACTAGTTTAACTACAATTTGCAGTAGATGGGTGATAGTTTAATTACATTTAAATGTGGCACAATGCCACAGTTCATTGGCAACGAAATGACAATCACCTGCTATTTGATTGATGAGGTTTGCGGCCGAGATGTCAGTGTCGATTCAGTCGTACCTATGTGTAACAATATGAGATTTCAGACTCAAATTATAATAATTTCCTGTGATGTAGTTGAACTAATATTTGAAAGTAGTTTTAGTTTGACAAGGTATTTTGTGTTACACTAAGGAGTAATGCTACACTACAAGCCCACTAGATGTCGGCCTTTCTGTTAGTTGACAGAAAATAAAACCAGGCTTGGACAACACAGTAAACTCTATTAACTTGTTATCAAGCATCTGAAGCTTGATGTCGAGTTAATTAGATTCAGGTGAGTTAGTGTGAGGAGCTGCCTAAACCCTGCGGGGCAATAGGTGTCCAGCAGCATGGTTGTGACCCGGATTAGAGGATCACAATTTCACTCATCATTTCATTTGAGTTATTTCAACCGGCAGTGATTTAATTGTTTAGTTGATGTTAGTGGTTAAAACGCTGCAATTTCACACTTCCGGTGAACGTGAATTTAACGTCATAAATGTCATTTAAAACTTTAAACAAGTGACGTTGCCATTGATTTTAATTGATAGTATTAGATGTTTTTTCTTTTAGATTTAATGCAAAGTAATATTCGGTGAAAGTGTACACTGCACCAGACGTATAATTGCTTAATTGTGAAAGTATGACCGGAAGAGCTGCTTGTACAGACGGGTTGTCCTGACAAGTGAAAAAAGCAAAACGGTTTGTTTAATGATTGAAAGTACATTATAGCCATTAACTCGTTCAATGAATGAAGTGAAAAACCTTAAAGTGTAAAACCATTCGTCGAAATGCAGCAAAAAAAAAAAAAAAGTCTAGCCTTTTTAATGGTTTCTTATATTTAGGTAATCTACGGTAGTTTCAACTTTAACGTAGCTAACTAGCTAAAATAACATTGTGTCACGCGGGTCGACAAGTAAAACCTGACGGCTACACTGAAGAGGTAACATTAGCCTCGTTTAACGGTTGTTAGCATCACGCTGCTATTTAAAAAAAAATGTTCATCTGTTGCCGGTTGGAGCGGAATCAACGTGATTTAAGGCGTAGCCTGTCGGACACCGTCAGAGACCGAGCAGCCTATTGCAGAGGATCCGCCGTCACACACAGACACAAAATGCCTCCGTGTAACTTGTAGGGTGTAAAATGTAAATGCATCATATCGACAGCTAACTTGTTCTATCTTAACCGACCATGTAAAATGTCTCGTCACGGAAGCGGTTGACTCGTAACGTTACAAGGACGGTTACAGTTACATCCTTCTGAACAACGGCAAGAAACGACGCACCGAGACCGAGTAGCACCTCTGAGCTTTCCCCTCCTCCGGCCGTGTAAACTGGAGTGCTTTTACCGCTTGACGCCTCCATATGCCTGCGCCTACGCTCGCCTCCACACCCTGAAGGCAGGCAGGCGGGCACCGAGACCGACAAGGAGGGAGGCGACGGCAGCTTCGGGGTCCCCGACACTCAGCCGAGGAGCCGCATCGCTGAAATGAAATGAGGCTCAGAAATGGAACTGTGGCCACTGCGATTATTTTCTTCACGTCTTTTCTCAGCCTGTCCTGGTACACAGCGTGGCAGAATGGCAAAGGTAAGATGAGCTAAGCTTTGGTCATCACACATAGAAGATGAGATTCACTATGTGGTAAGGCCTGGTTCACAAACTGGCACAAGCTGACGTGAGTCCGACAGCAGGTGGTGGTGTTCACCTCACCACTACTCAGCACATCGGTATTAACCGGCACCATGTCATTCCCTACATGGTCGAGGTGAAGCCTGCTGTAACTAGTGGCATATTAACATTGGTGTGTTTGTTTTAATGGTCACCACTGATGTATGCATTTTGACATCATGGCAGCTATCATTGCTGTTCTGTTTTCATCCAACCTCCAATAATAATTTAGTATGTCCCAGACAGTTTAAAGCACAGGCAGCACTTCTTGATGATCACATCATCCAGTGCATTAACATTAAGCTCTTTCGTCTTTACTTAAACCATATTTTTTGCATTCCTTGTCTGGGCTCAGCACATATTGCTGTGTTTCAGCAGTATGCAAAGTGAACAGGGTTACCGTAGTCTATATTGGAAGTGTTGTGGACATCAGAATCAGAATCAGAACAACTTTATTTATCCCGAAGGAAATTAGTGTGCCAGAGTTACAAGGAATAAAGAAGTATAAGCAATAAAAGAAGTATAGGCAAAAAATAACAATAATAAATAATAGAAATACAATAAGAAATGCCATATGAAACTTAGTAACTTATCAGCAGAGGTTTAAGTAAATGCAGTGTTCAGATACATTTTAAGCCACAGCTTTATATTGAGATTGCTGTGATGCTGATCAGCTCTCTTGTAGACATAGTGTCACCTCTAGAGGAGGCAGAGAGTGGTTCACGGCTTGATGTAAATATGTGTGATAAGTAATAAGGTCGAGTCATGAAGATGTCATCTGTTCTGTCTGTTAAAACCTGTTGATACAAACCAGTAGGTCCATACAGTGCATTTGACATGCAGTTTGGCAGGATTCAAAAGTTGCCTTTTGTCTTAATATACAAAGCAAAAAGGATGGTCATAGGCCATTTTTACAGTAGGAAAAGCACATGTTACTAATAACTGTACTGTTCAAAGGTCTAAGCAAGCCATGATAGTGTGACAGTCAGCCAGGACTATCTCGCCACTATAAATTTGTAATGTATACCTGCGTTTTTCTTACTGTGACCTGTCGTCGAGTGAACACGGCCTATGAGCAGCTGTGTGGTGGCTGAGAGAGTTTAGCGCACTGCAACTCAAAGGAAAACTCAAGCAAATATTCAAAACGCAAACAAATAAAATGTCTGTTTGCACGCTTCCTGTGTGTTGTCACGTAACATTCATACACAAGCAAATGCAATGAATGTAGTAGCTGTATTTCCATATATAAAATGAATGTGAATATTGTTAGCCAATTTTTCAAGCATTTGATGAGTGGTTGGCATATTCATCAGTTTTTAATTGTCCCTTGCAAATGTATGTCGTGCTGTTGGACTTGCAGTGTTTCTGGAGTTGTGTATATGCAGCAAGGTTCTCAGTGGTATGCGTTATCAAATTAGTGCACGTTTCCCAATTCTTTCCTAAATGCTGCCTGTGTGTTGTCAAAGTGATGAAGGTTTTTCTTGTGTTTTTTTACCGTTAGTTCCTTCTGTGTTGTTGGCTATTCCTAACGGGTCCAAACCTGAACGCGCTCTCTACTGAGTGTCTGCTTTTGATGTATGATTGTTGTAAAGGTCAGCAGATGGTGACTTCCTGACTGACTACTCACTTCCTAACCGTAAAGGTTTTTTCTAGGTGAGACATGATTTTTAAGTAATTTTCTAAATGTTTTCTGTAATGCCGAACACGTTTATATACATGGAAGAAACACAATTATAAATCAAGTTTTGTGTAGCTTTATTCCTAAATCACATCAGTGTACATCTTCAAGTATGGGCTTTGCATCAACATCACTGTGTTCTAGTACTTTTTTTTGCACTGGCTCCCCGCCTCTCTATTTGTGCAGCGTCTCGTACTAACAGGATGTATTGTATCATTTCCCCCGCAGTTTTAGATGATTTCTTCTCATGATATTGGGTGGTGCGTGAGTGTGTTTGAGGTGTAGTTGTCCTGAGACATTGAGCCATTGTGAAGTGAAACATTTCAAAACCTGTTTTCACAGTTACACACAGGAAACGGTTATATTTAGACTGTGTTGTATGGTTCAATTAGCCCAATCACACAGTTTGGGTTGTTTTTTGGGGGTAAGGAGGTCATCTTGGGCAAAAGCTTTTATTCTAAAATATATATACTTTTTTTTTTTTTTTTGTGTGTGTGTGCGCCTTTGCTCCCTACAGCTAGTGTTGTTTGCAGTCACTTGACTCTTGACTGCTGTGAATGAGAGCTGTGCCAGTCAGCTGTACAAACACTCTATGTTGAATGACTCTCCAGAATGTGTACTTCTCCGTCAGTCTGCCTCATCCCCTAGTGATAGACCCATCTCTGGTATCTCCGTGGCTAGTTTAGTTCAAGAATTGATATGTTGCACATCATTTTACTTGTATTGTTATTGAGTCTCTCTGTGATTCACAGCCTTGGTTTAATTCTGTTTGCAGGAATGGCACTCCGCTCTGACCATCCAGTGCATTATCCTAGATTTATATAAACGTTTCATGTAGAGAGGGTGGCACTCAAAAGTGTATCTTTCCTTAATTTGTTACCCTCAGTTTAAGACTGTAATTTTCATCATAGGTATAACACAGCTGTGAGAGACAAAATGATGGGGGGAAAAAAACAAATGTCTGAATTTTTTTGAAAATTATGGTGGAAAATAAGTATTTGGTCAAAACAAATGTTTACCTCAGTACTTGTATACCTATTGTTGGCAGTGACAGAGGTCAAACGTTTTCTGTAAGTCTTCACAAGGTTTTCACACACTGCTGCTGGTATTTTGGCCCATTCCTCCATGCAGATTTCCCTTAGAGCAGTGATGTTTTGGGGCTGTCGCTGGGCAACAGACTTTCAACTCCTTCCAAAGATTTTCTATGGGGTTGATATCTGGAGACTGACTAGGCCACTCCAGGACCTTGAAATGCTTCTTATGAAGCCCGAGGCTGTGTGTTTGTTTGGGATCATTGTCATGCTGAAAGACCTAAACACATTTCATCTTCAAAGCCCTTGCTGATGGAAGGAGGTTTTCACCCAAAATCGCACGATATATGGCCCCATTCATTCTTTCCTTTTACACAGATCAGTCGCCCTTGTTCATTTGCAGAAAAATGACCCCGAAGCGTGATGTTTCTACCCCCATGCTTCGCAGTAGGTATGGTGTTCTTTGGATGCAACTCAGCATTCTTTCTCCTCCAAACACAACAAGTTAAACTTTTACCAGAAATTTTCAGTTTGGTTTCATCTGACCATATGAAATTCTCCCAATCTTTTTGTGTCTTCTAAATGCAAACTTAAGACAGACCTGGACATGTATTGGCTTAAGCAGGGGGAAACATCTGGAACTGCAGGATTTGAGTCCCTGGCAGCGTAGTGCGTTACTGATGGTAGCCTTTGTTACTTTGGTCCCAGCTCTCTGCAGCTCATTCACTAGGTCCCCCTGTGTGGTTCTGGGATTTTTGCGCACCGTTCTTGTGATCATGTTGACCCCACGGGGTGAGATCTTGTGTGGATCCCCATATCGAGGGAGATTATCAGTGGTCTTGTATGTCTTCCATTGCCCCCACAGTTGTTGTTGTTGGTGTTTTTTTTTAATTTATTTTATTTTATTTTTTTCCCCCTTCACACCAAACTACTTGCCTACAGATTCATTTTTCCCATCCTGGTGCAGGTCTATAACTTTGTTTCTGGTGTTCTTTAACAGCTCTTTGGTCTTGGCCATAGTGGAACTTGTCAGTGTGACTGCTTGTGGTTGTGTCTTTCATACTGATAACAAGTTCAAACAGGTGTCATTATTACAGGCAATGAGTGGAGGACAGAGGATCCTCTTAAAGAAGTTACAGGTCTGTGAGAGCTAGAAGTCTTGCTCGTTTGTAGGTGATCAAATACTTATTTTCCCAAGGATTTATAAAAATTGTACAATGTGATTTCCTGGATTCTTTCCCCTCATTCTGTCTCTTATAATTAAAGTATACCTATGAAGAAATGGGAGAACTTGCCCAATTGGTGGCTGACTAAATACTCTTTTTGCCCCGCTGTATTTAGGTTGTCTCTAAAATGAGGTAGGGCAGTCTGCCAGACAAATCCTAAGTGGCCTGGAAGAGAGTAGCAAAAGGCCAAATATTATGAGAGAGGACAAGGGGTGAGACAGTGGGATAAGTTTTTGTATTATGCTTAGTAACAAGCATAATTACCTCCCTTCTTTCCAAACAGCCCTTCCTCTGTCAACTAGCAACTGGCATCGTTTGTTAGTGACCTAACAAACATAATTGTTCCCCACCTCATGCTTCTGCTCACATCCTGGATCCCACACTGTCATTTATTCATTCATTCATCCATTCATTCATTCATTCATTCATTTTCCATCTGTACTTCTGGGCAAAATTCCCTGACGGCACGCATTTTTCCTCCATGTCAGGGAGGAAAGCCTCTGCTTGTTGATGAATCTGGGGAATGAGCTTGCTGTATAAACTAGGATATGTGTGTGTGTGTGGACATTCATTGTTATAGATGGTACACATTTAAAAAGAAAATGTTTAATTTTTGGTATTTTGAAATATAATAGTTAGGGCTACATGCAACAATGTGTCGAATATTAGACTTGTTTTTGTCTATAAAATGACAGAATTTAATGATATACCCAAGGTGACATTTTGAAACTGTTTTTTTTTTTTCCAGACCAAGAGTGCAAAACATCAATCATATTCATCATCTTAAGACGCATATCATCCTCACTTTTAAAAAGCTGGAACCAGTAAATGCTTTGTATTGTATTTTCTGCATGCTTGAGAATTGAATTAGAAATCAATGAATTTCTGAACTGATTAGATGATTTTATTCAAAAAGAGTTGATGGTTATTTTCTATGAATCAGCTAATTAGGAAATAGTCATCGTTACAGCTCTAAAAACGACTTTTGTAGTAGACTCCAAGCGCTTATTAAAGTATGGATTGGTGACATCCCTGACAGGGAAATTTCTAATAGAGATGGCCAAGTGAAACCAGAGGAGTGTAAGTAAGCGTAGCGGGGTCTTGCTCTCAGCTTAGTGCTGTCAGCTTTCCCTGCACCAAAGAGACGGCAAGCTGCAGGAGCTCATCATGACCTACAGCACAGAGGAAGAAGAGTGGGAGGAGGTCAGGAGAAACAATGACTCCATGGTGAGGAAGCAAAAGTAAGAATCTGGGTTGTTGAAAAGTTGCCAATATGGCAAATATAAGGCAGGCTTTTCTGATACTTTACTTTTTGACCCCACAACCCTTCTACTTATTTGTGAAGTGAAAAGTGTTTGTTGCAAGAAAAAGGACAGAATAGGATAAATGTTTTTTTTTTTCTCTCCCTTGCAAAATACAAGGAACTGTCCAGGGAGTATCACCTGCCTACCCGTGGATTAGCTTGCACTTCTCAGGAAAATACCACCAAAAATCAATACTACTACTCTGTGAATGTGCTGTACTATTCCTGTGTCAATGGGCCTGTTTGAGAAGATGGGTGCTGCAGGAGTTTTTTAACTAAGAATATTTACTTTTATCATTTAAGTGACACATTGCTCACAAAGACATTTATATGTATATGTCTATACAGGTCCATTAATTATGTCAGATTCATGTTGGAACATCTGTGAACTATTAGATCTGCTCCCTAAATGGGAGCAAAAGCAACATATTATTACCATTCCTAGTAATCTCAAGTTCATGTTTGCACCATCTGGCCTACTTAAGTGATAACTGCCTGTTTAAATGCTTTGTGTTGCGCAAAGCAGCTGCAGTGTGGAGCCATGTGGCTGGCAGGTGCACCACTGGAGGGTCTTCATACATGCATAATGAATGAGCACATGTTTAGCATGGATGTGCATCTTATTGTAGGAGGTGGCCTCTATAGCTACATGTCCACAAGAAAAGACTAAATGACAAGGCCCATTTTCAGCAGAGCCAAACAAGTTAAAGGACTCTTGAGGTACATTGGTTTTCTGTCAGTAGAGAGATGTGTTTTGACAAACGGAAATTCTAGCAAAGTGCCTGATGATCTGTATAAATGTAGCTCCAGGAAGATGACTAAGAACCTGAATATGAACTCAATGTGACATTTTTGGCTAAATACAAAACTAACTGAAATGTCTATAAAAATTGGGTTAACCTAATCACTACTTTTACAAACCTCACAAATGCACTTCTTTTGATTACAAGTTACATCACTTATTAGCCATTTTCCAATTGCTGCAGTTGTTTGCTTTGCTTTGCTATCCAATTCTTGCCACGTTTTGGGAAACTAAGTGTATATAAAGCTGTACTTCACCAGAATATTCTTGCAGTTTTAAGGTGTATTTCATTAAATCCTGAACTAACACTGTGGAAACCAGATGATTTAATTCACCCTCTCTATCATTTTTAGCAGACCCCAAGTATTTCACACTTTAATTCACTAATCTATTCATAAAACTAATTGAGAAAATAATCATTTATTAATGCATGACATACTTTTAGTAGCAGCCCTACTCAGGATAATCGGTTCATAATAATCACAATCAGGGGAATTGCAAGGGGACTTTTACATCTCTAGAAAGTAGTTCCAGTGAAAAATGTTGACAGTCATTTGTGTACTACCCTGAATAACCTTTTCAAATGTCATGACCACAAAAATTGCATTGGGGTGGTAGCAGAAATCAGAGGCATATTTAAAATTACAAATTACAAAAACATATTTTTTTGGGTAATATTCTCTTCTCTCAGCTGGTGTAATGCTCATTTTCCACTTCCCTGTAACATTCAGGAATGCCATCCACTGTATTTTATGGAAATCAAGGACCAAACCTTTCTTTTTGTAATCTGTTATCTAGAAATGTTTTGAAAGCAGCAGACCAAGGATCAACAGTTAAGCTAACAGTTGTTTTCATCACTCCTCTGTGGACACCATATTCATGATGTATAGATTTCCTCGTCAGACATGATTTTTTCATAGATTGTCCAGGTTGTGTATTTCAAAGAAAAGATGTGCTGCAGTAATTGAAACTGCCTGGAGGACATCTTCTGCATATGTCTATATGTACTGCAACTCTCACTCATTCAAAAGACACAAATCCCTCATCAGCACTCATGAACACGCAGTCAGCAGCATGTATCAGCAAGAGAGTGTGAAGTCGAGGACAAGATCACTGTGGTTTTAGATTGGACTGCCATTTGCTGCTAAAAGAATGAGCCTTCAGTGTCTTTAATGCAACTCTTCTGCTGGTGAATACCGTAAATTTATGATGTAACAATAGTCAATTCATGTTGAGTTCTCACAGCCGGTTCCTCTTTCTTTGGAAAATGCTCTGATGACGTATTTGTATGTTTACAGGAAGAGAAATTTGGTTATGACACTATGACTTTATTAAATACAAACTTCCTGCAATGTCTCTCGAGAGATCTTCAGGCTTAAACGTGATCTTAGAATAGATATAGGGCCCTATTTTAATCAAGCAACGTCGAGTAGCGTTCTTGGTCTTGGTCACACGTACAGCGTGGCCGTCATGGCCATGCAGTTGTGTGCAACAGCGCCAAACTGCAGCTAAAGAAAGATGGAGCAATTTTTTTTCATATAAGACTGATAAAAATATGTCTATTTTCAACACGTCTAGCACCAGACTTCAACCAGACTACATTTCCCATTGCTTAAATTAAATGAACCTCACACCTGTGCGTTCCTCACTGGTCACCAGAATATATCACACCAGACGAGCAAAGTAAGTTTTATGATCAACATTCAGAGCACTACTAGCACTGAAACTACTACTAACCATGAAAATAGGGAACATAGTCATAATATGAAAGTTTCCTGCCTCATCTATGTTCTACCCAAAATTTGGTTTCACAGCAACACGATTAATTTGTGGCATAATTGTCAAATAGGAAAAAGACATTTAAAGTGTGCATGTTTTGTATTAAACCAATGCAGATCAGCTGATTTGTCTTGTTTTAATTCCCGTCATCCGTTTAGTGAGTTAGTCAGAACTTGGATAAAAAGTCACATTGATATACTGTAATGCGATACATATTACATGCTGCTGCTGTGTAAGCTTATTCATTGGCCTCGCTCATCATTTTTCTGAATGAAAAATTGATTGATTTTTCAGAATGAAAGCTTTTGTCCAGAAGTATGCATGTACTTATTTTTGTGAATGAGTGTGATGCCTTGAGATAGTTTTTAAACAAAGTTGTCAAGTGTCCGTTATACATCTAACTCCCTTTTCTGATCCACATATCTAATTAATAAAAATAAAATAAAATGCAAGATGAGTCAAGGGTGGCATGTCAAGGCATAATATCACAAGAGTGGTGTCACTGGGTCTATGAAAACCAGGAGAAAGAAGGAGGGAGCACTCTAGGACTCTAGGATAGATTTACTCTGGACCTCAGGCAGGTCTAATTGTTTAATATATTTTGTGTATTCATTCAGGCCTGTATACTAGTAGAAGGCTTTTCTTATTCACCCTATTACCATCACTACTGTTAGTGGCACCGCTTGATGTGTAAAGGTGGTTTTGTGTTAAAAGGAATGAAAGTGCATCAAATCTTTTAACAATTAACCAAAATGTCAAAGAGACACAAATAGTGTAGATGCTGCCCAACATTAGCACACTTGCTCAGGTAATGGGAGAGAGCCCCTTCCTCGAAACACTGAGCCATTTTAACTAGATGGGGCTTGCAGTGTCACATCCAAATACACCTACGTATGGTAAAAACAGCTAAATGGAAACCTTATCTACTCGTTTCTGTTGTTGTGATGCTGTGTGTGTGTGTTGCTTCTTTGCACAGTGGGATTACAGGTGGTGTTTCATCTCAACAGGCTGTTGTCTTTCAATCAGTGGACTGCAGTGAAGATCAAAGTCTTTTGAGTTTGAAGCTGCCCTTTTCATGGGGTTCAGGCCAAATGACAATGTGGTTGTGTATATATATATGTGTGTGTGTGTGTGTGTGTGTGTGTTAGAGATCATTCAGGAGGAGCAACATAGTTCTGTCCAAAAAGATGAGGTTGGGCAGTGTGGATGGACAATACCTCAGTCAGAGTGACTGCTGGAGAGGGGACGATAAAGAGAGTCTGGGTTTCATTGTTTTATTGAAGAGTTTATGAAAAGAGCACAATAAGCAGAGGAAGATCAGTGAGCGGCCAAACCCACCGCACACACACACACACACACAAGATGTTCTTTATTCTCCCTGTGACCTCAAAAGTTTTGGAACTAAATCAGAACTGCGCTGATAATACTGATACTTGCTTTTTAGCAAAAGATATTTAGGATTTCTGGTCTTTAAAGCACTTCTTAAACTAGAATATAATGTATAGTAAACTGGAAAGAAAAGCAAACTAATGTAAGCGGTGAGACATGTTTTACTGCATCAGTGATGTCGGCCCACCATCAAACCTCAGCTGCTCCCACATTCTTACATTTTCACAGCCATTAATTTCTAATACCAACTGCTAAATGTGTTTCCTGATAAGATAAAATGTGTCAGTAAAATGCTGCTTATCCTGAGTGCTCAGTGCTGTATCATCATCATCAACATCATTTGTTTCTGCATTAAATCCAGAGATTTTGAAAAAAAAAATGTTTGTGACAAAAGCTGTAAATCCCTGTTCAGTTTGGGAAATCCCGGTTGGGGAAATTGAAACAGTACTTTTTTCCCTCTACTTGCCTGGAAGTGCTTTAGAGACTCAGTGCTGCTCCAAACTGCTCCAGTAGACCTCAGAAACTGCCAGAGGACAATTATCTTTGCTGTGCAGACGGCATATATGTGAATATCTGTAACTTTATGAATGTGAGTGCTCTAAAATGGCAGTCATGCTCAGTCAACACTACTACTACTACTACTACTACTACTACTACGCTGTCTTATCAGAGTTTCCCTCTGGAGTTCCTGGAGTTAAAGAATGAAGCAAATTTGATCCCTTAATAGGGATACTTACTGTAGGCCATAAATCATGATGGTGGTCTTTTTTGTGTGTGTGTGTGTGTGTGTGTGTGGATCTGGGCACAGGCGTTTCTAACATTTTGCCATCTTCTCATGAACTGCTGTACTTACTTTTAGTCGAATGGGACAAAAGTGGTTCATGTAAAGCACAAAGGTCGTTACTAGTATTTTAACACGGGTCCCAAACCAAAACAACATTAATAAAATAAAGTGCTCTGTGCTGCTGTGTGTGCTCTTGGAGTGATTTCTGCTGAAGGTTTAGTTGCTTTCTGCTGTTTGGTGTTACTGCTGGCGCATCGGTGTGTGTGTGTGTGTGGTGTTTTTTTTTAAAATATATTATGGTCTTCAGGCTTAGTCAGCTAGGCCTCTTAAAATGGCTCTGTAGTGAAACATAAGCTGCTGCTTAGAGGTCAACAGATGTGAAATATATAAACGTCATATCAGAATATAAAAACAGCCAAACTTCTTGCAATTACAACCCCAATGATAAACTTACTACTTTCCATCCTTACGAGTATTATCTTTTCATCAGTGTTGGCTTTGTCTTTATGCCTCTCCCAAATGGTGGCATTTGTATCAGACTGTTATTTTTCTAACTGGGTGGGAAAAAAAAGCATCATTTGCCTTTCTTTTCTTTTTCTTGTAGAGAAGCTGGTAGCATACCAGCGTGAGTTCCATGCCTTGAAAGAGCGGCTTCGCGTGGCCGAGCACAGGACGCTGCAGCGCTCGTCTGAGCTCAACAACATTCTTGAGCAATTCAGACGTGCCATCGCCGAGACGAACAGCAGCAAAGATGCCCTCACCAACTTCTCAGGTAACCGACACAAACAAAGACTGTTTAATCCCACCTGAGCGTAAACACTGTCAACCAAACATTAATTTTCAGCGTTTAAAGCTCAACAGATCTCTTTCGTTTGTTCTGTGTCAGCTGTTGTACAGGTTCGAGTAAACAACATGCTTCTAGGACTAATAAAGGATTGTTTTGTTTTTGCTTGTAACATATTGTCATGAACACTAGATCCTATAAATCTCTATACAGGACCCTTTTTTTTTTTAAAGAGCCAGCTTGTTTCTAATAAAATGAAACAAGAATTTAAAATTCTCACAGCAACTGGAGGCTTCTTATGTGAAACCTTTTAAATCCAGCATTCAAAACCATTGAGTGGGTTATATAATCCAGTTGGTTTTGTAGTGGAAGTTTATAACCTCATTTGAGTTTTGATTATGTTATAGTGCCTTTATGGCCAAGAAGCACATTGTAAATCTTTGCCTTTTCTGCTTGTTGTGTGAAAATGTGTAACTGCTGGTTCCCAACAAATGTTCACAAGAGTGAAGTGGTGATATTCGGCCTTCAATCGTTTGAATCTTAGCAGACAGAGCCAGAAAGAAACTTGCTAAGGATGAAAATTCCCCTGAGGAATAAAGATGGATAGAAGACACCTGTTAGGATGACAAGCATGGGCTGTTCTGTGACTGCATGTAGAAATACGCCAAGTCTTCTCTTTCTGCCTAGCAAACAGGGAGAGCTGCATTTACACATGTGAACTCGATGTCAAATACTCTTTATGAATTAATCTATTATTAAGAGAATTAATTCCCACAAAAACCATGCAGGAGGAGGGGATCTTTAAAAATATATGGACTGTCCAGCATAGGACAGTGATGCTAAAAGTCAGTATAAATTTCACTCCAGTTTTTTTTTTTTTTTAACAAAAATGAGTAAATTGTCTGTGAATATTCTCATTCATCCAGGTCATAGTTATCTCAAGTAGATTAAATCGATCGCAACTGGACTTGGTTATTTGTCTTTGAAGATGTTTCACCTCTCATCCAAGAGGCTTCATCAGTTCATGCTCGCTTGACTAGGCTGGGACTAGTCCTACTTGAGATAAAAATGAGTAAAACATTTTAACTTAACTCCTCTGTGCCTGTGTTTAGATGAGACACAGAAACTGCTGAAGGAGCTTGCAAATAGGAAACCTCTCCAGGTGCCAAATATCTACCACCACCTGCCTCATCTACTCAACAATGAGGGCAGCCTGCAGCCTGCTGTGCAAGTTGGTCTCGGCCGCACAGGAGGTGAGTAGCTTACACACACAAACTTCAAATTCAGTATAACTGAACTAACTGGTTTATGAAGCTCTTTTTACAGAGTATGCATATTACTTATAACACAAACACGCAGTAAAACCTCAGGAGAACCTCATTACATCCAGGAGAGAATCATGTCTCAACACGTTTGCAGGTGGCGTCTAGTTCACAACACATTTTCCCGCTGGGCTGAGCGGTGCAATAACATCTTTTTTGACCAATGTTTACAAAGTTATTAATAGTCTGTTTGCTTTGCGCTTACCTTGATTGATCATGGATCTATCCCACTTTGTCTTTCTGACATGTTTTTTGCACTCGGCATGTTCAAATACATTTCTGTTCTCTTCTTTCTTATCATTTTCTTTACAATTTTTTTTGCCTAAATCATCTCCTCATGAACAAATGATTCAGCCTTTTGTGTTTCCTAAAAAATCAGAAAAAAATGATTTACGGTAGATGAATATTTTAATAGGATGAGGATAGAAAGGTTTACTCTAGGGACATAAATGGAGCAAATTATCACAAAATGTATAGCTATAGGTCTCAATACACTCGGAATTGTAACTTTTGTATGTTGTTCACTCCTTACACACACACACACACACACACAGATTATCTCACTCCTTACCTCATTATTTTCTATTCACTCCCATTTTCAGCAACATAATTTTTTATTTGTGAATTTCTTTCCATTCTCTCCTCAAGCATGCAACCTCTGCTATATCAAGTTCACTTTAAGAGGATTACTTATCTAGCACTGCAAATGTGATAGGTGGAGTGAATGTGGGGTGCAAAGGAGGTGAGTTTAGGGCCTGAACTGATCAAATTGTGTTTCCACATTCCTAATGACAATGGGTAAGGGGAGTGAAATAGAGGCCCTAGACAAATTAGAGGTAAGGAAAGAGGGACAAGTTGGGGTTTCTTGTCTCTGGCTTGTGGACTGTTTGATCTCCTCAAAAGCCAGTGATCAATGACTACAAGATATTCCCACAGGAAGCAAGAAAAAAATGTAAGGCCTACCGTTCCCATCTCTGTCATTGCCAGTCTGTCTGGTTTTATGACAGCTAGGCAGATATCTGTTACCTGCAGGCAAGCTTTTAAGCCTGATTATGGCTTGAATGTCTCAGCACTGATAATGCAGAGTTTGTTGCTGCATACTCCCTTGTTATCACTGGGTGGGACTTGATTTCTCAAACTGCCATTTGTGTTCACTGGAAGGCACAGCGAAGCTGAGGTCCTGCTTCTGGGAATTGATTGTGGGTCTCTGTGGTGCCAGTGAATTTTGTCCTCTGCATTACTTGTGTAAACCCTATGACATACTTGATTAGCCACTGGCAACTTTAGCCTCAGTGCTTCAACAGGGCCCTTAATGTTAGTGTTTTCCTAGCTCATTGTCTACCTCAGTGTCTTATTTTTTTATTTTTTTAAACTTCTGTACTCATTTCTCTGCTGGTCTAAGCATATCTGACATTGGGGTATTTATAGCTGTGGAAATTAGGACATCCTCCCACTTTAAATTGAATGAGGATTATGGGAAAAAACAGTTGACTAAGACTGAAATGGATCAAGTGAGGCTTGACTGAGGCCCCCTTTAGACAGAATTCAACAACAGTATTATTGTAAATTCTGCATTGCTAGTTCCAAAACACACATATATGGCCTTTAGCCACCCAACAATTTGCTAACTTGTTCCCTATTACACAGTCGCTACTTTGTTTCTTACCAAGCAACGTCGGCTATTCACAAGCATTTCTACTGCCACAAGCTATAGTAGAAGGTCTAAATGTCCCCCCTTTTCTCCTCAGTATGGATCCCTGCAGTCTTTGTTGCTGTTTCTCTTTTGGCCTAAAGGAAAGTGTAGATAATCATGTGTCTGCCCCGCTACACATAGTGCCAGCTGCATCTTTTCTTCTTATTGCAAAGAACTTCACTGGGAGGGGCTAACGCATCCCACCACTCTCCATGCAGGAGTCTTGATTAATCTGTAAGGCCAAAAACATGCAACCATCTTTGTTCCTCCTTTCTGCCCTGATTGGCTAACTGCATCGCTGCAATGACACATGTTTTACAGCTGCATGCAGCAATGCATGTCAAATCTACTGAGCTTTGCATGGCAGCACCAGCTCTGCATGGTGCTGTAAATGTGTGCACATAGATCAGACATGTTGATACACATGTTGATAATGGAATATAATTGTTTGTTTTGTTTGTTTACCCATGCTCAAGATGTGGGCGTTTTGGGATTCATGTAACGCAGTGTGTAACGTACATATATGTGACCCGCTTACAGCGGGGTCCAAAAGTCGGTGACCACATTGAAAATCTTTTCACGTAAACCTAAAATAAAATAGGAAATAAATTAGAAATATTTTAAAACACATGGTTATGACATGTAAAATGAAGAAGAAATATTTCATAATCTTTGCTATTTCTAGGTCAGCAATCAAATGTATAGTGTTCCTCCACTCAAAATTGTTGCTCAGTAAAGTTTAGTCACTTTATTTTCCTAGACGGGAAACAGTCAGGGGCACAAGAACAAAAACAAAAACAACAAAAGTGCAATAACAAGAAGTACAAAATGTTTCCTGTTCATATACAGAACACAATAACAAGATATCAATCTTTATAACGCTAAATTACATTACAATTACATCTTATTGCACAGGGAAAATTATTATTATTTATTATAATTATTATTATTTATTCCTATTGCACCTGAACACTGGTATTTTAAATCTACGGCCTGAGGGTAGAATTTCAAACTTAAGTTCAAAGTGAAGCGTGTGGTTTGTGCAGTCTAATATAGACCTGACCTTGCAGAGAACCTGCTGGTCAAAGATAGCCGTCAGGGGGGTCTGTGGGACACCTATCACCTTACCAGCCACCAAGCATTCATAGAAAAAGAAAAAGTAAGAATAGATTCAATAACTGACATGTAAAACAAAGACATACTTTTCCTATCTACATTAACATTACTATAACATCTTAGGTTATTATCGATGACTGTTCCAAGATATTTATAATGTTCCACAAATGCTATGGTAGATCCGAGATTGTGGTTGGGATGATTTCCTTCTAAAATCAATGATTATATCCTTGGTCTTTGTGGTATCAGGCCTCATCACACCATTTGATAAACTCATCTACCACCGGCCCCAATCTTGGAAACCATCAGCTATCCTGATGATGATTTAGCCTCTGGAGGCCAATGTTTCTTTGCATCCGGTGTGGATGGTGGATATTTGGACCAAGACTTCCTTTTGCGTGTGCCAGTCATTGTTTACAGTCTGATTAGCAACTTGAGACGCAAGAATAAAGTTGAGACTACGCCTACGACCGGATTGTTTTTATAAGTAGCCAGTATATACCCGGGTTAACAGTTAAAAACCAAACAAACACTGATACTTTATGTCAGTGTTGTAGGTCCAGGAATGGAAATAAAAAGCAGAACATTTCCGATAACAAAATGTTGTCTTAGTCTACTTAGTTCCACAAATTCATTCACTCTCAACCTTTGAGACTACATGTTAATGAAAAAAAATTACATGAAGATTAAAATGACGTACAGTCTGTGGCTCTATCTGAGGTTTCTTCCACCTTCTTCCCTGTTAAAAGGTTTTTTGGCGGGCAAGTTTTTCCTCACCCGAATCGAGGGTCTAAGGACAGAGGGTGTCACTCCCTGTACAGATTGTAAAGCCCTCTGAGACAAATGTACTTAGTGATTTTGGGCTATATAATTAAAATTTGATTTGAAAATAAATAAGGCATTTCCTGACTAAAACAGGTGGTGAGATGGTGTTAAATGCAGAAATCCACAAATGGGTCCTGCATGTGCACCAGGACTTTCTAGGCGTTTATAAAGGAAGTTGAGTAATGTGACTGGAGCATCCTCTACTACCATCCCATCCCTATATTTAAACTGCATGGCGTCCTGAACCTTCCCTACCATTTCCAACAATTGACTTTTGCCCAGCCTTTCTAATGACTTCATGACCAGTGACGTCAATGTCACTGGTCATGAAGTCATTTAGCTCCTAAGGGCGTCTGCTTTTAGCCACCAGAAAAACAATGGATTACATCCATAACTTTGGAGCCTTTTGCTGCTGCGTCCTAAATATATAATGCCTCACATAACTGTTCTTGAACAATACTCAAGCAGTCTTCCTGTGATACAGTCAGGCCCTGTGCTCTTATTTTACTATTTACCTAAATTCAATTGTAAAGTCATGGGTATCAAATTGGGAAAAAGAAGTATGTAGTGCTTTAGCTAGGTCTCTGTTGCTATCATAGCCTGCAATGCTAAACTGGCTTGTTTTCAGTATTTTGCTGGCCTGTCATTGTCTTCATTCTGTCCCACATTGCCTTCAAATTGTTGCTGCTTAAATTATCCTCTAGCTTATCTTTATATTACACCTCTTAATATCCACACTATGATCTCTCCTTTAAGGTAAATCACCCCCTTTCCTCACCGAAGACGTCCAAACCTTGACTTTTCTTGTCTTCACCTCCTCCATATTAAGCATTAGCCTATATACAGTGGTGAGATAGATGGTGCTGTGGTCAGAGCCAGCCAGCCTGACAGGCACTCCAAAGCTGTTGATTGTCAGATGCAAGTCAGTGTCTGTAAGCATGAGTCATGTCTCACTAAAAGCCATAATGCAGGCATCTCTGAATTCATGTTGTGCTTTATGTCCTGAGCAACGTTTGCAAGGATTACAGAGAGTTTTAAACTGAACTGTCTTTACAGTGAACTAAGACATAGCTTGTGAAATTAAATATATTTTTGTATATGTATATATTCTGGAATATTTAATGAGAAAAAAAAGAGCATTTAATGATTTTAACAAGAAGAGAGGATCCTGTCTGGAGAGGATCTTTAAGGAAACTGAAAATGTGTGGCATCTATTTTAACACTAACGATAACTCTGCTTACTGTGTAGCCTAATCATAAAATAAACGCATCTATATGCTGCATTTGAAAAAATGATCAAGCAACATTTTGCTTGACATTGTAAACCTGGAGCACAGCTGAACACCAGCTCCTTTTATTTGTATGGCATGCTAAATCAGTTCCACAGAAGCGAACAGAAATGTAAATTGTCATGCTTTTTTTGTTTTCCCCTGAAGAAGATGAAAGGATAGCAGAGGCAGGCTGATTGTGGGACATGGGAGGAGCAGATTTGGGAGTCGGTGGTGCTCACGCTGCACTTGCATGCATTATCATTCATTCACTGTCTGCCACCCTCCCTTAGTCTGTCACTCTGTCTCTTTTTCCTTTCCTCCCACATTCTCCTTTCATCCCCTCGACCTACTTTCTTGGTGGTGGTGGTGGGTGTCGCTATACGACACGGAGCTCAGTGTGAGAAACACAAAGCAAAACTGGGACAGATTCTCCACGCTGCACAGATTACTCTGGAGGATTGCACCCTGTCTCAAGTCCACTATGCTGCTCATACATTCTGTACGTCAAGTTTGTTTTTGTACCTTTGTTGAGGCCCCTTGTGCCCCAACATCAACTCACTCAGCATGTTTTCCCCTTTTCTACCACACACACACACACACACACACACACACACACACACACACACACACACACACACTAACAGGAACATGCATTTAAGCGTCATTATTGTCCACACAGAGCAAGTTGTTTCTAACTACCGTTAACACAATACATTACCTTGTTTTCGAACGTGCTTTTGTGCAAAATATTTTGCATAATTTCCTCTTGTAGGTGAAACATGAAAAGGATTATGAGTTAACATGCTGCTGTTTACTTATTTTCCTTATGGTGTCAGATAACCGGCCCGATAACTTAATAACATACTTATTTGCCTTCACACCAGTGTGGAAGGCAAATAAGTATCTCATCTCTCCTGCTCCCTAGTGAAAGTGATCCTTGTGAGTGGCACACTTTATCAATCAATAGATAATTTGTTGACAATTTAAATAACTAATTGTTAACTTTGTTAAAGCAGTTTGAAGACTTTTTGACTTGTTACAGATTCATGATTAATTGATTTTTCTTTTTTTTTTTTATCACCACTGTTGGTCTGTCTGGCTTCTCCAAGTCTTTATTTTTTTGATAGGACATGTTCATAAATTAATTTGGCAGCACTTTGCATATCTGACTGTAAATTATGATGTTGGGTAATTACCAAGCAGCATACATTTGTTACATCTGTCTGAAGTCCATTCATTGTTGCTTCTATATTGCCTGCAGTAATAATAAATTAACCGGAGTGTAATATTGTTGTATAAAGGCACTTTACTTTTAAAACATTGCACATTAGTGTAAATGCTCTACAAACTACCTCCATCAGTCATCATTCCCACTGCCATCTGTGAGTCTGTGCATGAATTTCTCTTCTTGTGGATTTAGGTCGATGTAAAAACAGCAAAAATGATTTGCGTTTGAATCCAATCGATTACCAACAGCCACCCCTGCAGCTGCCTGCACTCACCTCACACTCTTCTCCACAGTTACCATGGTGATGGGGATCCCCACAGTGAAACGAAAGGTGAAGTCTTACCTGTCAGAGACACTGCGTTCACTTATAGACAAGCTGTCACCAGAAGAGAAACTCGACTGTGTCATTATCGTCTTCGTCGGGGAGGTGAGCTTTGGAGTTCATGTAGTATGTGTCATAACATGATGCTTCTGCACAATAAATCCCATGAAGCTAAACAAGTTTATTTATCTGTCTTTCTGATATAATCTCTGCAGACTGATGCCGACTATGTGCACAGTGTGGTTGCTGGCCTAGAGAAAGAGTATGTGCACTTCCTTGTTTCCTGATAGAAATACCAAGTTGTCACTGTGACTCAAAGTGACCCTGCTGACATCAACTTAAAGTCGTCTTTATTTATTTTTATTTTTATTTTCAGGTTTTCGACAGAGCTGAATTCAGGTTTGCTGGAGGTGATCTCTCCTCCTGCCGCCTATTACCCTGACCTCACCAACCTCAGAGAGACTTTTGGAGACTCCAAAGAGAGGGTCAAGTAAGAAAATCAGACAAGCATGATATCTGCATTATTTATTTTTTTTGTTCGTTTGCAGGACTCTTGACGTTTAATTAAGATAAAATGTGATTTTTAAAATAATTATGGACATAAATGAGAGACATGAGATGGATGCAGGGGAGCTGTGATGTGGATTGGAGAAGTAGAAGAATGAATCAGGGGGGGAAAGTGGGAGGGAGCAAGCAAGCGAGGGCTTTTAGGTAGGCTGCTGAGGTACTTAGTATTCCACAGGCATTTCTCAAAGTCGGATCAAGGTCAGCAGCAGCAGCACCCTCTATCTCTTTCTCTCTGTAGAGCTCTGTAGTTATCTCCTCTTTATAGTCAGCTAACAACTGGCTTCAACAGAAATCTGTTTATGGTGCAGTTTGTGCCGACTATTTTGATAACAGCCTTCAGGCTCAGAGGACTCCTGTGGTTTTCTTTGTGTTTTTTATTTTATTTTATTTTTTTAATGTGTGTACGTGGGTGTTTGTTCTGTTCACATTCTCTTACTACTTACTTACTTCTAGTTTAAATTCATATCCATGCCCTCATCTCTCTCATACCTCCCCTTGGTAACATCATGATCTCCTGCAGCCATGACTCAGACTGCAACAAACGCAAATCATTCAGATCAAACAATTGGTGTCCCCAAGGACACCGTTTTAAAAGCAGAGATACCATATAATATAGTTATTGTAAATGTATGTGTTGATTTTTGTTCTGTTTAGATGGCGAACGAAGCAGAATCTGGACTATTCCTTCCTCATGATGTACGCTGTGAGCAAAGGTGTTTATTATGTCCAGGTATGTGCTCAAAAAAAGTACATATTCCCAAAGCAATTTATTGTAGACACACACATATTTGAGTTACCACCTGTTCCACTGGTTTACTTCCAGTTCGAGTGAAACATGGTTATTACTTGCAATTGTGTGTTGCATTCATTCCTCAGAGCCAGTGTTTTGGTTTTCAGAGCCACTTATTTTTAACATAGTCCGTTTCTACAGCTTTTATCTGTCGTTTTGGCTTAACTGTGTCAAATTTGGGAATATAACATTTATATAAATGTGGATGCGGAACTCAGCTATTCATGGTTTGGGTTTAACTGTGTTGTCAATCTCCCATCTTTCTGTCTAATGTGAAGGAGTGTGTCATTTCCATTCTCTGCTCTCAGCTTGATGGAAGAGGTATTTTCTGTCTGCCTCATACACAGCTACTATAGTTTAGTGTAGCTACAGCAGTGTTAGCTCAGTTCAAAGTCTTGTCCAGTCGTGAACGTAGAGGAGTCTCCCTGCTGTCTCTCACCCTCTCCTTTAACAATAAACCCCAGCTCTTACAGTACTTTCTCCCGTCTCACAATCGGTTCTTTCTGTGCCTCTGTTCCTTTAGTTGGAGGATGACATCGTGGCCAAGCCCAACTACTTTGCCACTATGAAGAACTTTGCCCTCCAGCTCTCGTCAGAGGACTGGATGATCCTGGAGTTCTCTCAGCTGGGCTTTATCGGTACGATCTATTGAGCACTCGATCAATATTCAGTTTGTCTGTCTGAAGATCTGTATAGACAGCTGATGGTAAAACCAAACATTGGCGTTGTTGGCTATTAACTTGTGTTGTTAACGCAGCACTTTACATTCCACTCAAGACATTTATATACTGAAGATGTATAGATCATCACGTAGTCATTGTAAATAAATGGTTTAGCTGAGAAAAGCAAATCGGCATTAACTACTACTACTACATTTCTAGTCAAAGTAAAAACATACTTTTTTTTTCCCTTTTTGCTTTTGTTGAGATTGTTTGTGCTAAATTGATGGCTCTAATAATGATGGTTCTTCTCAGAGTCTGTGATAAACTAGATCTATTTAAATTCATATAAATCTCTGCATTGAAAGCCAAGTGTAACTAGACTAAACTCTACTTCTGTTACTGGAATTACAAAGCTGGTTGAGTTGAAAAGTGTTCTGTTTCCTCTAAGCAGCCTTTTTTGCTCTGTTCTCCCTGAACTTTTTAAATATACTGTCTTCATGTCTTTCAATATACTTAACGTGACATACTTTTTATTTTAATGTGGAGTATTAGAGCTGAATTTTTTGTTTAGTTTATTAAAGGCATTAGCGATGGGAGGATGCCATTAATAAACTAAAAGTCCTATTCATGGTTTAATCATCTCTTTGCAAATAATTGGTTGTTAATGAGTTTTTGTGCAGGATCAATGACCGTCGGTGAACCTTCCTTATTCTGTTTCATATAGGAAAAATGTTCCAGGCTCCAGACCTGAACCTCATTGTCGAGTTCATCTTTATGTTCTATAAGGAGAAGCCCATCGACTGGCTGCTAGACCATATTCTCTGGGTCAAAGTCTGCAATCCTGAGAAAGATGCGGTATGTATAGGACCGTATATATAGTCACTGTATATGTAAGTGTCTTTCGTTAGGGGAATGACTCTCCTTTTTAAAAAAAAAAAAATCTTCTCCAGAAACACTGCGAGCGACAGAAGTCCAGCCTGCGTGTGCGTTTTAGACCCTCCTTATTTCAGCATGTTGGACTCCATTCTTCTCTTGCTGGAAAGATCCAAAAACTCACAGTGAGTCTCACGCCTTCACAGTAATTTATTCACCCCAGCAGTTGAGTCAGCCTCCCAGGTACAAATGTCTCATATTTTTCATCTTTCAGGACAAAGACTTCCTGAAGCCACTGCTCCACAAGATGCACGTCAATCCCCCAGCTGAGGTTTCTACTTCAATGAAGGTATTGCTACAGACCCCCTATATATATATTTTTTTTTTTTTTAATTTTATTTATTAGAACAAATATATCTGTATGTTTGTGTCACACAGGTATATCAGGGTCACACGCTGGAAAAGACATACCTAGGAGAGGACTTCTTCTGGGCCATCACTCCTACTGCAGGAGACTACATTCTCTTCAAATTTGACAGACCTGTTAGCATAGAGAGGTAAATGTACACTCAAATAATGTGACGAGCATTAAAAAAAGCACATAAAAAACGATAATTTGCACATACGGACAACGCAACAGTCTCTGCACTTGTTTTCCGCCCGCTGCCTGCTACAGTATGTGTCAGGGTAAGCTAATGAGAGTGCTCTAAAATAAGCATTCTCAGGCCAGCCTCTTACTCTCTGCGGAGCCGTCGGTAGAGTTGGAGCAAGACCTGGAAAGGATGCTAATATTTGCGGAGATGGGTAATGATTGTATTCACCACTCTTGTGAAGAGAACGTTAGAACAGCGTCAAGCGTGAGAGACTGTTCTCACATCATCAGTCACTCAGCAAGTAAGTGGCAGCGAGAGGGAAAGCAGCCATCTAGTGTTCCGCTGTCTGGCTCTGAAGTGTTCTGCGTCTGCGTTCGAGTGACACCAATTATACAGGCTCAGACACTTTTACCCTGCTGACGCTCAGCAGCTGGGTGAGCGGTACAGCATTTTTTATGATCTGTCACTTTCTCCGTCTCCCCTTCTAGCTGCTTTGCACTAGATTACAGTGCAAACACACTAAAAATAACCCAGTTTCAGATAAAGGGCAGCAAAGTGTTGTTTTTTTTTTATTTGAATCTTCTTGACCTTGACCTCTTATTTCTCACTCTGCCTGTGCTTTATGAATTTCAATTGTGTTGAAATCTCTTGCTGAAATTTCTCTGGGGGGGGTCAGTTCTCAGAAACCTGTTGAAAACCTGTAGGTTTGACCTGAATATCACATCAAATAGACTGTGTGTGTCTCTGTGTAGTTGCTACTATTTTGGGAAGAAGTGCTGGAATGCTTATTCATGGATATATATATTTAAATTTATGTGTGTTTTGATTGGCAGGTTTCTGTTTCGCAGTGGTAACCAAGAGCACCCAGGGGACAAGATCGAGAATACAACAGTGGAAATATTGCCTGTCTCGGTAGGAAAAAAACGCGCACACACACACACACACACACAGCCTGTTCTCTTCTATGGTGTGATGTGTAAACGGTTCTGATTAGATTACATTGAGCGCTTGCTCTGAGGGACGCAGCGTATTGATTATTGGCAGGAATGTGAGCGTGACAGAATCGTTTGCTCTGCCAGAGGCGATTATATTCTGACATTGTGATTCACACTTCTAACATGAGCACAGATGCACACATCTGTTCAACTGCTGCTCAAAAAGAGAAATCATTAACGTTTGTATTTGTCCCATATCTTACGCAGCCTTTCACTGTGTTCATATGTTAGGAAACTAGACTGCAAACCAAAGAGAAGTACAAGCGAACTGAAGACCGCTTTTACAGGATTGGTAAGTGGATTTGACTCCCAGTGCTTCAGCATGTGTGAGAAGTGCATCCAATCACACTGAAATATCGTGATCAGATTACACTCTGCCTAATGGGATAGTCAAAACAAGGTTTTCTGTTCTTTCATCACTTCTATTGATTTGCATTTGCCAACATACTTTCAAATAACATCTGTTTTTTTTCTGTTTTTTTCCAAATGTTCCTGATAGTTGTAATTTATATATTTTTTTTTAAAAATAAGCATGTGCCAAAACATGTTGTTTGAATAGAGTGCATATTCTTCTGGTGACTCAGTCAACTTTGCTGTTTTATCTTTTGCATTTATTTTTTGTTACTTGAGCACGTAGTTGCTTGGTGAAGCCGCAGTGCACTCTCTCTGCGAATATGTACATCATGTGTATTTGTTTGAACACACAGGCCACTTTGAAAAGGGTGCAGCAGAAGGGGCTGTAGATCCTTCCTTCAATCCTGTCTTGGCACTTCGACTTTCGGTTCTCAAAGACTCTGCTGTGTGGGCAATCCTCAGCGAAGTAAGGAAATTACATGTCGCACCTGTTCATCTCCTGTCCAATCATACGCTGAACACTACGTGTTCCAGATGCTTGCTGCCTCCATGTTTTTATCCAATAACAATGTGTCACTCTGCTCTCTCCCTGCAGATACATATAAAGAGGATAGCAGGCTGACTGTTGTGGCAGGGAACATGAATCATGGCCCCTGGGGGACCAAAATCTCTTAGACTGCTTACGCAGGGCCTCTGGCACCTAGCAACCGGCAGTGAAGTCATTAGAGCCCACTAGAGTTGCTCGTCTGAGGAACGCCACCTCTCTGTCTTGGCTCTTCCTAATGTACTCTGTTATTTTGCTTCTCGTCGATCAATATCTCCCTTTCTTTCTGCATCTCTGCCTCACTCGTGTGCTCTTAATTCCTTTGTGAGAAAGTGAATACTACTGTCTAAAGAACAACAGCAGAGTGTGTGAAGAAATCTACTCCCAGCTCTGCCTCTTAAAGTGACTGTGTCATCCAGCAGCTTTGAACACAATCAGAAAACATTTGGATGAATGAGGAGAACGTTATCACATCTGGGAGAGAACCAAGTCATCTGGCCACTGGTGTCCATGCTGCCAAAATCCCCCTTTTACTCAATGCTGCCACCTTTGGGCATGCTGGGGCATTGCACTAGCGCCACAGCACAGCCCGTGATGATGATGAAGAATGTTCAATCACCACTAATGGCCAGTTGCACTCTGTTCTCGACAGACATGACGGAGCATCAGATCAACACCAGCCCAAACTAAAAATATTTTGCTCACTCCCAGAGTATCGTCGGTCGTGCTCGAATACTCCTCACATCCTGATGCTCAGACTCAGGATGAGTTCCAAAATGCTGCCTGAAGCCAGTCGGTGACAACTTTGACCATAGGCTATATTCCTCGGTAACTACCCCAATCCATCAAGAAAATAAGAACCATGACACCATATCTATCTCACTGATGAGCTGTGTATGACCTTGGTGTCCATTTATAGAAAACCAATCAGACATTGCCTTGGTGTCATTTTCCTGAAGGAATATATTGTTATATTGATATATTATTACAGCTCTGACGATCTATGAAGGTGACTTAATTTATTTGAAATAAATCTTTAATTTGTACAAGAGGTAAAATATATTTTTATTCTATTAAGAGATGTTTATGGTAGTTCAGAGTCTGTTTTATTTGCGTACTGTTTGTGTGTGTTTGTGAGTGTGTGTGTGTGTGTGTGTGTCTAAAATGCTATAGTTTAATTTTCATTATTACGGCTACTTTTGGAAGTTGCTTTGTCTGCTGGTGCATGTAGCTTGGTTCATTGAGCGTACCAGTTTCTTTCCACTTGAAATCAAGCATTGCAACTAAAACGATTAATATTCACTGCTGAACGCTGAATGATAGGAGAGTCATGAATGGATTCTGTTTATGTACTCGAGGGTCAAGTTTTAGAGAAATGTGCCTTAAATCCAGGTCCCTTCAAATTTCAATCTGTTCCCTCACATTCTTGCCTACAGCTCGTTTTGCTGGATATAGTAATAATCTGAAAATAACACTGTCTAGTCAGCGTTTGGATGTTATATATAATGCTGTGTGAAAGTGGTAAAGTGGAAGGTTTTTTTTTTTTTTTGCACCAGATTACCATCTGAAACTGTATGCTTTGCTATGCTTTTTCACTTTTTTTTTGTTAAATCACACCATTCACCATTGTACTTAAATCTTCCATCTACTCATAATTGCTGCTCATTTCACAGACTCCTCGTAATAATTTATATTGTCCAATCACACATCTGTTTTTGATTGGACTGAACATTATGACTACTGATCATAGCAGAGTGCGCCTTTTTGTTGTATGACGTGGCAGAGGTTGTGTAGTAGTTTCACTGATTGTAAATATAGTTAGAAAAAAAGCAATGAGCATCTCTCTTTCTCTCTTCACTCTCGCTCTTTTGCCTCACGTAACAGTTTATTGAAATTCACATCTTTTGAGTGGAAGCCATTTTTAAGTGAAACCTTGCTGTTTTTAAATGTCAGTGGTTTATTCAAGGGGGTAATGAAGTGCCTTTTGTTGGAATTAATGAGAACGGGGGAAAACAAATGTTCCTAATCATGCTTGTTCACATGCACATTCATATTTGTTTGTAATTTGTAAGTGCTGTTTTGTTTGGTCAGAGCAGGCTCCTTCATCCCTTGATCAAACCATCCATACCAGAGCTGTAAAAAAAGAACTGAAGTGTTTCGATTCCCTGAGTCTTTATCAGGTTTTTTTGTTGAGTTGGGAGAAAATGAGACACTTAAAGTGTGTTGTTTCGGGAGTGGGGAAAGCCACTATCACGGGTGCTGCCTGGATTGGTCTCTGACCTTTGTCCCACATCCTCATACAAATGGAAAGTGAATGCATGAAAACAGCATGAGCAGCCATGTGATCCCTGAGAGACAAACAGAGAAGGAGCTCTTCCCTGGCTTGACAACCCCATTCCCTTCAGTCCATGTGCCTTTTTCATGTACATGTGTATGCTTGCCTCTGATGGTTTTGACATCAATTTTCATTGACATCTTTGAAATAAATGGGAAAAAAAAGTCATTACCATTTTTGTGTTGAGGTTTGGTTCTACTTGCATACCTCATGCCACCTGCATCACCTGATTTTATTTCAAAACATCTGTGAAGGAAAAGACTTAAATGTTAGAATATGACCTGGATATTAACGTGACATACCTTCTTAGCTTCTCATTAATATGATAATGATCTGTCTACATGTCGAGGGCTTAAACGAAACAAACGACTACAACTCCCAGCATGCACTTGTATGCGCAATCTACTTCCGCTTTCCCGTCATGCAATACTTTGAAATATGGCCGACAGCCTTCATAACATTGATGTCACCGCTGTTAACTTATATGTTTATAAATAAGACGACATAGGCGTTAAAGAGGATTCTGCACAATGCCGAAATATTACGAGGATAAAGAGGAGGATAACAGAGCATGCGCCGCTGTCAGAGAAGACTTCAAGACATGTCTCCTTCAGCACTACTGCGTCGTTAAGGTAATTTATCTTATCTATGTGTGTCGTTACGAGCTGTGGTTCTGCAGTTGGATAATAGTCGTCTACAAAAGCTCAGAATGAAGAAACCAAACATCAGTCACACATGTGTAGCTCTTGTGTCGTAGTCTGCTTCATGCCTTTTACATGGAGTCCAGTCCCGACCTGAACCCTGAACCCGAACCTGAACCCGAACCCAAACCCCTGAACCCAAACCCTCCACAGCCACAGAGCATAAGTCGTATAAATAGCGCGACGCTGAGGTTTGCGTCTGATCCGCAGCTTCTGGTCCACCTTAAAAGTGACGTGAAACAAACAGGAGAGAGATGAAGTGAAATATTCATTACACAATGATTTTGATCATTTTAACTGTAGCATTTTCTTTCTTATAACGCCTACTCATGTTGAACTGTATTTCAGTCTTGTTGCTGTTGCTGTGGTCCCACCTATAACTGATCTGTCCACTCCAGTAATCACGAGGTTAAGGAAAAATAAACATTTAGCGACGGGTTATCCGTTCACCACTTCCTTGTCAAAGAGTATTAGACATCGTAGCAAATGCCTTAATGCCTTTCAGATTTGTGAAACCTTTATTTTCCTTATGAAAATTGAAAATAGGACACTCTTCACTAATATTTAAATAAAGCACGTAAAACCAGGCCCGGATCAAAAATAATACTAGACTAGATTAATAAGGAGACTTTAGGAGACTCATTAAAACATACTTTCAGGTATTAAGAGTTGGCAAGTCTCTCTTTTTGTCTTCATCATTGTATTGTCTCAGTGTATTTTAACTGTTTTAACTTGTATCAGGAGGGAAAGCTGCCCAGTGAGTGTTTGAAGGAAGGCCACTGCAAAGACCTGCAGAATGCATTCTTTGTGTGCAAGAGGTCAATGGTAAGTTACTGGAAACTGCATTGCATTTGTGAAGACATTAAAAACTGTCTTCAGCTGGAAATGTCCAACAGTCAATGTAATCACTGATATCAAGACGCTGGCTCACGTTTAATCTGTAGATCACTGTGAAAACCTCCAGTACTGTGACAAACGGGAAGATTCATGCAGATTCTTCTAACGTTCTTATTCAATCGCTGCAGCTCAGAATAACACCTGTTATCTTTCACTTGTCTCTCTCACATGAACATGCTCATAACCAGACAGTAAAACCCAAAGTGAACAGAGCCAGTCAGTAACCAGCTTCATGACGCCAATAATTATCCAGATCTGTGTTTGCAAGTTGTGACCAGAAACATAATGAAACTAAAATTAAAATATAGCTGCGAGCAGCAATGTGGGGCCCACGCAGAATATGCAATAAAGTAATGTAATAATACTAATAATTTGTAGCATACATGAAAATGTAGTTTATCATCCAAACACGTCAAGAGAAAAAAGCAAAAACGCATTTTTGCGGATTACAGCGCCCCCTAGTGACTGAATAACACAAGATTTATTTCCTGCACTTGGGACAAGACCTGAAAGCACGGCATCAAATTTGGTTTCGTTTCGCCAAAGCGTTCCCGAGATACGGGCTCACGTCGAAATCGCCGCCTTCGCCGCTGATTTCGATTGGCTGTAGCACGCAAACAAAGGCGAAACTGAAAAATCCGTCTAATAACTTTTGTGCGGAATGGTTTGAATATGCTCTGTGCCGATTTTCGTGAGAATCCGTCAAAATTGACGACCGCTGAAACTTTAGTTTGAGTTTCAACAAAATCCAAGATGGCCGAAAAATGATCATGACGCATTATGACGACATATGCTGCATTGAACTCGCTACGATCCAAGGAATCCAACGATACCTTGTTTTTGAAAATCGGGCTAACGGTTCAAAAGTTACATGTACAAATGTGCCTAAAACTTTGACCTGTTGGTGGCGCTATACTGTGTTTACTGCCAACATGTAACTTGGTGACATTACATGTACGACTGTCCTCAATCAATGTGCCAAATTTCACAACTTTTTACCATACGGTCCTATGGGCTGTTTTGCTAATTATAGCGCCCCCTAGAGACAAAATGACACCATATTTGTTCACTGCACTTAGGACGCACCCATGAACCATGCCATGCAATTTGGTTTCGTTTCGCCAAAGCGTTCCCGAGATACGGGCTCACGTCAAAATCGGCGCCTTCGCCGCTGATTTCGATTGGCTGTAGCACGCAAACAAAGTCGAAAATAAAAAATCCGGCTAATAACTTTTGTGCGAATTGGTCTCAATATGCTCTGTGCCGATTTTCGTGAGAATCCGTCAAAATTTGCGACCGCTGAAAGTTTAGTTTCACTTTTGACATAATCCAATATGGCGGCCGCAATGTTAGGCAGACGTGGAAATTTTGGACAGGACATGAATTGTGACCTTCCACAGTATTGGCAGACGTGAAAATTTAACGTCATATCCAAACGCATCATGACAAAACAGCAATAATGCAATATTGTTAATTACAGCGCCTCCTAGTGGACAAATGGCTCCAAATTTGGATGGCACACTTTGGGGCGGGTCTCGATGCACGTGACCAAATTTGGTCTTCGTAAGTCAAAGCGTTGCCGAGATACGAGCAAACTTCCTGTTTGGCGGCATCGCCGCCGACAGTGATTGGCTAACCTGAAAAGTTGGCATCAACTATCAATGGGGCCACCCACAGTACCTGTGGATATCACAATTTCATTTCAAATACAAACACTTCAGGAGATATGAGCAAAAACAATGTTTTGCTAATTATAGCGCCCCCTAGAGACAAAATGACACCATATTTGTTCACTGCACTTAGGACGCACCCATGAACCACGCCATGAAATTTGGTTTTGTTTCGCCTAAGCGTTCCCGAGATATGGGCTCACGTGGAAATCGGCGCCTTCGCCGCTGATTTCGATTGGCTGTAGCACGCAAACAAAGTCGAAATTGAAAAATCCGCCTAATAACTTTTGTGCGTATTGGTCTGAATATGCTCTGTGTCGATTTTCGTGAGAATCCGTCAAAATTTGCGACCGCTGAAAGTTTAGTTTCACTTTTGACATAATCCAAGATGGCGGAAAATCTATCATGACGCATTTTGACGTCATAGGGTGCATCGGACTCGCTATGATCCAAGGAATCCAACGATACCTTGTTTTTGAAAATCGGGCTAACGGTTCAAAAGTTACATGCACAAATGGGCCTTAAACTTTGACCAGTTGGTGGCGCTATACTGTGTTTACTGGCAACATGTAACTTGGTGATATGACACATATGACTGTCCTTAATCAATGTGCCAAATTTCACAACTTTTGACCATACGGTTCAATGGGCTGCCATAGGCTCCCATGGCGGAAGAAATAATAATAATAATAATAATAATAATAATAATAATAATAAATATAGCTGCAAGCAGCAATGTGGGGCCCACGCAGAATATGCAATAAAGTAATGTAATAATACTAATAATTTGTAGCATACATGAAAATGTAGTTTATCATCCAAACACGTCAAGAGAAAAAAGCAAAAACGCATTTGTGCGGATTACAGCGCCCCCTAGTGACTTAATGACCCAAGATTTATTTCCTGCACTTGGGACAAGACCTGAAAGCACGGCATCAAATTTGGTTTCGTTTCGCCAAAGCGTTCCCGAGATATGGGCTCACGTCGAAATCGCCGCCTTCGCCACTGATTTCGATTGCCTGTAGCACGCAAACAAAGTTGAAACTGAAAAATCCGTCTAATAACTTTTGTGCGGAATGGTCTGAATATACTCTGTGCCGATTTTCGTGAGAATCCGTCAAAATTGGCGACCGCTGAAACTTTAGTTTGAGTTTCAACAAAATCCAAGATGGCCGAAAAATGATCATGACGCATTATGACGACATAGGGTGCATTGAACTCGCTATGATCCAAGGAATCCGACGATACCTTGTTTTTGAAAATCGGGCTAACGGTTCAAAAGTTACATGTACAACTGTGCCTAAAACTTTGACCTGTTGGTGGCGCTATACTGTGTTTACTGCCAACATGTAACTTGGTGACATTACATATACGACTGTCCTCAATCAATGTGCCAAATTTCACAACTTTTTACCATACGGTCCTATGGGCTGTTTTGCTAATTATAGCGCCCCCTAGAGACAAAATGACACCATATTAATTGACTGCACTTAGGACGCACCCATGAAGCATGCCATGCAATTTGGTTTTGTTTCGCCAAAGCGTTCCCGAGATATGGGTTAAACGTAGAAATCGGCGCCTTCGCCACAGATTTCGATTGGCTGTAGCACGCAAACAAAGTGGAAAATGAAAAATCCGTCTAATAACTTTTGTGCGGATTGGTCTCAATATGCTCTGTGCCGATTTTCGTGAGAATCCGTCAAAATTTGTGACCGCTGAAAGTTTAGTTTCACTTTTGACATAATCCAATATGGCAGCCGCAATGTTACGCAGACGTGACAATTTTGGACAGGACCTGAATTGTGACCTTCCACAGTATTGGCAGACGTGAAAATTTAACGTCATATCCAAACGCATCAAGACAAAACAGCATTAATGCAATTTTGTTAATTACAGCGCCTCCTAGTGGACAAATGGCACCAAATTTGAATGGCACACTTTGGGGCGGGTCTCGATGCACGTGACCAAATTTGGTCTTCGTAAGTCAAAGCGTTGCCGAGATATGAGCAAACTTCCTGTTTGGCGGCATCGCCGCCAACAGTGATTGGCTAACCTGAAAAGTTGGCATCAACTATCAATGGGGCCACCCACAGTACCTGTGGATATCACAATTTCATTTCAAATACAAACGCTTCAGGAGATATGAGCAAAAACAATGTTTTGCTAATTATAGCGCCCCCTAGAGACAAAATGACACCATATTTGTTCACTGCACTTAGGACGCACCCATGAACCATGCCATGCAATTTGGTTTCGTTTCGCCAAAGCGTTCCCGAGATACGGGCTCACGTCAAAATCGGCGCCTTCGCCGCTGATTTCGATTGGCTGTAGCACGCAAACAAAGTCGAAATTGAAAAATCCGCCTAATAACTTTTGTGCGTATTGGTCTGAATATGCTCTGTGCCGATTTTCGTGAGAATCCGTCAAAATTTGCGACCGCTGAAAATTTAGTTTCACTTTTGACATAATCCAAGATGGCGGAAAATCTATCATGACGCATTTTGACGTCATAGGGTGCATTGGACTCGCTATGATCCATGGAATCCAATGATGCCTTGTTTTTGAAAATCGGGCTAACGGTTCAAAAGTTACATGCACAAATGGGCCTTAAACTTTGACCCATTGGTGGCGCTATACTGTGTTTACTGGCAACATGTAACTTGGTGATATGACACATATGACTGTCCTTAACCAATGTGCCAAATTTCACAACTTTTTACCATTGGGTTCAATGGGCTGCCATAGACTCCCATGGCGGAAGAAATAATAATAATAATAATAAGAAAACGTAGAAAAACAATGGGTTCCCCTGCAGCTTACGCTGCATGGGCCCCAAATATAGCTGCAAGCAGCAATGTGGGGCCCACGCAGAATATGCAATAATGTAATGTAATAAAAGTAATAATGATTAGCATACATGAAAATGTAGTTTATCATCCAAACACGTCAAGAGAAAAAAGCAAAAACGCATTTTTGCGGATTACAGCGCCCCCTAGTGACTGAATGACACAAGATTTATTTCCTGCACTTGGGACAACACCTGAAAGCACGGCATCAAATTGTGTATAGTTTCGCCAAAGCGTTCCCGAGATTTGGGCTCACGTCGAAATCGGCGCCTTCGCCGCTGATTGCGATTGGCTGTAGCACGCAAACCAAGTCGAAAGTGAAAAATCCGCCTAATAACTTTTGTGCGGATTGGTCTCAATATGCTCTGTGCCGATTTTCGTGAGAATCCGGCAAAATTTGCGACCACTGAAAATGTAGTAGCACTTTTGACATAATCCAAGATGGCGGAAAATTCTCATGATGCATTATGACGCCATAGGCTGCATTGAACTCGCTACGATCCATGGAATCCAACGATACCTTGTTTTTGAAAATCGGGCTAACGGTTCAAAAGTTACATGCACAAATGTACCTAAAACGTTGACCCGTTGGTGGCGCTATACTGTGTTCACTGCCAACATGTAACTTGGTGACATTACACGTACGACTGCCCTCAATCAATGTGCCAAATTTCACAACTTTTTACCATACGGTCCTATGGGCTGTTTTGGTAATTATAGCGCCCCCTATAGACAAAATGACACCACATTTGTTCACTGCACTTAGGACGCACCCTGGAAGCATGCCATGCAATTTGGTTTGGTTTCGCCAAAGCGTTCCCGGGATAAGGGTTCACGCCGAAATCGGCGCCTTCGCCACTGATTTCGATTGGCTGTAGCACGCAAACCAAGTCGAAAATGAAAAATCCGTCTAATAACTTTTGTGCGTATTGGTCTCAATATGCTCTGTGCCGATTTTCGTGAGAATCCGTCAAAATTTGTGACCGCTGAAAGTTTAGTTTCAGTTTTGACATAATCCAATATGGCGGCCGCAATGTTATGCAGACGTGAAAATTTTGGACAGGACCTGAATTGTGACCTTCCACAGTATTGGCAGACATGAAAATATAATGTCATATCCAAACGCGTCAAGACAAAACAGCATTAATGCAATTTTGTTAATTACAGCGCCTCCTAGTGGACAAATGGCACCAAATTTTAATGGCACACTTTGGGGCGGGTCTCGATGCACGTGACCAAATTTGGTCTTCGTAAGTCAAAGCGTTGCCGAGATACGAGCAAACTTCCTGTTTGGCGGCATCGCCGCCAACAGTGATTGGCTAACCCGAAAAGTTGGCATCAACTATCAATGGGGCCACCCACAGTACCTGTGGATATCAAAATTTCATTTGAAATACAAACGCTTCAGGAGATATGAGCAAAAACAATGTTTTGCTAATTATAGCGCCCCCTAGAGCCAAAATGACACCATATTTGTTCACTGCACTTAGGACGCACCCTTGAACCATGCCATGCAATTTGGTTTCGTTTCGCCAAAGCGTTCCCGAGATACGGGCTCACGTCGTAATCGGCGCCTTCGCCACTGATTTCGATTGGCTGTAGCACGCAAACAAAGTCGAAATTGAAAAATCCGCCTAATAACTTTTGTGCGTATTGGTCTGAATATGCTCTGTGCCGATTTTCGTGAGAATCCGTCAAAATTTGCGACCGCTGAAAATTTAGTTTCACTTTTGACATAATCCAAGATGGCGGAAAATCTATCATGACGCATTTTGACGTCATAGGGTGCATTGGACTCGCTATGATCCATGGAATCCAATGATGCCTTGTTTTTGAAAATCGGGCTAACGGTTCAAAAGTTACATGCACAAATGGGCCTTAAACTTTGACCCATTGGTGGCGCTATACCGTGTTTACTGGCAACATGTAACTTGGTGATATGACACATATGACTGTCCTTAACCAATGTGCCAAATTTCACAACTTTTTACCATTGGGTTCAATGGGCTGCCATAGACTCCCATGGCGGAAGAAATAATAATAATAATAATAATAAGAAAACGTAGAAAAACAATGGGTTCCCCTGCAGCTTACGCTGCATGGGCCCCAATAAATATAGCTGCGAGCAGCAATGTGGGGCCCACGCAGAATATGCAATAAAGTAATGTAATAATACTAATAATTTGTAGCATACATGAAAATGTAGTTTATCATCCAAACACGTCAAGAGAAAAAAGCAAAAACGCATTTGTGCGGATTACAGCGCCCCCTAGTGACTGAATGACCCAAGATTTATTTCCTGCACTTGGGACAAGACCTGAAAGCATGGCATCAAATTTGGTTTCGTTTCGCCAAAGCGTTCCCGAGATATGGGCTCACGTCGAAATCGCCGCCTTCGCCACTGATTTCGATTGCCTGTAGCACGCACACAAAGTGGAAACTGAAAAATCCGTCTAATAACTTTTGTGCGGAATGGTCTGAATATGCTCTGTGGCGTTTTTCCTGAGAATCCGTCAAAATTTGCGACCGCTGAAACTTTAGTTTGAGTTTCAACAAAATCCAAGATGGCCGAAAAATGATCATGACGCATTATGACGACATAGGGTGCATTGAACTCGCTATGATCCAAGGAATCCAACGATACCTTGTTTTTGAAAATCGGGCTAACGGTTCAAAAGTTACATGTACAAATGTGCCTAAAACTTTGACCCGTTGGTGGCGCTATACTGTGTTTACTGCCAACATGTAACTTGGTGACATTACATGTACGACTGTCCTCAATCAATGAGCCAAATTTCACAACTTTTTACGATACGGTCCTATGGGCTGTTTTGCTAAGTATAGCGCCCCCTAGAGACAAAATGACACCATATTGGTTGACTGCACTTAGGACGCACCCATGAACCATGCCATGCAATTTGGTTTTGTTTCGCCAAAGCGTTCCCGAGATACGGGTTCACGTCGAAATCGGCGCCTTCGCCACTGATTTCGATTGGCTGTAGCACGCAAACAAAGTCGAAAATGAAAAATGCGTCTAATAACTTTTGTGCGGATTGGTCTCAATATGCTCTGTGCCGATTTTCGTGAGAATCCGTCAAAATTCGTGACCGCTGAAAGTTTAGTTTCACTTTTGACATAATCCAATATGGCGGCCGCAATGTTACGTAGACGTGAACATTTAGGACAGGAGCTGAATTGTGACCTTCCACAGTATTGGCAGACATGAAAATTTAACGTCATATCCAAACGCATCAAGACAAAACAGCAATAATGCAATTTTGTGAATTACAGCGCCTCCTAGTGGACAAATGACACCAAATTTTATTGGCACACTTTGGGGCGGGTCCCGATGCACGTGACCAAATTTGGTCTTCGTAAGTCAAAGCGTTGCCGAGATACGAGCAAACTTCCTGTTTGGCGGCATCGCCGCCGACAGTGATTGGCTAACCTGAAAAGTTGGCATCAACTATCAATGGGGCCACCCACAGTACCTGTGGATATGACAATTTCATTTCAAATACAAACACTTCAGGAGATATGAGCAAAAACAATGTTTTGCTAATTATAGCGCCCCCTAGAGACAAAATGACACCATATTTGTGTCCTGGACTGGGGACACAGCCTGGAACCACGCCATGCAATTTGGTTTTGTTTCGCCAAAGCGTTCCCGAGATATGGGCTCACGTGGAAATCGGCGCCTTCGCCGCTGATTTCGATTGGCTGTAGCACGCAAACAAAGTCGAAATAGAAAAATCCGCCTAATAACTTTTGTGCGTATTGGTCTGAATATGCTCTGTGCCGATTTTCGTGAGAATCCGTCAAAATTTGCGACCGCTGAAAGTTTAGTTTCACTTTTGACATAATCCAAGATGGCGGAAAATCTATCATGACGCATTTTGACGTCATAGGGTGCATTGGACTCGCTATGATCCATGGAATCCAATGATGCCTTGTTTTTGAAAATCGGGCTAACGGTTCAAAAGTTACATGCACAAATGGGCCTTAAACTTTGACCAGTTGGTGGCGCTATACTGTGTTTACTGGCAACATGTAACTTGGTGACATGACACATATGACTGTCCTTAACCAATGTGCCAAATTTCACAACTTTTTATCATTGGGTTCAATGGGCTGCCATAGACTCCCATGGCGGAAGAAATAATAATAATAATAATAATAATTAAAACCGCAAGCGGTGTTGTAGTCCCTCGCTACTGCCGCCCGCCGCTAATGCCGCCCGCCGCTGCCCGACGTCCTGCAACGCTTGAAAAATAAATGCGACTGTGAAAAATGCAGGAATCTGTAGGATTTCAATAGGTTTTCAATGGGCAAAAAAGGCCATTGCTTTTCAATGGGGAAAGTTCCATTGGTTTTCAATGGGGAAAATTCCCAATGATCTTCAATGGGGAAAATCAAAATCAAAATGGCCGACTCCCTGTTGGGGAAAGTAAATTTGCGCAAGAGACTTTTTTGTTCATCTCCTTAGTCTACACATGTGTACCTAGTTTCATGTTCCAACTCCATAAAAACCCTTATGGGGAGGGGTTTTTGAAAATTTCAAGGGGGCGCTGTGGAGCCATTTTTTGCCGCACATGGGCGGGGCCCTAGCACATGTTAGAAGGTGTGAGTGTTGATGTGTGTATGAAATTTCATGTTCCTACGACTTTGTTAAATCCACGAAAAAGGCAGCAGAAATTTTGTGCTGAGTCATGGTTAGCGGCCGCTCCGGGTAAAATTCAATTTAAAATGGCCGGCTTCCTGTTGGGAATAGACCATTGGTGCAAGAGACTTTTTTGTTCATCTGGGGACGCTACACATGTGTACCGATTTTCATCTTCCAACTCCATAAAAACCCCTATGGGGAGGGGTTTTTAAAGATTTCAAGGGGGCGCTGTTGAGCCATTTTTTGCCTTACAGGGGCGTGGCTCCATGGGATGTTAGACGGTGCGAGCCTTGGCTAGGCTGGTAAATTTGGTGATCCTACGTGTTTCTTAAAGCCGCCAAAACGGCAAACGTATTTTTTGGCGAAAAATTTGAGAGACGGCGCACTGCCGCGCGGACGCCATTGGACGTAGCTGCATGGCGTTCATAATGGAGGTTCAGCAATTGGTTCTGGGTGTTTTAGAAGTGGAATGAAATTGATGGCATTAAGCATGTGTCGTCAGTATGGGGCAACGTAAAGTGTGGCGGCGTGGAGGCATTAAGCCACGCCCACGGGCGTGGCCATTATCAAACGACACAGGGCGCCACCCTTCACCTGTGTATGAAGTTTGGAGGCGATAGGATTTTTTGAAAGGCGTCAAAAGGGCTAACGAACTTTTTTTGCGAATGACCCAAAATGGCCGCGCTGCCACGCAAAGGCGGTTACTGGTAGCGGCACGCCGTTTGTCGTGCGGCTTCACCCACTTGTTTTCTGTTTTTTAGAAGTGAAACGAAGGCGGCAGAGTAAACGGTGCGCTCGCCGTATACGTGTGCGTAAAACGCGACCATTTCCTGTTACCACGGGCGGGCGCCATGAGCGACCCGGGTCGTTGATACATAGGAACGTTCAGGGCCGGAGACCCGTTCTAAGTTCCGAATTTGAAGCGGCTACGATTTTTTTTGTGGCCGTGAGAGGCGTTCGTGTGTCTATGGCGAGCGGCGTCCGTCGGGCAAAACTTTAGGCCTCCCTACGAGCTACGCCCTCTGGCGAAACGATGCGCAGAGCACAACTTAAGCTCAGCTAGGTCCGATGTTGATTTGTGCCGAGTTTGGAGTCTGTGGTGCGAAAACCCTAGGACGAGTTCGTTTTGGCTAAAAAACGCCCGATTCAAAATGGCCGACTTCCTGTTGGAATGTCGGCTTCGGCCCAAGAGGCAACTGCCCTTTTTTTTTTATGCTTGACATGTTTTCCGAGTTTCATGGGGCTACTTGAAAGTCGCCCACTTTGTCTATGGCTTTTTTGGAACGGTCTAGGGGGCGCTAGAGAGTCATTTTACACAGGGGGCGCTGGCGCGCCCCCCTCAACGCCGATTCGGAACAGGCCGCCCGTTCCTGCCATGTCGTATCAACTTTTTGAGCATGGCTAGGGGGTGCAAATGCCCGTCGAAGAGGTGCATGAATAACTAATAATAATAATAAACACAGCGATTTTAATAGTCCCTCACTCCTTTCACTTTGTGAGGGCGAGGGACTAATAAGAAAACGTAGAAAAACAATGGGTTCCCCTGCAGCTTACGCTGCATGGGCCCCAATAATAAGAAAACGTAGAAAAACAATGGGTTCCCCTGCAGCTTACGCTGCATGGGCCCCAAAAATAATGACCCAGGCCTTTTCCATTACATCATATTCTGTCTCTACAAATATAGCTGGACTTGTGTTTTAAGCTTTGCTGCAAAGACTAATAAATGTCTGTCCTCTCTCTACAGCTGGACACAAGGTCAAGATTCAGAGGAAGGAAAGATTTTTGAGGAGCCGACATGCTGCTGTATGGTTGAGTGAATACCAGATAATGAACTGTTAATACTGCTTATGAATCCAGTCAAAGACCGACGCTGTTGTCTCCTCCTTTGTATGACGTGTCAAGAAATTGGTAGTAAAGGACTATTAAATATTAACGAAGAATGCACGCTGACACACAAAAGGATTAGTAACCAGTGCCGAAGAAAGCCGGAGCTGTCGCTGGATGAAGCTTCCAGCATCTTCACTCCTTTGGAAAAAAAATGTATAGTGGTATTCTTGGTGAATGCAGGTGTGTTATAAAAAAAATACACACTTTATTAATGAAATAAATGATACATAAAATGAAAATAAAGAGTTTCTATTAACAATTTAATGAGGTGGTATATTAAAAACATCTACTAGAACAGGTATACAGAACTAGAGGTGGCGGATTTGCTGGACCAACACTGAGAAAAGTCTCGACTGGACTTTAATTTTTCTAGAAATTGAGAAGTTATGTTTTGTTTGTGAAACATGAATGGGTGCTTTCTAGTGCAATGCATGCAATTGTTGTCATAGCTGCGGTGCGTGGGGGGGCTGACTGTTTATTATAGTGCAGTCGCTTGTATCTCCTCAGTACATTCGAAGCTGTTATTTCAAAGCAGCCATCATCATCTGCTTGAACTTCTCCATATCCACCTTCTTCATGATGAAAGCCTTGTGAGTCTTCTTCAAGAAGTCCACAGTATCAACGACCATCATGCCTCTGGTGTGCGTGCCCGCCAGCTCTACGCTAACTGGATAATGGTCGCTTTCTATGATGAATGAATCGTCCACAGCGGCTGCCATGGCGTATGAGTCGCAGGAAACGAAACCCGTGCCGGCGACAAACTCTTTCTGGAGACGCTCGCTTTGTGACGCTTCAATGCTGTGGCGGAAGATCCGCGACATGAAGCGAGCTTTTTCTGTGTCCTGCGCCAACCAGGCGTCACAGAACTCCTGTAAAACCAGAAGAAATGTGAACACAGAGGCTGCAAGGAAAACAGAAAACTGCAACTTGATGCATTTATGTATCGGCAACATTATGTGTCATAATCAGCCTTGGGTATCTAGTGTGTGTGTGTGTATGCTGAAATAAAAGAGAGCCTTACCCAGGACAGTTTGCTGTAGCAGGTAAACTCCCAGCAGGCTAAGTAGATGGGACACTGGTAGTCGTTGAGCACGATGTACGCAGCTTCTGGATCTGCTGCAAAATTGAACTCGCTACACACTGTGGTGTTCCCTCGAGCTGAAAGAAAACCACTGGTTACACACACTGAACTCCATTATAGCGGGTAGACAGAATAACAACAACACTTCAGAGAGAAGGTGTGATAATTAGGGCTGCAGTCTTTATCGATAAATCTGTTGAGTTTTTAAAAATTTATTTACTTTACTTAAAGATATTTAAAGAAGTCTTTTTTTTCTTTTGATGTTTTTCTTCGACTACATTTTTGTCTAGTCCCTGTAGTTCTGACTTCTCCTGACCTCTGCTAAAACGCAGCATGAAGATACCAGCAGTTTATGATTTTTACTGACATTCAGTGTTGCCTCCCATGATGTAGAGCCCTCGGAGTTTGCTCGGTAGAGAGGGATCCATCCTCACAGCCAGAGCCAGGTTGGTGAGAGGTGCCGTAGCAACGAGAGATACCTGGTAAAAGACACAGACTTAAGACATGCAGTGAGCACGCATGCACACACACACACACACACACACACACACACACACACATACACTTACACCTATCTCTCACCTCTCCTGGGTTCTCATTGACAATCCTGATCATAGCTGACACAGCGTTCTCCTCCTGAACCAGGTCCAGACCAGGAGCATTGAGGTCAGGAGCGTCTCCCAGCCCGTCCAGCCCGTGGAAGTGTCCCGCGTTAATGCTTTTCCCAAGGATAGGCTTAGCAGCGCCTTTAAACACTGGAATCTTACACACACACACCAGATGAAACATGTAAACATACCACATAGGAAACTTGTGTAAAGTTATTGTTGTTCAACTTGGAAAAGGTTTCCATCAGTTCAATGCTTTATTGATAGAGTTGGGTGATGTGGTGATATGTACCATCAGAGAATAGAAATGTGTCTAGCGTCAAATTGAGCCGTTAAAACACGGTTGTTAATGATTCAATATATTCAGCCACGACTACTTTAAGGCAAGATTGAATTTACAATATAAAAAAAAGACTGAATTACCCAAACATTGTAATATTCCCATATTATTTCATTAATTAACAGTTCATTGACAGATTAAGTAAAACGTACTATATAATGATTTAAACTGCTATATGAATATCAACCAGAGATTTAGATTTATTTTTTTTACTAAAATGACATGATATTCATCCAACTCAATCCATTAAAGTATACTGAGCTATATTGGTTTTTCTGTCCCTACTTCAAGTCATGCAGTTTGAGAAACAACGACTCACTGTTAGACAGTTTTATGATCAGTACATGTCACAAGATGCCAGGAAATTGTGTAATGTGAGGCTACACTATTCACTACTGCGGAAACTCATTGACGTTGGCCAAAAACAACAATATTCTTCTTATCATTCCCATAAAATAATAAAATAACAGTAAACAGAAAACTCCTGCACCCACCTCCAGTTTATTGCAGGCTTGCAGGACACGCAGTGTGTTCTTACACACGTTCTCCACTGTGGTGTTTCCATGCACACAGGTGATGCCCAGGAGCTTCACGCTGGGGGCGGCCAACGCCAACATGATCGCCTGAGCATCGTCCACCCCACAGTCTACATCCACCAGTAGCTTCTTGCTCATCCTGGACCCTGCAGAGCAGACTTTACTCCACTACTGACAAAACACACTTTGGATTGTCTTTAATCCCCCCTAGTAAATCAGCAAACAGAAGATAGCATTTCACTTACTGATACAGAGAAGTTTAACCTGGTACACTGAAGTTTGTTAATCATCAAACTTAGTAAAGTTAAAGTGAAGCACCTACCTGTTGAGTGTGAACAAGATAAACTGAAGTGTGTGCCGGCCGTTCTTCCTCTCACAGACTGGAGCAGACGATGGTCAGCAGCAAACAACCTTTGAGCAAAACAAACACAATGAGGTGACTGAATGGGAGGAGTTATGCAATAGGAAGGACTGAGACATTTACTCTCATTGGAAGAAGAAAAGGGCCAACTTGATAGATGATAGTCCAGATATATGTTACATAATACATACATACATGTTTCTGTTCAAGAAGTAGTTTGAGAATGACGCCACCTACAGGCGGGAAGCTGCTTTAAGTTGGACCGGAAAATCAAAAGCTGCGAACCGGTAACCAACTTCAGTGTCGTCTTTGGTAGCCACAACCAGCCACTAGCTTAAAGCATAAACACGTAGCCAAGGTAACATTCATAACCGCCTCTTATGAGTATTATAAGTATGAATGTGACTGTGCAGCCTCTTACCTCCACACAGAGTTGCTGGAAATGTGAGATATTACTGCAATACTTCGGCCAACAACCGCCATGTAGACAGACGGAGATCTGAGAGGACGGATGAGCGCTCACTCTGTTGTCTTTTCTGTGAACCACAAACTGCACCGACAAGCAGGAGACTCCACCGCTCCCACTGTTTATAGCGTTGACTCTATGTTTTGTTGATAACACAATATTCATTATTTGAACTTCAACCTGTTTTCCATTTAATATTTCCAGATGAATATTTCCAGTAACTTGGCAGGAGGAGTTGTGGATCCCTGACAAAGTTTCCTAAGAAGATTTATTTCTACATTTTTTGTCTGTGATCGTTAGTTTAGCCTTCGCTAAATTTAGCAACCATAAACCGTTCGTCCTCTAAAAGGATATTGTGTAATTTCTAATAACGTATATTTAGTTTCTTTATTGTTATCACAATTTACTGAAATGTGGTCAGAGTAAGATATCTGTGATGAGGAGTTAATCCTCTCGCTGTTGTTCACTCTTTGTAAGAACATGGTTTACGTCATTACGTCAGTTTGAAGATGGCGGCGCGTTACCAAGCAGCTTGTGTCCATATCAGCGTTGAGACCAAACCTGCTCGTTTGGCGCTAGTTCGGGAGAAACATGGAGGAACAGAATGAGAGTTTTACTTGTTTTAATTTGCCCTGGTGAACATTTTAATTTGACTCACCATGATAAGTGTGCCTATAACCGCCAAATAACAACAATATGTTGGGTTTTAGTGTGCTTCTCTATGCATCTCCCATAGGCCTCAGTAGAGCTTATTCTGATGTAATGATTCTTCCTTTGTTTTCATTTTCCTTAGTTTATCAAATGCTACTCAAAGACACCCCCCCCCTTCCCCATGTGTATAAAAGATGTATATATACAATATTCTTCCTAAAATCTTTAAAATAATACAAAAATATCTAGCCTACTCTTTCTCCCTCTTAAAAAACAACCCAGCATCTATAAATATGTAAATATATTTTATCTCAAAAGTTTAATATGTCTCCATTGTTAGTGAATCCATAAACCATATCTCCCTAAGATGCTCATTTTGGCATTGATGAAGCCTTTATTTATGATCCAGTTTCAGTTCATACCTCTGTGGGGGTGCAGGCAACCTGTGTGCATGTACAACTGGTAATAACTCACTTAATAACAATGGGTGAAACCATGACACCAGCCATATCAACATAAATACCTGTAAGCAAAATAACATTTACAAAATTAAATCCACTGTCTCCGTAAGTATTGTACAATAAGGTACATCATCATGTATACCGAGCATGTGTCGTTGATGGTAGGTATAATAATGCAATATGCATTATTTCACTTGAGTCTAAAAACGTTTATCAAGTGCTCATGGGTAATTCTAATTGCAACAATATACAATTATAATAGTATGAAGCAGTCAGTTTTTAAATCCTCATGCAGGTTTAAAATAATGAAGTCCTCGTCCACAAACTTCTGCATAATTCAACTGTAACAATAATAATAAAACCCAAGTTTAAAGGGCTATCAAACCAATATAGTGCTGTATATAATCCTGCATAAATGTCTTAAATATATATATGTAATGCACCACTTCTGAGGCCTCTAAAAATCATCAAGTGTGATGACGCATCACTGCAATAAAAATGTGATGTTGAACATTTATGTGAGAAAGAGGATGAAATGACAGGAGAGACAGCAGGAGGGGAAACAGACAACAAGCTAAAAGCACTCAAATAAACAAAAATAAAAAGTGCTTTGACTTTAACATGACGTTAAAGCTGTCATCCTGCAGTGCAGTTTAGGTCCAGAGAAATATCTCAACAGGCAAAGACATTTGTGTTTGATAAAGCTGTGATCATCTGCTGTGTTGCTTTCTGTGGATTTAAAGCTTCACTAGGCACCTTTGGGCTGCCACTGCTGGTTGATTGACGATTGTGTTGTTTGGCTCTTACTCTTTTAGTTTTAATTAGTTAAATAGTTATAGTACTGGCTATATTTAACATGTGAATCAAAAAGTGAATCCTACATTTTTTTTTTTTTGCTTAATGTAGCCTTAAGGGATAAGACTGCCTTCATATTTTCTTATTATCAACAAATTCCATAAGAAGACCAACAATGTGTTTGTTCGCTTGTCAATACACTCTGATTTCCGTACTCTTTAAAAACAGGTCACAAATGTATAGTTTCACATTCACTTTCAGGGTCAGTGATGTCATGAAATAGTATTTTTGAGGGACAATTTTTTTTATTTTCAACAGCAAATTAATACACATGGTGCACTAGTGGGTTACCCAGTGCAACAGTCTGGCTCAGTAATGTGTTGTCTACACTGACAGTAGTTCTTAGTAGGATCAATTCATCATTCATCTTGGTCTTTTTATGGGATTTGTCTTCAATATGAAAATATATATATATCAGCAGCTTTTATCCTTTAACTGACAACATCAAATAGTCACAGCTGGGACAAGTACAAATGTGTGAGCCGTCTTTCTAAACACACACATTTGCACTTCTTATTCTAGGGACAACATTTTAAAATGACTCAGATCCAGAGTGGCTCCAGATGCTACTACTGGCACAGCAGCAACATTGTCTGCACATTGGCTACCATGTAACACAGGACATGATATCTTTGCTGATTTTGGCTGTGAACTGGCTGTGAAAAGTGTGTGATTCTAGTACTATTATAGAGGAACTGCTATAAAACAATCTACAGTAGCACTGGCACTTCTTAACAGTGACTAAGCACAACAACAGTTGTTCCAGTTTGTGTTAGTGGTGTTTTTTGTTTGTTTGTGTGGTGCTATCATCAGTAACCCCTTCAGTCTTTTGGGTTTCCTCTGGATAGAGGAGTTCCTTTTTAGGTCTCGACCTTCCCGTAAGTCCCCTCCGGAGGGCGATATTGTTTGGGGAAGGCCTTGAGCTGGAGGGAGTTAAAGGCGTATTTACGACATCCCACATTCTTCATGGTGTTCTCCCTCCTGCAGCCCTCACTGTGTGAAAAAGAGTGGGGAGAAACATAACATAAGACATAACATATTTTTTACTTTGGCAAATATATTATTTTTTTCTGATGATCGTTTGGTACAGGAGGAGATTTATGACTTTCATCATCATCATCAGCTGACCTGCGCATGCAGTCCAGAGCCTGGTAGAAGACCTGTGGGGCGAGGGCGTGCTCCTGCTGCAGGATCTGACACTGCTCCAGGGTCAAAGACATGGCTGTGCGGTCCTTGGCACTCTTACAGCTGGTGAGACGCACTCCGTTCAACCGGCGACATATCTTCAGTTAGCAGAGAAAAAGATTAAAAATAAAAAAAGATAAGTTGTTTTTAAGATTCTATCATCTTCCATTTCATATGTAAAGTGATGTCATTTATTTTCTGATCTTTATCATTGGCTCATTTAGCCTTTTATTGTTTAATTGATACTTTTTGTGGACCCCGTTAATATTAGTGACCAATTTGTGGAAGCTAATGGGGATCCAAATAAAGAATAAAGAAAAATTTGCTTTTTATATTTGCAGGCTGCATAGACAAGACATTAGAAGTCAACCTACCTCTGCCGCCTGCCATAAAATCTCCACGTTCTTGCTTTTCTTGGCGTTCACATTCTGGCTCAGCAGCTTAAGCATGTCGGGCAGACTGGTGGTACTGCGGGAGCGAGGCAGGCCTGAGGAGATAACAGATGAGGTGAGTGAAAGATCAAGGAACGGATCTTTCCCTCTGACAAAGCTTTTTTTATTGTATGTATGTATGTAGACTCACAGTCTTCTGGCAGGACCTCTTTAAACTGGTCATAGTATGAGCTGAGACGAGCCAAGCTCTCCATGTTGATCACTTCCTGCAATGACGTGTCTCCAAACCTGAACACATAAGTATGATATTATAATATTGATATTATTGTGCTGCTGCCCTGTACTCAATGGAGCTCAATTTAAAATTACCATTTTGAGAAAAAAGTACATTCCTCTTTTTAATTGATTAAAGCACCTGGATTGTAACAGAATCTCGCCCTCAACCTTTCCTGTCCTCATAATTTCAGTGACTCACTTCTCAGCCAGTGTTTGCTGCTCATTGATGCCCACGTTAAACAGGACTGGCTGCACGCGCAGCAGCATCCCGTTCTGGATCTCCCGTGGCAACGTGTCAAACATCGCTCCAGGCATTGGAACCCTGACGTTAAAACCGTTCCTGTTTCCTGTGATCACCGGCAGCATGTCTGGGCCGAAACCTGAGGTTGCTTGTGTAACTTTAAAGGTGACATTTCTCAGGTCCATCACTCCGACACTCATGTCCTCCAGCATGGCCAGCTCCTCACCTTTTACGAAACAAGATGTCATCACAGAGGTACATGCAATCATATTCATTCATCAAACTTCCCAAAAAATTATATTTAAAAAAGGTTTCCATAAAGTAACAGAGAGCAGTGACATCATTAACTTCACCAAGTTCGTATGGTTTTGTGATATATTTCTGAACAAACACATACATACACATCCTCACAAGTTACCATAGGTGCTGAGCAGGCCCTCGTACTGCACCAGTAAGCCGATGGTGTGTAGCTGTCTGAGGAAGCCTGAGTCACAGAGACAGTTCCTCAGCTTGAGAGTGAAGCCGCAGATCAGAGCTGTCAGCTGTAAGAAGGTGAACCGTATCAATACAAACAAGAAGAAAAGAAGTATGAAAGACAGGACGGCCCGAGGACCGGGAGGCAGAGGCTGACTGACCGTCTGGCAGAAGACAACGTCGCGGCGGTACTGCAGGGTGAGGCTCATGGCGATGGTGGGAGCGCTGTCCTGCATCAGCAGAAACACCATGGCCTTCTTGGCTTTATCGCTCATCAGAGACGCACAGTCTGTTAGCGTGGTGAGAAGAGGGTACAGAGCATCGCTCCACTCACCTGCAGACACAAGCACGCAGCTCAAACACAGACATGTACTGAAATGTCTCAACAACAGTTTTATAGGGATGAAAATTCTTATGATCCAACATAAAGATAGTCATATGATTTGCATACTTTTTTATTATGTTTTATAAAGTGGATTATTTGGAAATTATAGTAGATTTCCAAACAATTTTTTAATTTTTTTTATTTGAAATAACATAACAAACTCTCTTTTGTCCTTGTTATAATACCACGCAACACAACATGGAGTCAACATCATTCATGTGTTAAAAGTAATATTTCAGGTTTTGTTTCTTGAACTTTTGATTAAATTCTTACCTGGAGATGACTTTTCTACCTGTGGACTGCTATCTACAAGTGAGAGAAAGTAAAAATTGAGTTAAATTAAGCCAAAATTATATGTCTTCATTCAAAATCTATGTTGATTTTTAACATCCAACAACACTTATAAGACAGAACCTACAGATATGATCAACAGGATGTGAAAGACATGCATGACTCTGGTGAGAGAATGATGGTGATGACTGTTGATGATTTTGTGGTGCGCACGAGGATGGTGAACCATTATCTTTATGTTCAGGATGTATCAAGAAAGTATCTTGGTTACTATGGATACCTCATGAGAGGGACAAATTTATATTAACTAATTGATCTTTGCAATCAGCAGTGAGATCGATCGATACACTGGTGCGTGACTCTGACTCAATCACAAACCAGACAGCACACATCCTCCTGTTGGGGTGTGTGTGTGTGTGTGTGTGTGTGTGTGTACCTTTCTTAGTGTTTTTTTGCTCCTCGTCGGCGAGCAGGAAGACGTCCTCAGAGCTGCTGTCGCTCTGGATTTTGTCTCGCTGCAGCAGCCTGTCCACCCTCTGAATAACGCACTCCAGGCTCTTATCAACATTTAGCCAAACCTTCTCCTGCACACAAACACACAGATAGCAAATTAGGGTTAACATTAAAAACACACACTTGAGCACAAACATTTAGGAAGCAGATGGACTTACCCACTCCTCCTCGTGCACATCTGCCTGCAGTGAGGTACGCTTGCCTTTACTCGCCTCATTGGCCTCTGCAGGGGTTGCGTGGCGAGAGGGCGAGGTGGCAGCACGAGACGGGGATGTTGGGTGGCGGGAAGGGGAACGGGATGGGGAGCGAGAGGAGGGTGAGAGAGAGGATGAGGATGGTGACGGGGTGCCTTGAGTGAACTCTGGGCGGGCGGCTGCCAGGGCGAGGATGGCTGAGGACAGCAGCTTGGAGTCGCACACTGTCACCAACTGACGAGTCTTCAGGAGGAGAGAGAAGGGGAGGACAGAGAGACACGGATAAGAGCAGTGGACCTGTGGTTATAGTTAATGAGGACATAAACTGTGTCCTTTAAAATTAAAAGCAAAATGTTTTTGACGAAAGAATGTTTTTGGATATTGTCAGAAAATACTATTGAGGGAAAGATAGGGAGGAAAAAGATAATGTTTTATCTGTTTTATATTATATTACAGAACCTGTTTTTACTCCCCTTGACAAATTTACCTGCAGGACTGACAAAGACATTTAGCTGATCCTTTGTATCCAGACAGTGAGAGTTGAGATAACACAAGTGAAGTGCTGCCTTACCTTCTCTGAGAGGATGGCCAGTGTTCTCTCCAGGGCGTTAGCCGAGCGATCCTTGGCAGCTCGGGACAGACGCTCTGTGTAGTAACACACTTGTGTCTTTAGCGTGTTAATTTGACCAATTAGCTCCTTTGCTTTCACAACATCCTGAGCCTGGTACGCCATTCCTTTAGAGCCAGAGCCAGCAGAGCTTTGTGTGTGAAACAAGAAACAAAAAAAAAAGAAGATAAGATGGGATACACAATGTGGCATACACAGCAATGACAAAAACATACAAGCGAACAAGTTGTAATACAATTCAGATAATCTCACCTCTCCTCCAGATAAGTGCTGATGAAGTAAGGCAAAAAAACAAACAAAAAAGTAAGATTAATGTTAATCAATTTTTAAAAAAAAAATCAAACACTCGTGGCACCAGAATCCAGTCATTTCTGCTCGGCTCTACTCACTGTTTCCTGGCTTCCTCAAGCTTGTGCAACAGTTTTCGGAGACCACAGCCTTTAAAACCTTGATGGTGCGCTGCAGGAGCACCGATAGTCACAACATCGTATGTCCGGTCTGATCAGAGGGGCCAAGAACAATAATAAAGAGAATAACATAAGATACAGTGAATAAACAGTATTATTAAAACTTTAAAAAAAATATGACATACTGTGTATGGACAAAAACCCACCATAACCGGATTCTCCCTGTACTCTCATCCGCTGGATGTGCAGGTTAGTAGGAATAAACTCCAACTTCCTCTCGGCTTTCAACGTACTAGATTTAAATGAGGGACCTGGGAAAGGAAAAAGGAGGGAATAGATTATCAGTATGGGAATATAAATTGAGTCATAATATGATGATGATGATGATTTTACACAAAAACATAAATATACAAGATAATACAAAAGCTGTGTCCGAAATCATTCACTCATTCACTCATTCACTTCTGCCCAACACTTGATATTTTTCTATAATAAGCAGTAAACTGAGATTTCTGACATATACCTTTGTATTCGTGTAGGTCACTGATGGTCTCCTGATAGGTGAGGATGATGGTCTGATACTGAGTGATGATCTGCCTCCTGAGGTTCTCCCAACATGGAGACAGCTCACCCAGCTCCTCCAGCTCACACACCCTACGCAACACACAATGCGTTTTCACGATCAAGACGTCCATCTGATAATCTTGTAGTTAGTCTTTTTGTGTGATAGTGTTTCGTCCATGTTACGTCCATACAGTGTACTCGTACAGTTTGGAAGCATATGGAGACAAATTTGGATGTTACCTGACAGCGTCTTCCTCCAGCAGCAGTTTGACAAACTGTCGAGGAATGTGCAGGGAGAGCACGCTCTCGGCCATCTGCTCCAGGACCCGCAGGTGGTTGCCGTCCGTGGTGGGAAAACGATACGTCCGCGACATGACGCCTCCAAACACTGAAGCACGTAGAAACGTACTATCTCAGTTGTGAATCATCATGACATACAGTAGGTAGCAATCCACATGTCCGACTCTCACATAGTCGTACCAGCAGGTTAATATTTAGCTCGGATAGACACACACTCACCAGCCTTCAGCAGTGGATCTTTACACAGAGATGAAGACTTGGATTTAATGCCCATGGATTCAGTCAGACTTTCATCAACGGCGAGAACCATCTGACACACAAAAACACAAGTTCGCTTGAAGAAATCCATCTGACCTTCCAAATTTTAAGTATTAAGTGTATTTCTAGCTTGAATAGTAATAATGGTAACTCTTAATAACTCACCCTTCCATTAACAGTGTCTCCTCTCTGTAATCTTGCAACAGGAGCTCTCTGATCGCGCTTCTCCTCTATCTGCCAGGCAATGACAGTGATGTTCCCAACGCGCTCATTCTCCGCTGACCTGGCATCCACATAAAGTAAGTTCAACATCCCAAAATGTAAATTTCAGCAAGCGGCGGCTCTCGTGTTTGTCATAGATAGATAGATAGATGGAAAGGCACAGTGTGCTGTGTCTGTTACCTAAGAGTCAGGTGCAGTCTGTGATGTTTGTCCTGTAGCAGCTCCTTCACAGAAAACATGGCTGTACCGAGCATATACATCTGTCACATAAAAAAAGAGACACACCCACCCGAAGGATTTGGAAGGTTTCATTGAAAAAGGTGCAGGCTATGGAGGGTTTAAAATAAATACAAAGAAGGACTTTATTCACTTCCTGACAGTCATTTTTGAAGACAAGTCAAGTTAAGCGGTTGTGGAAAAACTTCTTACCGTGCCCTGAGAACGGTCCTTCACATCGTAGACAGAAAGCTTGACCTGAGTCTGCTGGCTGATCAGAGAGTCCTGAAAGAACGCTATACTGCTCAGGAAGATAGGGTTACTGGTCCCCTGGAGACGGCAGAAATAGAGAGAGTTGAAATGGGTTTGAAGTCGATAACAGCACGCAGATAGGAAGGACAGGCAAGCAAGCAAACAGTGGTGTACCTCTATGATTTCAGTTTGAGCGTGCTTGGTCCAGAAGGCCTGGGGCGGAGTGGTGCAGCTGACAGCTACGAAGCTGGTCGGCTTACGGTCCACAGCGGGAGTAACCAGCTCACTGCAGGCTGCAGCATCATATAAACACAAGAAGAGATTACAAACTGTGGGATTTAATAGTGGGTGCAACAGTATGTTTTGCTATTTTTGTCAACAATCTAAATACACCAGCTAAAATTTTATTTTCCGTTTCCCTTATCATGGCCTCACTTGGCCTGTTAGTGTAATTGTAAGATCTGTCATTATGCAGTGTACCACTAAAATATACATTTTTGGACCATTACTGATTGTACCATCTCCAGTTCAGGGCCCAACTTCTTCCTGAACTTACCCACACTGAACTCCAGTACAGGCTCATCTGGATCCTGACTGTTGCCTGTAGTATAGAGAGAAAGAAGGGGAGGGACTCTTTTAACACCCTGCTATTTGTTCATCAGTGGAGTGAACAGGTTGCCATGGCAGCAGTTACTAAGTTACCTGACAAAGCCAACCCCATCATCTCAGCTGAGAGATCAAATGTGTTGGCCCGGTAGACCGACCACGGCCGATGACGGGGGCTTCGCTCCTTCCCAGACATGACACGTCACGCCGGGGCTGCAGACTGAGTTTAGAACAAAGAGGCTGAAGAGCTGAACGACTTCGACCAAGATCACAACTCGTCAGTCAATTCTTTGAGATATGTGCTCTTTTCCCTTGAGTGTCGATCTCAGCAGTCACACGGTTGTCACTGATGAACCTGAAAGGGAAACAGATGGAAACAACAAAGTGATAATCGGTTGTCACCATGGAAACGGCTGAGGCAGACTGGACATCTTTAACTCTTTGATACTGATGCCATCCTTTCATCACGATGGCTACTGAACTCAGTAAAATGAGACAAACTGCTTGTGATTATTTATGCTGCGCAAATGTTCAGCATCACATTACAGTGAGCTATTTTAAAAAAGGTTAAAGCAATGAATAACTAATGTAAGTTGACTGTTTAAGTGTTTGCCATCATGCTTCACTCTAACATCATCCTTTCTGTTACAGTAATCAGTGCTAATGTAGGCAGTGGGAAGATTGTGTGTGGGTAAAAAAAGTGTCACTTTTCACACAGCTGTAGGAGATGAAATCTGCACCTGCCATCTCCTGATGCTATTTCTGCTTCTCTGCAGGTTTTTTTTTTTTTGAAAATTGAGTTTTCCTTTCAGACAGACTGTAGTGTCAAATAGACTTAACAGTAGCTCCAATTTGACTTTTATAAAATTCTGCTGGATCATAAGATATCATAAGCTTCTAAGACACTGAAGATAAACAGTATACAACATATACTGTAAGTCACTAAAATGAAGAGGATTTATTCAGTAAATTTAATCTGTTGATTAGGTTTTTGATCCTTCTTCAGCATAAGTACAAATATTGGCCAAGTGGGAGTGTTCATCATCTGGGGTCCATGAATATCAACTGTGGATTTCATGGAAATCTGATGTCCGATAACTTTTCATGGTGTGGGTAAAAAAGGATCTTTTGACCTGCCGGTGCTATAATACGAAATCACCAAGAATAATCCTCTGTGAGCCATGAACTAAATACCAAGCGTGTTCGTAATCTGTCTTGTCAAGATGTGCTGCTCTAAAACAAACTGACACTGAAAACGCTTAACGTGACTGTTTCATTTTTTCATGACCATAAACAACACCTTGTTTATTGCAATCAGATATCACACTTACACTTTAACCGCAAACTCTCAGGGATTAGGAGGTATATGTTTCATTAACACCATACTGTACACAGCACAAAGACACCTCCTACATAGTTGTACTCAGCAATGAGTGGGTTGATTCAGCTCCTGCAACACACAACTAAAGATAAATATTAGCAACAAAACTGTGAAATAAAGACGGACACAGAGGCAGAAATAGGAGTGAGGAAGGGAAAGAGATGCAAGTGGTCTGATGACTAACCTGAGCTGAAGGTTGCTTCAGATTGCCCCAGGGAGTAAATGTTTACATTTTCTGCCAGCATGTCAGACTCAGTTAACATTTCTTCTTTCTAATGTGTGTGTGTGCCGCACAAACTTGCTCAGAGTGGATTGGATTTCTTTCCCTTCTCAGCCCTGATATACACAGACCTGGTAGACAGTATCTGGTACTGGGAGGGTTTGTCTGTCTTGTGTGAGGCTGTTTATTTGATTCTATACTCACAAATAGAGAGGAAGAGTGTGTGTGTGTGTGTGTGTGTGTGTGTGTGTGTGTGTGTGTGCGCCACTGTGCTTTCATGTGTAAGGACCTCCGTAATGGTGATCTATTTTTACATGTGAATCTGTTTTGACGTCATACATGAAAACGTCATCTCCCCTAGTGACACACACAACACTCACACAGTCATCTGTATAGTTAGACACACACACACACACACACACACATGCGCTATCCAGAGTGTGATGCTCTTTGCCAGTTCATCCGAGACCATAACAGATGACAAAATACAGCATGGATGCTGTGCCTCATTAGGCTGTGTGAGAGCTCATTGTCAGTGGGAGCTGTCTTTTAACATTTTCTGATCTTTGTACTGCCTGGAGCACTGTGGGATGCTCTCTAGGAAACCCACACTGGAGCTAATGCAAAGCCACAGGGAGCCATAGATCACCATCATCATCACATCTGTCCGACAATCAATAGCTACATGCAGTCTGCTGGAGGAGAAACACAAAGTTCTCCAGAGCTGAGCAGAAATTATGTAGTTACAACAGTCAGAGGATTTGCTGCTTTTCTCATATTAAAAAAAAATATTCACATTCATCACTTCCTGACCAGCTCCACACCTGCTGGTCTGTAGGTGACCTCATGCAAAGTATGTTTTGGTTTTCCAGCTTTAGGAGAAGGTGAAGATAATATGCTAACGCCCAGAGAGAAAGCATGTGAAGCGTTTAAATGTAAAGAGGCTTCAGTTGGTCCTGTGGGGCGTTCTGGAGACAAAAATGACCCAGTTAGTCAGGCTGGCGGCACACAGCTAGCCCCCTGCAGTCAGATGCTGTCAGCCCCGGCTGCACTGCAACGCCTCTATCTCAGACATCGTTCCTTTTCTCCAACCCTTCTCTGTCATCAACCTTTCTCTTTTCTTTTCTTTTTTTTTTTGCTCCAGCCATCTCATTCTCCTGCGTCCCGCTGTAACCCTGATGTTCTCCTCAGTTTACACCCATCGATCCTGTTTCGGTCCAGAGCTGAGGTGTGCCAATCTGCTGTCCCTTGAGTCTGATCTACAGTCATCTATTCAAGGTAGGAGTGTCTGTGGTAACCATAGACACATGAATCCATCCACTGAGACTGATCCATTAATTGCTTTCTGATCAGATTGATCAAAGGGGAGAGGGAGGAGACCGCAGAGTCAAACACACACACACACACACATACACACACACACACAGTAACATCATGAATAAAGAAGTGTTTGTTACCCAGACAACAGAGAAATTGAGTGAGGGTCAGACACACACACACACACACACACACCCTTTGGAGGAACATTCAAAGCCAGCGCAGCATCCTGCAGGTGGGGGGTTTTACAAGGCTTTAATGTCTTTTCTCAAACATATTCATCCAAAACACACATCAGCTCACACAGACAGCAGAGGGTGAGCCACACAGGAGCTGTGTAATTTAGTTCCCTCTGTTATGAAAAGAGTGCAAACTGTGACTCAACAGATCAAATCTAATCCTGTAGGCTGTGTTGGGAGCATCCGGGAGGCCATAAGCATCATAACACATCCCGGGCGATATATATATATTATTTATATCATAATGTTTTCCCCAAAATCCCAAAGCATCGCTCCGATGGTATTTTCTGGATGTCATGTCTGGTTACCAGGTTGGGTGCATAAACAGACGCAGCCCGATGGAAAGTCTATTTATGGCAGCACTGGCCAATAATATAGTCATTATACCTCAGCGTGGATACATGTTTGTTTTTTTTTCCTCCCACTAACACTCGGGCAATAACAAATATTGCGTCATGATATCTGCTCATGCTACCTGGTGCTGCAGGATATTGCTCAGTTAAAAACAACAGGCCATGTGTAGAAACAAAACAAGAACATCGACATTTGAGATCATGCAATAAACATGTATTATTCTGATCCCGCTGGTGAGGTGGTGTCCTCTCTCTGTCTTTACGACAGCATCCATCCCTGTGAGCAAACCGTGAGATGATAAACAACAAAGATAAATAATACATAATAAATACCGTTCAGAGAAATGCGAAGGTTTCTTGTCATATTGATGCGCATCCTGGTCGCATATTCGTCGATGTCTGCAGTCAAGACTCGCCCTGACTCCCTCTGACACATCCAGACGTAATCACAGCAGTAGAGTCAGCAGTACCTCCTCTCACCTGCGGGCGGCGCTGTGGGTCTGGCCTGCAGAGACACAACGTGATGCGGCTGGACTCATTCACGTGGAGCGATACATCACATCAGACTAAACAGAGGAAAAGTTAGAAGTGATAAAATAATTATTAAGTTAGTAACAAAACATTAAAAAATAATGAGAATGTGGAGCTCACAGTATTTGATTGTTTTTTTTATGAGGTGCAGCTGTTCCTTATTAACTACTGACATTAACATCCCTGATCATCACAGGTCGTGCATCACATTCACACCACAGTTTAAAAAAACCTTTATAAGTTTACGCCAGACCACATCACTTTACTGTAGTCTGAGCCTGTGCTGAGAGGAGCTCAGCAGCACCTGATGTGAGGCAGAGGGCCTGAAAGCATTAAGTCACGAGTATTGTTGCTTTCAGCTCTGTCCTCTGCTGTTTCATCCTTCATCATGTCTTTTGAGATTCCCTCTCGGTGCTGAAGGGAACAGCTTCCATCACCAGTGAAAGTTGAAACTACAGTACCACCGAAACTAAAGATTGACACCTTGAATGGCCCGTAGACACACCTCACCCCACCCTTTTTTTTAGTTGCTTCCATTTACACCCAATCACAGCGGGGCTCGGGGACGAGCCCAGCCCGTATCGGAACTCGTGGGCGCGCGGCAGGTAGGCTACACAGGTGTGTTGTCCAGCAGTTTGAAGGAGACTCGCGGGCGGATCATACAACTTTTAAAGACCTCTGTAGGAAACATAATTAAGGCATCTGAAGATAGTGGAATGAGAACATGCCAGAAACATAAATTCATCTTTTGTTTTATTTTAGAGTGAATTGTGTTTTCACTTGAACTGATTTTTTTTTTGTCTTTTCGAAATTGAATGGAGCGATTTTAAACATCAACACCAGTTTGGGTCATTGTGCAGTGGCTGTGAATTATTTTGTGTAAATGGATTCAAGAATCGTCAGACGATGCGGGATTTTACTGATTATTTGCACCGTTTTAAGTCTTCTGCATGGCTCCAGAGGAGAAATCCCACCCAAACCGGCCGCCGGTGTCACGATCGTGCCCCCGATCAAACCCATCGATGACCCCCAGGCCTATCCAGACGCGGATAAGGCTAATTTACCTGTGTTTACTATGGACTACCCAAGAATACAGATACCATTTGAAATCACTCTCTGGGTGCTGCTGGCTTCATTTGCAAAGATCGGTGAGTATGTGCTCAAACAAGTTATTTTATTGACTCAGTAAGATCCAAATCCAGGTAAAAAACAGGTGTGACTCTTTGATAGTGCTATAGCTACATGTTAGCCTGGTCATTTCTATGCTGAAATCCATCTGGTTCCTGTTTGTGATCAAAACATTTTTTTCCCCCTCTTTTTCTCAGGTTTCCATGTGTACCACAAGATGACTATATGGGTGCCGGAGACATGCCTTCTGATCAGCATTGGCCTGATTGTGGGTGCCATCATGCACTCTGTCCATGAAGAGCCCCCTGCTGTGCTGACCAGTAATGTCTTCTTCCTCTACATGCTTCCCCCAATTGTCCTGGACTCAGGCTACTTCATGCCCACCAGGCCTTTTTTTGAGAACATTGGCACGGTCAGTTTCAACACATTTTCTTAAAACAAAGTAGTTTTTTTTAATTCTCTTTCTCGTGATCATGTGACCTCGTGGTGTTTTTTTCTTTTGTGCAGGTGCTTTGGTTTGCGGTAGTGGGGACTCTGTGGAACAGCATCGGCATTGGCATGTCGCTGTTTGCCATCTGCCAGATCGAGGCGTTTGACGTGCAGGACATCAACCTCCAGGAGAACCTGCTGTTTGCCACCATCATCTCTGCCGTGGACCCCGTGGCCGTGCTGAGTGTGTTTGAGGACGTCTCTGTCAACGAGCAACTCTACATCGTGGTGTTCGGGGAATGCCTCTTCAACGATGCTGTCACTGTGGTGAGTTGGTTTGTTTACACCACACTGACGTGAGTTAAAAAAGCAGAAAGCGACTTGCTGCAACATGTTGGCCGATCTTTGCTTCCCCCTGGGCTAGTGCTTGTTATAATAACAGGCTGAGCAACAGTTTATAGTATGTTGTGTCATTAAACTGAACGGGGGTCTTACACCAATAATCAAGGTGCAACCCGGTTGCAAAAAGAAAACATTTGTCAGCGGGAATGCCCTGTGAGCAACTAATAGCACAGACGGCAGTCAAGATCCAACGTCAGTATTTGAGTCTAGTTAGTTAGTCTTTGAGTAAACCCACCTACCATCTAAAACTCTACTTGGTGCCTTCAGTGTCAAAACCGGTATTACATGAAATGGCAGATTCACTATTGTGTCTTCCGAAGCGTTTTCTATTCTTTTCCTGAATGAGCAGCTCAAGTTTCACCAGATATTGTACAATTAGTTGTTTCTGGGTTCCTGGGAGTACGGTGTGTATCCTGCTGTGCACCGGCACAGATACATGTGACGGAATGTTATTGGAGACCAAACAAATGTGACGACAGACCAGAAACAATGTAATGTTGAACTGTTGAGTCTTAGATTTGCTTAGATGCCGCCAAACCAGTTCCCTTTGGCTCTGTGTGGGAGGAGATAGCATTGTCTGAAACTGGACTGAACCCTCGTCTTCTTTTTTGTTGTGCTTTGACACACACACACACACACACACACACACACACACACACACACCCGCCTATAATAACCTGCTCTTAGCTTTGGTGTGGTGGCCCTTTTTGTTTAGTATGCAGTAGCAGAAAGTGAAGACAAACATTTACCCAGGAGACTTGGGAAAAAGGCGCGGCCACCAGAGAGAGCTTTGTCTTGCAGAATTGCAATGGACAAAGAAAATGTAATGTTTCACAAAGGTACAAATACTTCCGATTTGCAGCAGTCAGTAGCGAGGTGAAACGGGTTGACAACTCTAGCGGCACAGTAGGAAATACTAACGCGTGACATGTGTAAACTGAGGTTGAAAAAACCCAACAAATGCACTGTTTACTCCTGTTTGAGAGACTAAAATCTAAAATCTACAGCTGCTCAGTTTTAGGAGGTTAGTTAGAATCAGACTGGCTTCGAGCTGAGAGAAAAGTATTATGGGATAGACTAACCCCGTATCCTATTACGATTGGCTTGTAATGCATGTAGACCCTTTCTCGAAGCACATGACAAGTTCACAATTTCTGGCTTAAAACAGATAGCAGATATCCATTATGTACACTGAAACAGGTTTTTCTTGCTTTAACCTTCCTGTTCATACTGATACTGGTTAAAATCGTTCCTTCCTTAATGTACTTTCAATGTAAGCGAAACATGTATGTAAAATGTATTTAAAAAAAGCTGTTTAGCTTTTAGAATACAAATATTTATATATATTTATAGTTAGTCAAACGAATGCAGAATTCCCTCTTTTGCTTCCTTGTTGAGTTGTGAGTAGAGAGACGGTAACAAATAAGGAAATTTGATAAAGTGCATTATTAATCTTCTGATAATCAGTATGAACAGGTGGGATGATTATAGCAGTAAAAACCTGTTTCAATGTACCTGAAACATTCTCATAATACAAACTTAAAAAATTCCCTATTAAATGATTAAATTTATGTATCTACAGATTTCCCGCTTTGTTTTAATATATTCCAAAACCTTACTCCAAAACATCACCAAAGCAATAATTAAAAAAAAAAATGTAATAGTTAAGGAAAAAGCTTCATTCATTGTCAGTTGTGTAGATATAACAGAATGAAAACCAACAAAGCCAGTCGCTCTGGCAAATGTTCCTTTTTCTGTGAGTCATTCAGTGTGCTTGATGAAATGAGATTAGATCTAATTGCAAACATTGCAAAGTAAATATTTCCATAAATCATTTTTTTATCTGGATCTCATGTCATTAGAGTCATTAGAGGCGACAGCCCCTGACACCAATCCGTGACCTTTGATGGCGATGTTTGTGCACAGAGCTGCACCAGACGAGTATCAAACAGAGTGTGTTCATGTAGTCTGCATGGAACTCGTGTTTCCGCAAGTGTGTGTGTGAACGTGTACGTGTTTCCAGGTGCTGTACAACATGTTCAACTTTATAGCGGAGATGCCGATTGTGGAGCCGGTGGATGTGTTCCTGGGGGTGGCGCGGTTCTTCGTGGTCGGGCTCGGCGGGATGGGCTTCGGCGTTCTGTTCGGCTTTGTGGCCGCCTTTACCACGCGATTCACCTCCAAGGTTCGAGAAATCGAGCCGCTCTTCATATTCATGTACAGCTACCTGGCCTATCTGGTGGCCGAGCTCTTCGCCATTTCATCCATCATGGCGTGAGTAGATTTTGAAAGCTTTTGCTACTCCAAATATTTTAATGGCAGTTTTAACACTGCAAGAAAAAAAAAAAATCCTAATATTTCATGTGTTTCTGCAGCATTGTGACCTGTGCCCTCACCATGAAGTACTACGTGGAGGAAAATGTTTCCCAGCGTTCCTGCACCACCATCCGACACGTGGTCAAGATGCTTGGCTCCATGTCTGAGACCCTCATCTTCTTCTTCCTCGGGGTCGTCACTATAACAACAGAACACGAGTGGAACTGGGGTTACATCCTGTTCACGCTGCTGTTTGCCTTTGTGTGGAGAGGCCTGGGTAAGGAGAGGGCAACGGGTATCTGTGTCATGGAAGAGGTCCGGTTTTGGGGTTTTGTTTGATTTTTGCATCTGTCGGTCCCTTCATCCTCATGCTAGAAACAAGGTTGACGAGAACTGCAAGAATTGGGAAATCAAATAATTTTTCTGCTCTTCTCTCGCAGGTGTCTTGGTGCTGACTCAGATCATTAACCCTTTCCGTACCATCCCATTCAACATGAAAGATCAGTTTGGTCTGGCATATGGTGGCCTGCGAGGTGCAATTTCATTTGCTTTGGTCTTCACTCTTCCTGAAAGTGTTGGCCGCAAGAAGCTCTTTGTCACCGCCACCATTGCTATTATCCTCTTCACTGTCTTTCTTCAGGTAAGAGAGCGTCTATGTCGTAATTTCTCCTACTACTGTAACTTGTCATAGCAGTGTCTTGTCTTACTTGGTCAAATCTAAAAACCTGATTTGGACGTATGATTTTAATTTTTCATGTTTGGCAGTCGCTTGGGTTTTTAATTTTTTTTTTGTCTCCACAGGGCATCAGTATTCGACCTCTGATTGAGTACATCAATGTCCGCAGAACAAACCGCAATCTTGACACAATCAATGTAGAAATCCACCGCAGGGTAAGACACAGATTGTGATTTTTGGTACATCGGGTGGACAGTATGCTTCTGCACACAGCTTTTAACAGCTCTCGCTTTGCTCTCAGCTCATGGAGCACACCGTAGCTGGCATAGAGGACCTCTGCGGACAGTGGAGCCACTTCTACTGGAAGGATAAGTAAGAACTTTCTCTTCTCCTGCGTCTTAGTAAAGTTGGCCATCAATATATAATCTATTGTCACGATATTACAGATATTAGTCGTGAGCATCCCACCTTATCTCAAACTATATAAGTGCTTCACGTTGCTAAATTTAAAGAAAGAAAAACTGCAGTGAAACTAAAAGAGAGAAAGCAGTTTTGGTTTACATGCTCTCAGTTTCCTCTTTGTGGTTTTGTTTGACTATGCTATTGTTCACGCTGGCACTATGTGGGAATGTTGAGAGCTGAACCAGACTTTGGTGTCGTGTTCAGTTTCCACCATCAGTGCCGAGTGTATATATATATATAAACTACTATATATGAAGCTTACCTATACCATATATATATATATATACACTATGATATAATATGAGACTGTAAACACCGTTTTTATTCTCTACTACTGCAAAAGCTTAAAATAAAATCATTGATCTCATGCAGAGTGTCACTACAACAGAAGAACAATAACACATAAGTACAGATAAGTCATTTTACTATACACAATCCATTATGAGCATCTTACATAATATACATTACATGAAGTATAGTAAGTATTATGCGTATTGAGACAAAAATAGTCACAAAAAATAAAAGGAGGAAACAAGGCGGTTGCAATGAACACAAAACAATAAATACAAAATTAGCATTTGAACATAGAATATTTGCAACTCCAGGAATAAATATGAATATGAATGACTTTAACCTGTCCAGTAACCGTGTGTCTCTCTACCTTCTAGTCCACATATAAAAAGGACGTTTCCGACACTTTTTAATGGATAAGAAGCTAATCATTGTGATCTCTCTTTCTCTCAACGTCAGGTTCATGAAGTTCAACAATCAAATCCTGCGTAGGATCCTAATCCGGGACAACCGAGCCGAGTCGAGCATAGTGTCACTATACAAGAAGTTAGAGTTGCAGAACGCCATGGAGATCCTGGACACGGTGTCTGGAGACATAAGTGCTGCTCCGTCCATCGTCTCTCTGTAGTACGTGTTTCTCTCTTTCTGACTACCGCACCATCTCCTTACTATCTGTTCAGATCGGAGAGGGTAAAGTAACTTTGTTGTCTCTTAATGTCTTGTTTTATAGTGAGGAAAAGAAAAGCTCTACTAAACCTAAGAAGAAGTTCCTAGCTGCGGACCTGAGGAACATGCACGACATCCTGTCCAAGAACATGTACAAGATCAGGCAACGGGTAAGATGCTGAATAATCTGTTTTTATTTTTTAGATCATTTACAGTGACCCACAAACACTAGCTAATACTACAGCTCTGATAGTCACACACAGTGACTGTTGGAAAGCCACCACCAGTCTTCATCTATTTGCATTTTAAGCTGCTGCTAGCTAATGTTTCGTCTACTCGCAGTGCACACAGTAGTGTGAAATCTGAACTTTTGTTTGTTTTGCTTTCAAATCGAAGCCGTGTGCAGCTCATAAACAAAAAATCTTGTGATCTCAGATACATATATCTCTCTGTAAACGCCAAAGCTAACCAGACAACCCTTTTTTTATCCAAATAAAACTGGAGCCGCTGTAGATTTCGTGATGCATTACTCACACAGGAGAGTGTGATTACTCCAAGCACTGAAACTCAGTGCTGTTTTGCATAGTGACACACTGTGACACCAGCAGTATTTTTCCATTAGCGACTTCACCCTCAAAAAGAGACGCTTTGATGTGTAGACAAATAGGGAGCATGTACTTTCTGTTCTTGGCTAGACCGATTCTCATCATAAGCAGCTGGATCAACAAAGTATTCGTATGTGCCCTTTTTGAACTCGTATAATGTTACAGTATGTATGTACAGTAGTATGCTAATGCACGTTTAAACTGTAACACTGCATTGGAAGAGAATAAAGAGCTAAATTGTGATGTTTATTGCTATTGTCTATCTGATCATGATGGCCTCTTGTGAAATACAATAGATGGGCGCGTGTGTAACATGTTATCTTACGTCTTTTGTTTACTATCAGACTGCGTCATACACAAATAAGCATGCCCTTCCCAACGAAAACCACACCAAAGAGATACTGATCAGACGCCACGCCAGCATCCGCCGCAGCCTCCGGCCTGGCAGCTTTCAGGTAAGCAGTAACCAGGCTGTTATTGACCTGAGGTATTACATGAGTCTCGCTTCGTAGGAAATGTTAAATATAGAAAGCAGAATTAAAAACCTCTGGAGAATTGCTTATCTTTTCACTACACTTGAGATGAAATGTTCACTCTCTTTATTTTTATTCTTCTCCATTTATCACTTTCCATTCTGCTGTTTTATTCCCATGTTATTCTCAGATGGTGCCCAAATCTCAAAAGTACTTCTCTCTTCCTGCTGGGAAGAGTCTGGACTCAAAATTTCCTCCTGACAGGCTGAGCTACACAGGTAAGCCTCTCAAACACCTTCACACCCAACTTTACCTCATTTACTCCTTTATTTTCCCTACAATAGTAAAAAATTTTTCACACTGCCTGACAGTGTCACATATATTCTGTGATAATATATTCATAACTCTTTCTATTATACTCCTCTCTCACAAGTGTTTAGTTGTGTACACATTTTCCCTCTATAATATGGTGTGATGGCATTTTTGGATTTGCCTAATGTTTTCCTACATGTTCCTCACCTGTCTCTCAGATGATCAGGAAACTATGTCAGAGGTGGTCTACCCCCCAAGACGCTCTCGGTTTGGTCAGTCTGCACGCTCCTCCTCCAGAGCCATGATGCCGCTACGCAGGCTGGACACCGTGAAAGAAGCGCCCTCTGTTGGCGTTCTGGATGAAAGTAGGGGTGAGAGAGGCGAGATGGCGCCTGGCGTATCCAGAACAAACACCACCTCCAGCGATTCCCGTCTACCCGCTCCTCGCCGCCACTTTAACCCTTCCGATGATAATGACAACGGCTCCTCAGATAATTTTAGAAACGGGCATCATGAAACAGAAGACGAGGCGCAGCAGCAGCAGCAGCAGCAGCAGCAGCCTTCGTCTACACTCCCAGGCTGGGCTGCTGAACCCAGAGACAATGCGACACGAAACCCTCTGCTCAGACGGCCTCAGTGGAACCCTAAAAACATGTAAAGGTGTCCCTGGGCTTTGAGCAGCAGCCGGACTGCCACAGACTCACAGAGTCTCAGGTTTGAAGGATATCCGCATCTTAACTGTGTATTCATTCACTCGTTCATTCATTCATTCATTCATTCTTCACCACTTTAAGGCCATTCACAGAACAAACCTTCAACATAGTCTCGTTGTCGAGCTGTTGGCTCTTCAGCTCACAATCTGTTCGCAAACATCAGGCAAGTGAATGAACAGTAAGAAGCACCACACTGTGATTTTTAAATACTCTTTTATCTGCCTGTAACTTTAAAGCCATTGTAATTTAAACTATTTGAATATGACTAATTATTTCTTTGTCCTTGCATGTAAATATGATTTTTGTATTTCTTTTCTCACCTATTATTGGGTGTGACAGCTGTATGATTGAGGATCTACGTTTTGTACATTTAGTTCAACACGAGGAACTATTGCTGTGCAGTACTAAGTACTCTCAGGACTAACTGGAGGCCCTCTGTATGTCTGTTATACCGATGGACCTCACAAATCTGGATCTCTTCTGTAATAAATATTCAATGTGTTTTTAAAGCCATTCTGTATTAAACCCATGATGCAGTATAACTTTGTAAATGTGTGACTAAAGGGCACCATCCACACTAAGAGATGAGGGTGAAGAAGTGTGTATGGGAAGAGGTGAATGTAACACCCACACAGCAGTATTGATATCAGTGTTTCATATACAACTCAAAATACCATTGACTCAAACATAGAAAACAATGTTTATTCATTGTGACTTCATTGTGCAGGAATCTGGCATGTGTTACACAGTTTTCATTCATCAACAGTGGTGATTACTATAAAGTTGGACCGTAACTACCAAAAATAATTTCTTTAAATGTCCATTTAAGCGTACTGCGAAATAAATGAACAAATCTCTTTTAAAAGTAAAACTCATGAGTCAGAAACCAGAGCAAACATTTGCTCATATACCACAGTGGGAACCATCAGCAGGCCTACGGGATGTAACTTAAACAGAATTTGGACTATGTATTAGTTACAAAATTACATTTAAAAACAAGTTTTCTAATTTAGCTGTCTCAAGTAATAAATGGCAACAAAGGAGACGTATGTTTCTCAGCCAAGTCCTCACCTTAATGCTGCGTTTGATTTTTGAATCCACTCTCCTTGGGAGAAGGATTGCCTTGCTGGTATTTACGAGCCATTTTTTTTACCTTGTGATGTCTTTACATCTGCAGATAAGTTTGGCAAAAATGTCGAGAAACATGCTCGAGTGGGTAACGTTGTTCCCACCGTGAGTCCACTGTTTGCCTCCACAGCTGGCCTAATAAGAGCACTGGCGGATTTGCATTGTGGTTTTTTAAATATTTTTAAATGAATGTAGTTACTCAGAGTGTGGCCATTTTTCTCATCCCTCTCCCGTCCCACTTGGGGATCCTGATAAGCAGTAAACCTACAGCTGCTAGAGCCAGGACCACTCCCAGACTGGGGGGACCACAGGGGCTAAACTCCTGGGCCAGACCGGAGAGGAGTGGGGCTAGGACTCGACCGACGGCTGTAACTGACTGCCCAGCTCCGATCAGAGTCCCGCTGGCCTGGACCCCTCCCCTCTGCAGCTCCAGGTCTGTGATACATGTCCGTCCTATGCTGGTGGAAATGGCAAAGAAGGTGGAGGAGAGCAGCACCTGCCACACACTGGGTGCAGCAGCATACAGGAAAATGAGTAAACAGGTGAGCACTGTGGAATGAAGCAGCAGAGGAGGCATGTTGTTTCCGTACAGCTGGGTGACTGGACCCACCAGAAACCCAGACAGGGCCCCTAAAGTGCTGCTGTAGCTGATCAGATAACCCGTCACCTTTGGTTTTAGTGAGAAACGCTCCTCCATGGCTAGAGAGAAGTTGCTGTAGTAGAGCATGATAGCTATGGCCATTAATAGACGCACCAAGAAGAGGTCCCACATGTCAGAGGAGGCCACCATGTGGATCTTAGATCCCACTGAGGATAGCTGTCTCCAGGCAGGCTGGAGCAGGGACACCTCCCTCGACATCCGGCCACCTCGGTGCTTTCCAGGAGCTGTGTAGGCTGGGTCAGTCTCTACTGCCAATACTGGGTGGTTGCTATTTGCATGAGAACCATTGTGTACAGACTTATTACAGTTGTTTTCGTGACAAACTTTACTTGTGCTGTTGCTGGAGTTAGTGCCATTACGGTGACACAGTGTCTCGTTCCACGGCAGCATCCATACCAACCCTGAAACGATAAATATTGGATAAATATTTCAAACACAGGATCTATTATTTATCTTTACTTTACTTTCTCTTCGTCTTTTTTTTTTCTGTCTACCTGCATTTATCAGGAAGATGGCAGCACAGGTGAATGAGGAGGTATAGAAGCCGCCCTCGTGCTCAGTGAGGTATCCGCCCACCACAGGACCCAAAATGAAGCCAACACTGGAAGCTGCATTAAAGTGTCCCATCACCAGAGGGCGCTCTGACTCAGACACCAGGTCAGACAGCAGGGCTCTGCAGATGGACAGGGAGTGCTTGAAAAGCCCTGAGATGGAAAAACAGTCAACAAACGTCGAAAATAAGTAAGATTTCTGCTGCTTTCACTCTGTCTTTCTCTGTGAGAGTGCAACAAAATGCAATTGAATGACACAATGTTAAACTTATGATGTTATTGTGCTTACACATTTAGACATAAGCACATTTTATCCATGAGCCATATTTTTGGCCAGTGGTCCAACTTACCCACAGGTATCCGTGCGAGCACAAACAAAGCGATGCTGCTGGACATCCCAAGCAGGCTGTAGCCGAGTGCACTCAGCAGCAGACAGGTGAGCAGAGAGTATCGCCGTCCCACCACATCACTCCAGCTGCCCTGCCAATCACACGCAGGAATAACCACAAACTGAATATCGGGGGGAAAGAAACTGTGGCCCCCTTTTTAGTGTTTTGAAACATCTGAACAGGTGGAGTTGAAGCCTGAATTCCTTTTTTAACTTATTGATCTGGTATTAAGGACGGGTACAAACAAATGGAGACAGACAGAGAAAAGCAGAAGCGGAGTCTCTGTCAGAAGAAATAGCAAATTGTCTTTGGAGTCTGACTTTGTGTTGGAAGCATGCGGGTGCTAGTCTGAAACATCAGAGCACTCAAAGTGAAGCAAACATCCCAAGACCCTCAAACAACTAGGCTAGACTATTAAACAAGCCTTTATTAAATTCTTGCCCCCCCCCCCTCCTCTCTCTCTCTCTCTCTCTCTCTGTCTCTCTGTCTCTCTCTCTCTCTCTGTCTCTCTCTCACCCATTTGATGAAATAATGAAATTAGGACCAATTGAGTTTGCCGTGTTCTGAATGTATCCTGGAGGGATTTCCATAGAGACCTAGCTGTTTACGTATTCCCACATTTATCAGGATTCAACCGGTCTGGGCACGGATACCAACAGATGACTCCTTATCTGTTTAATTCGTCGCATGACCTCTGAGAATTAAAGCAATTTCAGGAGCCGTTGGCAGCTGGGGCTGAGAATGTTTGCGTCAGATGCAGCGCTTATTGTGGAGTAATGCGGACGTTCAAGTAATCTCTTAACAGTTTGGGTGTGGTTTTGAATGATGAAGGCTTTGATATCTCATACCATCCAAAAGGTTAAGATTGTAAAAATTAAACCAAGTCTCGCCGATGTGTCAAGTCAGGGGATGTCAAAGCGTCTGTGGCTTACTAGGAGTAGCTTGTGTGTGCTAATGTGCAGAGACTGCTTGTATTGTGTGACCACAATTGAGAGACAGAGTTTATTGTTTTCATGAAATACCAGAGTTGACATGGAATGCGAATGGCCACTAACTCTGAGCATGTCTTGTCAAGCAGGAAAGACTCAATACAGGTTATTTCAGAGAGAGAAAAAAACTCGATACTTACAACTACTGTGCTCGAGAACAGCTGTAAGATCCCATACGTAGATCCTGTAACAGTTTCAGATGCGCTTAAATGCACACGTTCACATCCACTAATAAAAGTATTTTAGATGCTGACATACTGTTGAACTATCTTAGGATATTTTTTGCTTATATTATAAACATATAAATATTGCAAGATAAGCAATAACTTTAATAACTAACTACTGCAGGACTGCAACTAATACTGTAATTCATAAATCCCAGAGTCCAAGGTGACATTTAACTTAGTTAATTTGTCTGACAAACAGTCCAAAACTTTAAGATGTAAACATTTACAATAATATTACACAGAGTAAAACACCCGAGCAGCCGAAACCACCGAATGTTTGTGATTTTTGCTTTGAATAAATGACTCAAATGACTAATTGATTATCGAGTTGTCAAACTCATTTTCTGTGAATTGACCAGTTCATTCATCGAGTTTTTGTTCCGTTGGTAAATCACGACAGCATGGTGCTCTGTTAAAATTCTACTAAAAAACTTAATCAGACTTATAATTGTTTGTCGTTAACCTTTGCATCATATTAAGTTACTCTAAAGGGGAAACCCACATATCTGCTTCTAGGTAACTTAAACAGATTACTGGACACACCCTACCTACAATACCAGCGACAGTGGGACTGGCTCCAAGAGCTTTCACATGATGGCTCAGCAGTGGGATGATCATGCTCACCCCAAACAAGTCCTAAAGAAGGAAAAGTGAGGGAGAAATAAGTGCGGACATTTCCAACTGTTATCATCTGAAGCATTTTCATCATACCAGGCATCTCAGATGAGCAGAAAGAAACATATAAAGCAAAATATAAAGCCAGTGTGCAGGAATGGAAGCAGGAGCCACATTGTCACCAGTTGCCAAAGTCTTGATTGAAGTCACACAGCAATTCATACAATGTTCTAACACTACTAATCACACTAACTGCTTAACTTTTCTGCCGCATTACTGTCCCCGGCAGTTTCTGTCCGCTCCCTGAGCCAAACATCCAAGATCCTAGATTATTTTAGTCATCTTTAATTAGATGATCATTTAGCCTACAATGCAGGCTGATATTTAATGTTGGTTGTCTGAGGCATGCCAGCAGGGATCTTAAGTTCACAGTCAGATGCTCATATGATGCTTAGATGCTCCCTTCATAATGCAATTTCAATGTAAGTGATTTTGTCCGAAAATGCATTTAAAAGTTGCTTTGAAGCTTATATGAGGCTCCAGCAGTCTTATTTAGTCATATTAAGTGGATATCTGTCACATTTACAGTCTTATTTGCATCAAATTCCTTCTTTTTGTTTCCCTGGACAGTGTTTCTCTGTGGAGCTGTGGTGGAAGTATAGTATAGTATATAGTATAGTATATATATATAGTAGGCTCGGTATCGTTTAAAAAAAATGATGATACCAGTACCAATACCAGTACCCCTAAAGTGATATCGACACCAATAGAGTACTTCGTTCAATACATGTTTTTTTTCCTGTCAACTCAAATACACTTGACCTCACAACCACAGACTTCATGGGTTGTAGCTGCTGTGGTCGTGGGCCAATCACATCTGGCATTAAATCGAATACAAGCCCTAAAGTATAGTAATACAAAGGCACAAAAAAGACTGTAAGCTTTGACTTCACATTGTAAGTAAATTATTAAGGGATCTTGTAATGGTCAGTATGAACAAGAGGAATGATTATGGCAAGAAAAACCTATTTCAGTGTTCATTGTTTTAAGACAGACTTGAAAAATTGTGAACCCCGTCCATTAAAACAACATACATATTTCTATTAAAATGACTTGTGTTTTTTGACCATTGACTATAATACACAGCATCCAGCTTGGAAGAGCCAGTACATTGTTGCAACACATTTTACTGACAGTGATGCTTTGAAGAGGAGACTCTCAATGCACTCAGAGGTGTCAATGCTCTATACCATCATCACCCTCATTCAGTAGATAGAAACCTGATCATTGTTCATATACAGTTCACATGAAATCTGTGTGTCTATGATGTGAGATGTGAGTTTTTACATGTTATGTTGTTAACTTTTCCTCTGATATTATCATGATATATTGATTCAAAGCTTTTCATAGCACAGTAACTAACACACAGTAAGTTAGATAAACACACAGTGATTGAAGGTTTAATATCTGATAGGTCTGTGCAAGGATAAGATGTAATTTAAAGGGAATTGCTATAAAAAGTAGGATAATTTTTGTCATTTTAATCATGAAACATATGATCTATATATCTATATGTCTTTTCTCATAATCCTATGATTTAAACACTTAAAGTCCCCCAGTCTGCTGAGTCAGCAGCGTCAGGTCTCAGTTAGCTACTCACCATGAAGCCCACCACATAAATACATTGTATAATCCTCGTCCTTCCCCTGGCTTTGTGAAATAAAGTGCTACATCTCTGGTTGTTCATCCTCCCGCAGTGACAGCACGGCTGCAGCCAAAGCGGAAGCGCTCATGCGATCTTCTGCTGTGTGTGATCAAAAACAGAAAACACGTCCCTCGCCTGTGAGACCACCGTCAGGGGGGTAGCGATAAAGTGACCGGTTTTAACCGTCTGTAAAAATGTAGTGTCAATGGTGAAGGATTTTACAGAAGACAATGCGATCCGTGTCCGGCCATATAGCTGACTGCCGGTGTCGTGATAGGTTCCTCAGGTGCGGATCTTCCCGGTTGGCTGCCGTGACTCCCCCGCGGCTGCGCCGACAAATGGTATCGTCTGCTGACGTCACTGTTCAATTCATAAAGATAAACAGATTTATTTCGGCCTTAAAACCATGATTGAAACAATATATCGACAAAGCATTCCCCCATATGTCAATCTTCTTTTTATTCATTATTTTTTAATAACTATCCGACTTTTGTTTTCTAAATATTTTATATGAAGTGTTAAATATGTGTCAGCACGTATTTATTCTTGTAAACATTGTATGCACAATTGCAGAATAAAGTACAGTTAGTGCTGTAATAAAATGTGTAGTATTACAAATACCCAGGGATATACTACTCAGTACCATGATATAAATTCATACAATAAATAAATAACTACAGTACAAAAAGAAGATATTTTACCTACACTTTGATCCGTTCTCATTAAGAGACATATTATTAATAGCCACTTACACATTTCACATATTATATATATATTGTTTAGAGTCGCTGAAACTGTGGTTACTTGTGCACCTCCTGCTGGACATAGTAGGACAAACAAAACATTACAAACAGCACACAGGATATATGGAGACTTTTGCAGTAGTTATATTGGCAGCAATGCTGCAAAGGAACTGTAACACATTTTACAGTATGCAAAATTACTGCACTGGTAATTACAATACTTTATTGTAACAGTAGTAGTTTACAATCTGTACTGTTGTTATGTAACACTGTTATGTTCGAACTCAAATCAAAAATATAGTTTAGAAGTACATCAGTGACACTTTATACTTGTATGATGAAGATAACTCTTATTAAATATTAAATAAGTGTTCTGCAATCAAGATAAGCACCTGCAGCTATGATCCAAATTATTTTAAAGGTTTGCTACCTTTATTAGCTGACGTCACTGAATGAACAATATTGGATTGTATGGAGAAGCACAGTTTTCTATACTAAAGAAATCAATAAGATTAAATCTTTTTTTTTTTGTTTTGGCTTCCAAAAGTCTTTAAAAATTACAAATGTTCAATTTTCAGGCAAGAAATAAATTTAAGATACTTGCTGACACACACACACACAGTATAAAGCAGATGATGTAGGTGGAATGTTTCCTGCTGGGTCACATCAGTGTGTAAATTAGCCAGCGTCTACATATAGGTTCACTGCTAAATATGCCCCTCAGATGCTAATAAACCACTGGTTCTCCTTAACTCACCCTGACTCAGTACTACTACACAAAATCCACAAAAATTTATTGATTGGAAGAAAAAAATAATTACTTGACATACTTCAAATAACACAACTGTTATTATGAAACATTCAGTGGTCTAATAACTTTTTCTCAAGAGCATAAACGTGATACAATTATTTTCATCTTCCCTTTTTACAGGAAATGACAGCTACTGGTGTGTGTGTGTATGTGTGTGTGTGTGTGTGTGTGCACGTGTGTGTGTGTACTTGAGTGTTGTCCTGGAGGGTAAGACGCTTTGGGTGTTAAGATACTTTACTCCTCTTTAGTCCTTTCAGTCTCACCCTGCCCTGACATTCCTGTGCAGATGCTGGGTGTCCAGTTGCCACCGGTTATTTCTGCGTAGATCCCCCTCCCTTCACACCCTCCAACTGCTCCACACACTCAGACCCACAGCAAAGTGCCTTCAATCAGACCCCAAATATAGCCTACAGGGTGGTGGTGGGAGGCGGGGGGGGTGGCTGAACACCCCATCAGGGTCCAAAGGAGTCATGTGCACAACCTTGTCCTCCTATAACACAGACAGAGGGACATGAGAGGAGTCAAAATCCAGTAACTCAACATAAACCAGCTGGACAGAATAACAACCCATCTCACTCTGTGGAGGTACTACAGTGCAAGAGGAGTGACTATTTCTGCCTCTGCTAGTCACATGCACTCTGTGTAGTTGGAGGAGAAAGTCAGACTAACTGTGGGCACCCAGTAGCCAAGTCGGCTGCTCACTCCTGGACCATGAAGCTTAGTGTGGCATTGTTTTTTGCGGGGCTCTTTGGGGCGTTGGCAGCTGTGTTCATCCTCCTCTCGTTTGGAACAGACTACTGGCTGCTGGCCTCAGAGAGTTGCCATCCAAACCCTGATGGATCTGCCGGCCCGGGTGGAGTGACTATAAAGGTGGGTGTTGGACGACAAAGAGCAGCAGATCAGAGAAGCTTAGAGGATAGTCGCTTTTCATTTGACATGTTGATATTATCCTGTTATTGTAGGTCAAAAATGATACAGAAAACGTTCAAATCTGCAGTAATTCTGTTCATGTAAATAGACTCCAAACTTGTAAATGGTTTGCTGTGAAGTTGCACTCTCTGCCTTTACAATAACACACTTACAGTACAACATGTTACAATGCTGGGCCTTGAAACTAGACTTAATGTTCTTCTATTTTAGAAACTGTTATCAGTTGTTCCAATCATTCTCTCAGTAGATGAACTGCAGGGCAGAGAAAGGCATCCCTGCAAGACCTCTTCATGTAATCAGACACCGTTTAATGTAGCGTGTGTGCAGGCAGCTATGCAGTGATTGAGACATAGCTTGTACCATGTGCCCCTGTGATAGAAATACAAATACCAGTCGTCACCGGGGTATGTTTCTGTATTAAATATCACCGACTAGAACATACCTAGCTCTTCATAGTGAGCACTGATACTCGAATTGAGACACGATATCTATACAATAAAACCAAAGTGGTACCATGTAGTAAATACACTACATGCCAATTAGTTTTGTGACTTTAACATAACTCTTGACAGATATTACATTTAGAGCATTAGCAGGATATATAACAGAGGATAAGTTGTCAGTAGTCAGAATACAGGTGGACACTTTGTGTTGTAGAAATATGTTTGTGATTTTCTCCAATACCATTAATTGTGATGTGACACCTCCGATTGATTTGCATCCTCTTTGTGGACATCCTAACACCTAAGTTTACCACCCCAGTCCTGTATAGCATAGATAGGACTCATTTATATCTGAACAGTTGTCCAAAAATGTCAAAATACATTACACCCTGACTGGATCAATCTTGACTTTATGAAACTTACTGGACTATCATTTCTGTGAATACAAAAATACATCTGTTGAGGTATGATATGTGTTGGATACCTTGATGCTCCTGTGCAAAAATAGTGCCCTCCAATAATGAGTGTTTCCCCGTGTGGGAAAAGTCTTCAGCCTACGCGCGTGATTCACACCAACCCGAACCTGCATGAGGTTAGAGGTGCTCGTTCAGCTCAACCCTTGACCCGACTTAGCAGCTGCTCTGTGTCACCGTGGCAACATGCTGTTCACCTGCCCCGGGCTTTAATTGCTTCGACAGATAACGCAGAGTGCATCAATTACATTACAATTAAATCAATTGTGCTTGTATAAACCATATTTTTCAGTCATTTTAAGGGTCAGAATATACTGTATTTATTAATAAGTATTTTTTCCACCTTTTTTTTTCTTCCAGCCTGGAGATGTGGTGATGACAGATGGTGCTGGTGATATTACCTTATACCATGAGGGATTTTTCTGGAGGTGTTCCTTCGGAGGCAACATGGGTGATGACAACCTGCTGTGGAAACTCTGGTTCAGTAAGTGAGACGGACACACGTTTCAATCAAAGTCTTACTAAGTGAAACAATCTATTATTTTCTTTTGAATTGGCCCTTTTCTCTATCTCATCTGAAGCTGACAAGTGGAGAGGAGAACAATACCCTCTAATGTTATGCCTTTAAAAGTGTCACATGGCAGCACTATGATTCTGCTGCAGAATGAATATCAGCTTTCTGATTTGCTGCTTTTCTGTGTATAAAAAGTAGTATGACGCTGTAGTGTTAGAAAGCCTCTCATGTGACTATTTAGAGGCTGTTGCCTTGTGATGTTATTCTGGTCCTTTGTCAGATGATTGTGCATCATCTATTTTCTGATGGGGACTTTGAATGGTGGCTCATTGTCAGAAACATCCTCCAGTGCTGAAAGGACCTTGTGGACCTCTGTGGAATGTCAAATGCTGGAAGAGAAGAGTGAACAGAGTCGGGAAACTTAATGTGTTGTCAAACTTAACGTGCCAATCCACAAAATACCCACAAAGTAAAAAGAGATCATGCAGTCAGAGTCACTGATAAAACACAAGAGTTACAAATATGATGATACATAAATCTTTCTTGTATGGTAACTGAACTGCTGTGAGGAAGACATCATGTCATTCTGTTTTTTGTTTCACTATTCTAATAATCTTATAAGTGCTGTCCTCCTTCGTCAAACAGTTTGTTTACATGCAAACAAACTTTTCTGTTTATTACGATGCAAAAAGATAAATGATATTCTTTCTCTCTCTCTCCAGCAAACCAGCCTCACTCAAAAGTATGCATGCACGCCTACCTTTTCCCATTCCCTGTGTCTCATCAAACTCACAACGCCACAGAGTATGATACAGCCATAAGTAAGTGTACTTTTTTTACATGTTCATCTTTGTTCAGAGTGAGTTTACATTATTTAGTAATACAATGGCTGTATATACAACTGGCTAACATATCTGCTATTCAGTCTACAGAGGCTTTTGGAGTATCTTTATGCTCATCGGTGTGGCAGCTGTAGTGCTCGGTGGGTTCTTCATCATCTGCGCTGCTCCGTTTGCCAGCCACCGCTTATACAAAGCGGGAGGAGGCCTCTTCCTGACATCGGGTGAGGCTTTACAATGGTTATTTACACCCTCTGTTTTAGATCTATCGGATTATATGAAAACTTAAGTGAGAGATCATCCCATTCTCATCTGTTTGCATCTGCTGCCCTCGTCTGCACCAGGTCTTTTCCTGCTGTGTGTGGTGGTGATGTACGTCCTGTGGGTGCAGGTGTTGGATGTGGTGGATGTCTACATAGACCACCAGCGCTCTGCAGTGTGTCCAGACTTCCAGCTGTCCCTCAATTATGGTTTGTCCTTCATGTTTGCCCCCATTGGCATCTTCTTTTGCCTCCTATCTGGCCTTCTTTTCCTCCTGATAGGCCGAACTATCCAGATTCACTACCACTGACTTTAACCAGCATCGGTTTAGATGGGGCTTTTTTTTTTTTTTTTTTTTTTTATACAGCCAGACATTTGCTAAATTCACAATTTGTCTGCGTGTGGCAGCTGTGTGATACTTGATTCCAGGATCAAAATATGGCAAACACTGTTGAGCTTAGAAATGGCATCATAATCGCTCCATCCTATGTTGACCTCTCAACAAAGATGATCACACAGATTAAACATTTTTGGTTAAAGCTTGACTGTTATTGAGACAATTATGAGTGTATAATAGTCAACAGGAATTACATATTGATGGGGGTAAAAGTACTTCATCGAAGCATTTCATACTTGTGTGGAAGACAGCCGGAAAGTTAAAAAAGACTATTCCCTGGTCTATATCAGCACTTTGTTGAATCATCTTTAAAACATATACACTTTTAAACACAATACAATTTATACAGTGTGTATATATAACTAATGTGACTGTGGCACTCAGCCCAAAACCCACATGTATGAATATGTAAATCTTTTAAAAACAGATCATTAATATATGCATTTTTTTTTTTTAAATCTCCAATACACAATATGTGTTCATTGTTGCTTCTGGTCTTTTCTCTGGACCTTTTTACAATATGAAAACATAGAATATCATTGGACTTTTCCTTTAATACAATCAAATATTCATATTTCACAGAGTGTATGATGCTTAATATTTTCTGCAGTATGGTTTTACTGCTGTACATAGCCTGTAGCTGTGATGTTTTTAGTGATTTGACCTGCTTGCTGGTTCAACACAGTTCATTCTGCTTGTAGCACGCATAAATTTTTTAATGTTGCATTTATGTGATTGTTGGGTTTTGTCCTTTTCCTCTATGAATTGTTATGTGGGTTGTGAGATTCTTACTTCATATGAAGTTTGTCCAAATAACTCAACTCAAGTTATTCTTCCTTGATATATTTGCCAATAAAATAATGAGGTAAAGGCAAACTTTTGATGTCTTCAATATATCATTTTCTCATTGAAACAAAGGTCTGGAAAAATACAGAAGATTTGGGTAAAATACCACAAGAGGGCAATGTTGTCTCACTTGCGTAAGACATTAACCTACAGCATCAGAAGCAAAAATGAATTTTTGCTTATCTGGAGTCTATGTGTAGTGTATGTGGCGCTATGCATTTAATCACAACTTCAGAGGTAGGAGCTGAAGATGAAAGAATTCACACCTTGGCTGACAGACGGATGGTAATTTCACTCATGAATGGAGCATTTGATCAGGATCTGAATGGACTCCTGTGTTGATTCTCATGCGCCTGTATCAACTCTGTGCCTTTCGAGATGTATAATATACTTATCATACATAAGAAATGCATCTGCAGTTTGCCTCAGAATGCAGCAATGAGCCGCACTATGTAAGGCATTGATTACTTTCTGAGATTGACTTTGCCTTTACAGATGGAGATTCACACTTCCAAATTGCCAAAGTATTACTGTCCACACACTGAGAAGGATGCTGCTCCAAACTTCAACACAGACATATGAGAAGCTACATCGAAGGAAACCGCTGCAGGTCACAACGAGAGGAGAGGCCACAGAGGTTGCCAAATGCTAATATATTATACAGTAAGATAAGATCAGGACATGTCCTGTTTCAGGTTGGAGCTTGGGTCTTTTTAGAAAAGTCTCCCTGTAGGAAAGAGATTCCTTATCTGGTGGACTTCCTGGTTTAAATGAAATCCTAATAAGATAAAAAAAAAAAAAAAAAAAAGTTTAATCATTTCTCTATCCATATCCGAGTGAGGGTGTGTGAGAAAGGAGGAGAGAGACAGCTTTAATGCAGGTGTGGGGCCAGGCTACCTAGAAGAAGCTGGGCCTTGCAGTCAGTAATGTCATCAGAGTGGGAGTCCCAGCTGAATTCAACACTGTTCTGCATGATTGCCCATGATAATTGTGTGTTGATAGGGAGCGCCGGAGATGAAGTATAATTTCCACCGAGAGATTCCTAAACAAATACCTGTGCTCAGCAGAGGGATGGAGTGCAGCAGGAGGTGAGGAGGAGAATAGCGGATGAGGGGAGATAGAGGATGAGAGAGGGTAACACTTCCAGAGGAGGAGGATGAGAAGGAGGAAGAATTAAGCAGTGGTCCCAACTGAAGACAAGCTCTGCACATAACTGCACTTTAAAGATGGATGAGGATGAAAATCTGAGGTTGAATGAAGGTATACGTATATACATAATGATGTAAGTTTGACACTAGAATCACACCTGGTTTAGGAAGTCAGTCGAATATGAAACTTACACAAGTGGGATGTGGAAACCTGAAGCCTCTAGTGCACAAACACACTGGGTTAGGAAACATCTTATGTCCAGCAGTTAAACTTTTAAAATTAAAAATTCACAGATTCTGGATTCTTCAGTGACGTGAATGAAGTATATATTAAAATATATCTTAAAAAGGCTAGTCATTTTTTTTCTTTTAATTTAAAAACTATAACAGAGAAAATATCATCCTAAGTGTTTTGAATGTCTAAGAACATGCCTGGAGACCATCTTTAAAAATATATACCAGTAGTAGCTTTGACATACAGTATATGTAAGTATACTTCATATGCTGCTTGAGTGACGCGATCAGAAAACAAAAGTCCTTTGAGAAGCAGAGAGATGTGGGACATGTTATAGTCCTTCACTCGTCTGTTGGAGGAAAAGAAGATAAGTTCAACTCTTGTATATTTAACCTTGAGGGAGGTTTAAGTTAATTGGAAAACACTCTTTGCCTGAGTGCTCTCACCTCATGGCACGTAGTTATCATAGCTTATCTTCCAAATGTATCATAATCCCACATGACATGCCAGTCAGATTCCATTTAAATCTGATTACTTCCGACTCTCAGAAAAAGGCAAAGTATTTGAATTGCATGAACAATATGGCAAGTCACATTACACGCTGCTTTCCTCTTTAGAGATAGTTTTACATAATTTCCCGTTCCTTTTTGAAATAATGAATAGACAATGGGCTGTATAATTGTGAGAATTTACAATTCAGAGGACTACATCATATAATCACCATGCATAATTCAGAGAGAGAGATGAGCACATAGGGTACCGGTGGCAGTAGCACACAAAGACGCACGGGTCACCAAACAAACATTTCAAAATCAACACTTCTATTTGGTGCTAAAGCATTAAAGACATTGGTGACGCAACAAATTATGTTAAAATCTATACTATCTTTATTGTAAGTTCAGAAGACCTCACTGATAAGTAAAGAGTCACTGGCTGTATAAACACTGGTATTTTGGTATTGGCCAGTGAGCGCTACACCTGTACTGAGTGGATCCTTTCTGCCTCTCTAACATCCTCTGGCCTCACACCTCAGTTTATGCATATAAATGACATTCCAAAGTGTGTATGGATAGCCCTCCTTCGTACTCAAGGTCTCTTGTTTCAAAGGTATGCTAATGCCGTTCACGGTGAAACTCCTCTCAGCAGCCCTCTTTTAACTGCCAGAGCAACAGTGTAGGAGATGATTGGGACTCTTCAACCACCTTCCACTTGTACATTTATACACTTTTAATGGCACACACACACACACACACACACACACACACACACACACACACACACACACACACAGCACATATATCCAAAATATCCAACAAGTCCTATACAAAGAGCGACTTCATTTAAGCCTGACTTACTTATCAGAAAATGATTTCAAAAGTTTCTTTGTCACTCGGTTATGTTGGTCTGTTAATCATTAAATGAATGAGTCCAATCTTTCCGTGCATACATCACATGCTGTTTGAGGCAGCTACACTGTGTTAGCACCAGAGGCGATTTTTCTCACCAGGCAAGCCAATCAGCTGCTTGGGGCCCCCACTAGCTGGCGACAGAGAGTCGAAATTTGCACATAGTCGAGAGTGAAGAAACGAAATTTGCGTTTTGAAAAGTCATTCGCTGAGTCTGACTCTCGTGGGTTTCCCGTTTACAACAAGCTGTTGGGAGGAACAAAATGCTAAGCAGCCAATTGCGTGACCACATTTTTGAGTGACAAAAGTCTTCAAGCAATCCGCGCTTGCAGAGGAATCCCTTGCTGCGCGCGCAGCCACATGTTTGCACAAATCGGCTCTTGCGCTCTCTACTATGGAGAGAAAATTATGGAGAGCTAAATTATTAATCTCTTACACTATTGTCTCTCCACAGGGGCTCTACAGCCCCCCAGGCGGTGTTGGGTAGCCCTAGGGTAGCGTTGAGAAAGATCAAGCTTATTGGGGGTGGTGCTGCATATATTGGAGGTTATTGGTCCATTTTATTTTTTGGAGGTATATGGTGAGGTTCAGGGGGCATTTGTTTTTAAAAAAAAGTTGAGAACTGTTGCCTTACACAAAGACTTAAAGTTTAAAGGCTTTTCTTTTGTTTGTTTGTTTTAATATAATGTTAAAATAATAGATTTTGATATAATATTAAATTTGATATTGCACTCTGTTAAAATAAGCAGAAACTTCACAATGTTTAACGTTCAATGTTTGTGTAAGTAATATTAATCACTTGTGAAATAAAACAAAACTATACTTGCTACAATTTGTTGGTTATTTATTAAAATTACAAAGGCCCAGAGTGAAATTCTGTTGTGTTGGGGGGTCGGGCGGTGGGGGCCCGCCCAATGAATTTCTGCTTGGGGCCCCACTGGACCCTAGAATCGCCACTGGTTAGCACCCATTAGGTACAAATTTCTCACTTTTTTATTCTTTCTTTGGGATTGCTGTGGTGGTTAAGAACCAACCGCTTCATCTCCTTATTTGGGTGTATAGCTTCCCCCCTCGAGCAATTAATTAATGCTACAGTGCAAACAGCTGATGGATTTGGTTATGAATATTCATATGTAGCATATCATGCATATCATTTCCTATGCGGTGTTATAACACAGGACTTTGGTGCTTCAAAGTCAGAACCGTACCTTTTTTGTCCCAATCTGAACAGTAAGTCACCTTTTTTTATTTATTGTCAGTGAAAATGTGACATTGTATAATCGGATACGTTTATATTGTTTTTAGAATGATTGAAAAATAAGTTTGTCATTTTCCCAGCAAAGTATCTAAGTGACTCAATCAATCAATTTAAATAAACAACAAATTAGAGAATCTATTTTAACAAAAATGACCAACAATCGTTTGACATTTAGCAAAAAAAAAAGAGGATTACTATTACTTCTTTCTTCAAATTTTGAAACTTCTACTAAATGTATTTATTGTATTGTATTTTTCCCCAACATAATATTTTTTTTAGCAGTTCATGAAGCTATATCCATTAACAGAAACTAATAATTATAAAGTAAAATAATTGTATTATATTTAAAGGAACAAAAAGCATTTTTCATCTAAACATCCTCACACACACACAGGGTCACCTCACGCCGCTTTAAACCTCTGATTCTGCATCCAGCGCGTCTCAACTGGGAAAATAAGACGTTTCATTCTGCTGAACTGTGATCCCTCAGACCGTTTTAATGTTGCACATGTTTATTAATGCCATTTTTTACAAGAGGGCACTGTCATATTTGTTAGCCTTATGCATGTCAGTGTGTGTAAATGAATTCAAAAAAAATAAACAGGCACAAGCCCTGTTTACCATATTTAATAGAAAACAAAAATATACAATTCTAATGTAACTATTCAAATGATTTCTACTCGCATTGTTTCACTCTTCATGTGTATTCATAAGAGTTGCTTTGTATGCGACCTCCCTTCATTAGAGTAACATTTATGAAAATGATGTATTATGGATTGAAATTATTGCAAAGCAAACACAGGCCTATTATTAACACTTGAACTACACTGGTACTGAAATTAGAGTCATCATCGCCTCGATAATAACGTAGGTGACGTCTCTCTAAAGTTACAACAGCACAGCCAGAGACCTCTTGTGCTGAGGCTGGGACACAAATACACAACAGCAACTCTTAATGTATGTGTGCTGCAGTAATATGGCTCTGATTAGAAGCGGAAACAAGCTAATTAAGAAGCTTAAACTACTAAATAAAAGGTTATTTTCTACTTGCTGTAAACTAAAATACTATATTGCAACGCATTGAATATAATATGAAGGATACGGGCAGCAAACATGATACACAGAAAGCAACACAATAAAAAGCAAAAGAAAAGGAACAAAAGCACAGAAACAAATATTCAGTCCAGACGTAGGTGGAAACCTTTACCTGCACGTCAGACAACGAATCATCTCCTTCTGTTGAAGTTTTAAATCCTAATGTTAACAAAAGTAACAAGAGTCAGGATGGTTTTGCTTCTGCCCGGCAACCGTCAGGCTTCATGTGCATCCTGTGGCTGCTGCCGTGCTTTTATACCGCTTTCAACTTGCAAAATTATACCTTTGACCCCGAGTAGGGCTGACATTCCTTGAAAGTAAGATCTTTGCATGTATGAGTGTGGAGTTTGGTTTTGCAATGGTAAAAGTACACTTCATATTAATTGAAGTATAATGATATCCCTAGCATAGATGCTGAAGAAGACGAGAGTGGTGAATAATGTATCTCCATGCAGATGATAAATGAATGTGGTCAAATATTTATTTATTAATTTATACATTTGAATAGCGATTTAGCTTGCCCTTATACTAAGTTGTAAAACATTTCTTTTAATCTTTCATTAAACATACATTTGGTTGTTCAGCAATGTGATAATTTAGACTTTGGGAACAAAAAAAATATACCTTTCATAAAACAATCTCATTTTATTATATTTTTTTCTTCACTTTGTGAACCTGTGTGGACCTGTGTACAACCTTCATTTCACCCTCTCTGCTCACTCTTGTGTTCATATCTGAAGATGAACTGAAGAGGAGAGAAGCCCCCAAAAAATGCTGCAAAGTGCTGCAAAGTTTTTCAAAGTAAAGGAAATGCCGACTGAAGAGGCACCGGCGGGCTTCAGGCAGTTAAATCACATGCCAGAAGGACCTTACGAGACCGGCTAGTAAATGTTACCGTTGATAAATAAACATTATTTAAAAGATCTGTCAGCTCCTGTTGGAACGCAGCCGTGGTTCATTTGTTTTGCTGCTCTGAGGGTAAGGAATATTTAATCACTCTTCTGAAAGACATGAATAATCACAGATACCATTTTCTGGAAGACGCACACACACACACACACACACACACACACACACACACGCATTGGTAATGGTGTGTGCACTGATGTTTAACATTTGCATACTAGACTAAGATTGTGTGTGCTTTTGATAAACAATATGAAGCGTAAGAATATTCTGTCCTAAACAGTTAATGTTCTGGTAGAGATAAAGACAATAAAGACAACAGTGTTAACCTCACCTACCACAGATCTCTGCAACTCCAACAATTGGCATCACTGTATATTTTTGGTTTTCACTTACTCCAGATTACTTGTGTATCTCTCAGAAAGCAATCATTTGAAAGTTTTTGGACTTTCAAATGATTTTAAAACACAGTTTTAAAAAGACAAATTTAGAAACAGTATTTTCTATTGCAGTGAACTGAGTAAATGGTGTTATTTTAAAATCTAATCTATCTATCTTAATCTAGGATTAAGCCAATATACTCTACAGCAGTAATTCAATCAGCAAATATTATTGTTCCTTCATAACAACTATAAAACAACGGTGTAAAATCTGAGATTTTGTAGATTTTCTTTATTGCACATTTAAATAATAAATGTCTTTGATAAGTCCAAGATTCTTGTCCTGCTGTTGAATCAATAGCAGATGTCACCTGCTAACTCTCATAAAGGAATGAATTTATCAAATTTAATGAAGTGCTTTAATGTGTTCGATTTCAGAGACTTTTAGACTCTTTGTCATGGAAAAAGACACTTTTAAAAACGGTCAGGTTAAAAGTTGTTGGATATTAGCGTAAACTGATGACATCTGTCTGAAAACATCTGTATTGGTAATATCCTAAATCAAGCAGTATTTCACACTGATCTGTACCTGTTGAAATAACACCTACCAGTACACTGTGTATTTCTGGGATGATTCTGACCTTTCTGCAGCTTTTCTTGCTTCTCTGCATTCCTTCTTGTTTGAACTCTCCCTCTCCTGCCTTGCCATCTGCTCCTTCAACCTGTTCCTGTTGCTTGTAGTTGGCATCTTCTCAATTTAGCAGCCTTGAACTTTGCAGTACATCTCATCTCATCTTCATCTTCATTTATTTGGCTTCATTTTTTAGAAAATAATGTAGTGCAGAACTATATGAAATCTGCTCAGTTGGTTTGGATTTCATGCCACAGATTGACAATGATGCTCACATCTGCGTGTTTTATTGTCTTGTCTGTTCCACAGGTTTGAAACCAGCGCAAAATGGATATACAGGCTGACATAATTATAATATGTTTATCATTTTATTTGCATTATTACAATAATGATTTGCATGTTATTCTCAAGAGCACTTTCTATTTTTTAGCACAAATTTATACACTTTTTGTCACCGGTTTCCATCGATAGATCATCTGATTCTAAAAGAGTTTAAGTCGATCAGAATATGAATGAATATTTATCTGAGGGTGTGTCACCTGTAGTCTTCTCACTTTTTAACCTTCACTAAATGCCTAAGCAGCATTTTATACTCATTTCGGTCCCTGGGAATACATTTTCTCAGAGTGAGTTTAATATCTTTTTTGCATTATGTGCCACAATGATGGATTATCTTGATTTTTAGATCTGAGCGTTGACAAGAGAGGGTGTGGGGAGGATGGCATTTGTCCAACTTCACAGACCTATCAACGCTGGACAATAAATCTTCTGAATGCATATTTAACACTGAATCCTTGTACGCTGGAGCTTGAAGGTTAACCTGCTTTTTGTTCGAATTTGTTATTCAAATACAGCCTGCCTGATCTGCCTGCATTTGTCTCGTCATATCACTTTTTCACGATTCCCTGATTGTCAGAGTTACTGTAAAAAAACCAAAATAAAACAACATAAAGTTGAGCTCCTATCTAAATGTATGTATCTCTTTATGTAAAGTGAATCGATTCACTTGTTTATTATAGCAAGTCTAGATATACAAGTCTGGAGACAAAGGTTGAGCAGATCATCAGGAACAGACAGCAGAAGCATCCGACCTCAAAACTCAGCGCTCCATCATATATGTAAATCCTCTCTGGAAAAGCATAACCGGAGGCCTCCTCTTGTGTCCAAACTTTATACATAACCTTCAGAAAATCATTTGAAGAACATTTTGTTCTTCATAAAAACAGAGACTGCAAGCCTACACAGCAGCTTCATTCTTCACTCAAGTGTGATAAGTTGTTATAATAGTGAAAATTACACTGGTAATATTAGAATTTAGTCAGAAGGGGCTTTGTAGCTTTGAATATTACAACTCAGTAAGTCTCATTATTTTAGTGTATGCTGTCGGTTCTAAACGGTAATGTCAGTATTCCTGATGCCTTTATTGTGTAGTGTCATGTGAGCAAATCTCTTGAAGAAGAACATCTTTTTCTTCAGGCTTAGTAGAGTGTATTGTAAGCTAGAGAGCATCTTGTGACACACACAATAATGACAACCTAATTTACACCTTGCATTATGATGCAACTTGTCCGTGGTTGCAAGGTGCGACTGGATGGAAAAATGCATTGTGATCAGAGTACGTTCAGATCAGCCTGTCCAGAAAATGTCGAGAAAGTGGGTCATTGTGATCACAGTATATGGCCGCCTAACGCTGTCTCTTCCTGCTAGTTTAAAGATCCCCTCCAGACATGTTTTTAGGATATATAAAAGATCTTCTGGAATAATAAACTGTGTCTGACATGTTTTGTCCCATAGAAAAGGTTCAGTTACCTTGTTAAAAGCCTTTAAAATGACATCTCCTCCCTCACTGAAAAAAATTTATGAATATGCGAATATTTTTTATTTCAAAAGTTTAGCTGCTGGGAACAAAATGTGCCCCTAAAGCCAAGTACCTCAAAGCTGCGTTTGCTTTGGTCTGAGGCAGAGTTTCCAGAGCATGAAAGGCCACACCCTGCACTCCTTATTTGGAAGGTCCAGACTCCAAACTGAAAAGATGGTGCCAATTGTAAGCAGCGACTTCAAACAGGCTCTAATGCAAACCAATGGGTAACATCACATCTCGCTACATTAATCTTTATATACAGTTAATGGGTTATCAATCCACTTGACATCACTGTGTTTTGAACAGTAATGAGTGATAGTAGCTCTAGTCTTATACAGCAATTACACACTTTATAAACTAAACTGGTGCTCCTACTTTGAACAGGAGGAACTTGTTGTGGGATTATGAGCTCCTGTTCTGTTAACAAGGTGCTGCGGCTATGAATCAGAGCAGCTAATGATTTAAAGGGCATATCAGCCACGGCTCGTTTGCTGAACTGCAGAGCAGCACGCTGCTCGGAGATTCTACTTTAATTAAGGATTGGTTAAAACACTGCTCCCCGTGGCCCTGACACGTTACCGATACTCATGTGCTCTGGACTAATAGTGCTTAAAATAACTCTGCAACGATAACAGGTTACCCCAAAGCTGTCCAATAAGGAGTAATGTTTTCTCACTATCCGGATGATACGACCTGACAGTAGAGTCAAATGCTTTTCCTGCACTTTGCATTATTGACCGAGTTCTGTGTGGAGGTGACAAGTTCACCTTCATTCCTGAGCACATGTTCATGTTCATACATGCGAAAAACAGCCAATCACAGCCCCTCTCAATCAAGCCCTGATCAAGCACAAAAGGCACGTCCGACTCTAAATAATACATGACTTGCCTTCCCATACACAATCTCCACTGGGACACTGAAAAAGAGAGTGCGGGTTCAAGATATCCTCCCTCATCTTCAAACATCCTGCTTCATCTTAGCTGCTGCCAGAATTTCTTAGACCTCAAAAATAACAGGAAGGAATGACTGTTAAAGGTGAATGTCACTCATTTCAGAGCATGTATGTGCTTGTTCTGCTCTCAGTAATATCCTGATTTTCAGTTACCCATCCAGAAATAAAAGGATGAAGAAGATGAACAAGCTGGTGGTTAAAAGACCTTTTTATGCATTGATAAGATCAAGATCAGATTGGTCATTGTAAATCTAACTTTGCAATAATCTTGAGTGCTTATATTGATACTGGGTGATCATTGGGATGGTGTATACCTAGTGATATTTCCCTACAGGTGGTTGAACCTAAACTCCTGAGCCGCCAGAAGCTAGAAAATGTAAAATTTTGACCTGATGGTGTCACTAGATGAAATGTCACAGGTTCACTATAGTTAAACCAAATGTCATCCATCTATTAGTTGGATATTTCAGTGGCTAAAAATAGATATTACAAAATATACTATTGTTTTTTGATACCTGCTTTCTTTTTAATGGCCTTCACACACACCATTTCCCATGAGCTCTAGACTACTGCTGCTTAAATATCACGAGTCTATGGTGAGTCGAGTGGCCGAGGATGTTAGTGGAACTGCAGCAAACTCAAAGGTAGAACTTTTGTCACTCTGTATATGTCAGTATTTTATGTATTGCAATTTAGGCAGCATTGCTACTTTGAGTTTTGGTGAATAATCATCCACTTCTTCAGCTGTGTTATTTTGCAAAGAATGCAAAATGCTAATTGAGGTCTCTGTTAAAGGCTTTTTTTTTGTCCAAATCCTGGTTGCTTGATTAGAACAAAATAATATCCGCTCTTCTTTTATTGGGAATGCAGAAGAGCAGAGAGGACAGGCAGCTCGCTAGGAGTCACAGTGCTGCTGCTCTTCGGTTGGTGATAAAGATTCGCCCTGCTCTTTTTAGCTCCAAGTGTAGTCATGTGTATAATTGCTCTGGGACTAGAAATGCACCATGTGTGAATATAAAGGAAGGGCCATTTAATAGGAAACACTGTCCAAACAACATAGCTTCAGTTTGTCTAAGTGTCCCATGTCAGAGGGAAGCTACAAAGGATGGAGGGAGGTTCATGATAGCAGCAAGTGGTGAGTATGAGAGGAGCTAACAGAGAAGAACAAGAAACAAGATAAAAAAGAGTGAATGATGGCAGCCAATCACAATATGTTAAAACAAAAAAATCCAATTTTTTGTATTTAATGTATTGTCAGACTTATTGCCATGACAATGGATCAAATGTGTCTCTCATAGTGATGAACTGACATTGAATTAATTATCACCACCTGCTGGATGTGTAAGTAGGCAACTGTTTGCCATAATGTTCACCACTGATATTTATTATGTGTCAATTTTGAGTTTACAGCTTGTTGTGCCAAAGTGTTCCCCTAAAAAAATAAATGAATGCAGATTTAATTTAATTTAGTAAAAAAAAAAAAAGAAAATTCTAAAAGACTAAAGCAGAAAACAATAAACTATCTAAAATATCTGCTGGTTTTATCACACACACATACTCAATATTCTCTGGATTATGAAAAACATTTCATGTGAGCTTCTGATGAATTGACGGAAAATACACCTAAACTATCAGGAGAGGAAAGTCATTTCATCAGTTATGAATGAGCTTTTATATGAAGTGCATTGGATGGAAAGGCTGAGGGAGAGAAAATACATGTAGCTGTAGTGAGAATACAGGCAACATGTGTTTGAGTGACTGGGCTAAATGTAAATGTCTCATTGATTGTTTGGCTGAGGCAAGCAGAGACCATGCTCTTATTGATTAGCTCAAGGCCAAGGGCAGGATGAGTATGACAGCTCAGACACTGACCTCTGCTGCCTTGACTTTGGCCTAATGCCAGCAAACTGCCCTTTCACCTTTATCACATGACCTCTGGTCTTTGGGGGGATGGGGGAGTGGACCCAGATGTGACCCGGAGCAGAATGTTTTGGTGTCCTGCTCCTCATCTCAAAAACAAAAACCTACCTGAGCCAACAGAACATATCCAGAGATCTCAAGAGTCAGGGGAAGGTTGAAATAAGTCAGAAAGTTTTCACTTGGATGCTATCATACCTGAGGGGTGTGACGACAGCCTGAGAGCTGAGAGAGAGAGAGCCAGAGCGCACAGAAGGGAGAAAGAAAATAAAACTGTTTTCAGCTCTCGTGAGAAGCATTGTAAGGTTTCCAGCAAATTCAGTGGCATCGATCTAGTGTGTTAATTACACGAGCATGCATTGAACACACATGTACACAAAGACACACATACCGACTGCAATGTGCAACGATGGATCACAGAATGATGGATTCATCAAAAATCTAAAAAACATCTTGACACTAATTTAGACACTAAAGAAACATTCTGGGAAATAATCTTATTTGCTGTAGAGTTACAAGATGATAGGATCAATACCATTGTCCTGTCTGTAAATATGAAGCTACATCTAGCAGCCAGATGTTCAGAACAAGGAGTGAAAACAGGGTAACAAGGTAACATTATCTAAGCCTATTTACTAAAATGTCAAACAATTTATCTAATGGAAAAAAACTAAAAACTTAAATCTGTGATATGACTGAGAGTAATTATGTGATCCTAACAAATGTTCTACTGATCATGCTGTGGCAGTATCAGACTCAGCCAGACATAATCAATAGACCATCAGATAGGTTAAAGGTGAGAGGTCATGGTCATTACATGTATGGTAGTGGGTCATCCTGATGGGTACCAAAGACAAAGCAAACTCCATTCAGCAAATTTCTTTGTGTTAAAAAAAAGGGATTAGTACGCATTTGTGTGTGTGTGTGTGTGTGTGTGTAGGGTTGGGGGGGGGGTTGTGTGGGTTATTGATCACTACCACCACCCACCTCGGCCAATCGGAGGAAACACCTGAGCCTCTCATAAATCAGTAATGACTAATAGAGGATGAATCGCTCAAGAAAAAAAAAATAGATGATAAGAACATTAGAACAGGAAATTTATTTCAGTTAGTGTAATTATACAGTAACAGTCTGCACTTTGATTGCGCTGAAGCTCACTGCATGTGGTATAAGACAATAATGACTGAAGCAATTAACTCAACTGATCTTTTCAGTAACACCTGCAGCACAGGGGGCTCAATCACATATTTCCCCCATAAAAAAAAAAAAAACAAGGAACAATTTCCATGCTACTAATTGTTGTGTTATATGGGCCTGGTGTATGAAAGTCTTCATACTGTAAGTTCACTACCATGTCCCGTCTTGCTCCACATTGTGTGCTTATTGCCTTTATCAATCTACTGGAGCCCAGAACAAAGACCTTCGTGTTCAAACAGCAATTACTCTCTCATCTCCTGAGGCATCAGCACAGGTCTAATTGGATTTAAATGAACCCCCAAATTTCCCTTTGTTACAGCAAATAATTTGCGAGGCTTTTTAATTAAGAACTGATACAAGCCCACGTGGAGGGTCTGCAGTTGCTTTCATGTCCTACTCTTGAGTTAGAGGCTCGGGCGGGAGGTGTTAGTAGTGTGTTGGTGGGTGTTGATGTCTATCAAGAGAAGTGGATCAGTTAATTAAAAGAGTTTTAATGCCATTGATCAACTTCTGCCACAGCTGTGGAGACATGTTTTATGTTGCACTACAACTTTAGATTGCAGCATGAGAAAACATGTTTTAAATGCATATTAGAGGCATATAATCTGGACATGACAGAAGACTATGTAAAGACGTTTTTACTGTCACGTCAGGCATTTTACTGCTGTTCCACTGGAGATATTGGAACATTTTGTACCACAATTTATTAATCATTTTAACCCAAAGCATGATCATTTTCTAATATGTGTTTTTTGTCTAAACCTAACAAGGCCTTAACCATGGCATATTATGCTCCTATGGGTCATTCTGAAAATGCTCCTATGGGTCCTACTGGAGTGCAGGTATAAAACGACCCATGTGGTTCTTTAATTTGGAAGACTTGTTGGTATAGCCAGGTCTATATTTATATTATGGGGCTCTACTGGAATACATTTGATCTTTGCATGCTCTAATCATCTAAAAAATTATTTATCTTATATTTTGGCCCTTTAAGCATCCCTTCAATTCAGCTTCTGACAGGACATTTTAGTTCCTGTCTCTTTAAGGCCCCCCTCTGTTCTGATTGGCCAGCTTCTGAAAGCTGCCTTTTGACAGACTTCTGGCACTATTGGAGGCTGAGTAAACAAACCGTAGTAGTCAGATTTCACTTCTTTTTTCTCATTATTTACTCAAAATGGACCTTCTCAATTATGTCCGTACATTTTCCAATCAATCGCAAACGATCCATGAACCAACTTTTAACAACCTTAGTACCAAAGGTTAGAGAACAGATGGGCATTTGTTGGGCGTGTACAAACAATCAGATGTCATCACGTGGAGGAAATAACGGTAACTTTGTGAACAAAGTAAAGATATCTGACATCATAACAGTATAAAAAAAAAATACCAGAGTAACACAAAAAGCATGACATGTCCTCTTTAAAGTTAAATTAAATTAAAGATCGTTATTAACTGCAGGTCTGTGAGTGGAGTTGAACTACGGTCTCCTGCATGAACTCGCTCACCTCTTTCCACACCTTTACATTCCACCCTGCTACATATAGTGCACACTAATTCCTGTATTGGTACTAAATGCTGGCACTGGAAGCAAATTGTGAGGTGCACAATCGTCCAATATAGACACATTTCCAAGGGATGGGCTGTAACTAACCCCGTCACAGTGCTGTAGCTAAAAGCATGGATTGAATTTTCCTTGCCTCAGTGAATTATCAGAGAAATACTGATAGATGATTGAAGAACAGGGAAATCATCTTTTTCTTTTGCTGATAGTAAAACTCCCTTTCTCGGTAACTCTGCACACAGTTTAGGTCATTTCCATTACCTAAGCGAAGACTTTGGAAGATAATGATAATGTGCTGAATGGAATACATATTCACACCCCACTTTCATAATGTGTGATTTCCCTTTTCATTGAAGGAGGAAATATTAAGTTAAGCTAAGAAAATATTAGCCAGCCAGCATACAGTAAGTCAGAAATTGATGTTCTACGGCAAGAGTCGCTTCATCATATGTGCAAGCAAATGTATATTCAATTCAAAACATTATAGATTTGAAGAGCAAAGCCAAATTACATGCATTGCTTTATAATCATGGACCAAAGTTCGGTGTAGAAAAAGAAAGTTTAGGATTGTGGTTGTATTTCTGTTGCAGAGAGGAGCTGAATCTGTGTATTGAGAGGCTGATTAACGGTGAATGGAGCCATGACACTTTCAATAGTTTTCACTTCCCCCTTTTTTTTTCTAAGTTTGGAGAATTCAGCTCTTATTCCGCAACGTAAAGCCGAACAGTTCCATGTGGTTTGTGAGTGAATTAATCATGATGATTAATTGGCTTTCAAGTTAAATATCCAGTGAGCGATGTCAGCCTACCAGACATCAGGACTAAATTGACAGGCCTTTAAGGAGAAGCAGATTGATTTACACAGCAGCTAATGAATCCCCCTCCACCCAGAAGGGGAGGAAAGGTAAACAAGTCTTTTCTTTTCCTTCCTCCCATCTGCCTTTTTCAAGTACACTTTGCTCTCTGTATTGAACTCTTACATGCTTTTTAGACTCTGAGACTATTGATGAATTCTCCCTTTTTTATTGCTTTTCCACCATGATAACAAGACATCTAGAGAAAGAGAGAAAGTGTGTTTGATTGACAATGTTCAAGTTGTACTACGCTCGTGAAAATACTTTTTTACTTACACCAGGTGCGCTCAGAAATCCTCCCGACTGTATGTCTATGAATGTTGGTCTACTGGTTGCATTGCCATAAAATTAGGGTGTGAATCTTTTCTAACTTTGGGGATACGCTAACGATTCATTTAGCCTCATCACTAGGTCCAGATTCAAATGTGTCCAGTAGTTTGGTTGATCAAACTAGTTTGCTTTAGCTAGTTTGGTTGTATGATCAAATACCTACCAAACTAGCGACATTCCAGGTTAGTGCTAATAAGCTAATGCTACAGTGCTAACGCTACACACAACGCTAAGACTGTGAATATGGTAAACATCACCCTTACTAAGCATCATGTTTACATTTACATTTCTTACATTTGTCATTTTGCAGATGCTTTTAGTACGTTAGCGCTGTTATTGTGAGCATGTTACCGTGCTATCATTTAGCACAAAGCACCTGTGTTAAGCGTGACTGCCGACTCTTAGTCTTAGTTTAGTTCATGTCTCTGGTCCGCACTGGATCGTCATCAGGAGGTTTTGGGCATACAGATGTAACATTTTGAAGGAGTTTAAGTCAAATGCACATGAGAATTTGTGACTTTATAAGGCCTGATTCTTCAGTTACAGTATGTCAAGTGGTGGTTGCGATTTACACTTTGATGTTGTTTGTACCATCAAGTATACTGATGATACAGAAATATTCTCTTTATTTGTCCTCATCAATAATTAATCTGCAGAATATCATCTTTACACATAGATCTCAAGCTGGAGAATGTGATGGTAGACATACATCACCGTCTGAGAGTAGTTGACTTTAGTCTTCCAGGTGTCTGATGAATTGAAATGTTGTAGTCCAGTTGAGCAACAGGAAGAGAAGATGTTGTCACATTACCTGGATTCATAAGCATATATATATTATAATTACTGTATATGTACAACAAGTCAAATCACACAAAACTGTGGTCGGTGGATAATTAGATTAACCTCCTGGATGCCGGAGGGGCTGTTTTTAACCCCCTGTTCCTCCCAAAAAGCTCTGAGAGTCCGAGGCAGCGCGAGACCTGGAGTCGCACCTATGGGTGGTACCATCTATATCAGTCAGTATTAAACATTATTGATATTAATGGTGGACAAAATAAACAATCTCTTCCTTTTTTTTAAAATACGCCTTCAGTAGGTTGTATTTCTCTATTGTTTCGTTTGCGGCACAAATCCATAATTTCCACGTTACATCTTCCAGCTGCTGATGCACTGAAAGGTCATGGTTGGTGAAAAACAGACGCTAGAGTACTCGCTGTGTTTTGATGTTCAGTGCTATTCGAACCCCCCGCCCCCCCTGTGTCCCTCTGATCTACTATGCAGCTAATTAAAACACCCTCTCCACCTCCACATTAGCATCAGAGTCATGGTCAGACTGCTTTGTGTTATAAGGGTAGAAAACAATATCAATAACAACAACAAAAACAATAGTAGCCTTTGGTCCAAGGAGGAGAGGAGGAGAAAGGTCTTTGATAATGTACATCAAAGAGAGACGATGAAGTAGACGGTGTTTTCATTGCGAACATGCCAAGGTCGTCTCTGATCCTGCTCGTGTGGTGTGAGCACTTGGGGCCAGTCCGATGGCAGAGGGTGAGCTGCTAGATCAGTGGGACGTGTTCTTGAGGATTGGAAGTCAAACACGGCAACCAACGAAGGCTTGACACGGGTTAAAGGTGCGCCCCTTGACTGACATTGATTTCCTCTCTCTTTCTTATCATGTGTTTTTTGGTTTTTTTGAATCTAGAGATGTCTGCTGTTAGACAATACAATAACTGTGGCACCAAAATCACCACTAAAAGGTAGAATCTCTGCAGAACAAAGCGTTTGTATCCGTGCTACAAGTGTACAGCAGGCTCCAGGACTTGGTGCCAAACACGGCTGATGACAGGGTTCAATTGAAATCGTCCCTAAAGTGCAGCATCAACAGCGGATGCAGATAGATGCTTTTTATTCACCGGCTAGCCACAGCACTGATCTGAGAACTTGGGTTCTGCCTTTTCTCTCATAAAACAGCAAAATCTTTAAAATGGGAATCCTTTCTAATAAATGATTCTTAATGAGAGGTTTAGTTGTTTGCTGTTTGTTGTTAAAGTTGCAACTAATTCCTTTATTAATGGCTCTGAGATCATTTGTAAGAACAAGTCGTGGGTTGTGTAAAATCCATTCGACAGAACTTACTTTGTCTTTTCAGCCAGCACTTTAATAGTTCATTGGAAAGAGCCCTTATTTGAGTTGTGGTCATGGTTTGCAGTTGCTGTTGTTGTCCAGATGTTTTGCAGCTGTTTTGCAGGAGTTACGTGGTCAAACATTTCATGTCTGTAGCTCTCAACCGTATCACACAGTCTTCATCGGCAGATGGAGTGGGTTCATCTATCATGGAGATGGATCTGTTAACATACAAGCTCAGAATCTGATATGATATGATTTCATTAATAGCAAAATTAAAGACAATCACATCTGAAGAGCTTTGTGTACATAAAGACGGATATATAGGTGTGACATCACTCGTTGCTTTGCAATGGAGCAAGTTTGAAGCCTGCAGTTGCTACGTATGGTCGGCACCATCTTTTCTGTTTGGAGCCAGGACCTTCCAAATAATGAGTGAGGGGTGCTGTACATTGTACTTAACAATATCTTGTTACTGATCTATAAAGTATTAATACATGTTTTAGTAACCAATAATAAAGCCATTAAGTACAACTTAAGTATGCCTTCATTAGAAGATGACACCAGTCTACAGAAACAAAGAAGAATACGATCAGTACAGCACAGTGTATAGTGCGCCGCCCGCTAACACTAACAAAGTCTAATTAATGGTTTATTTCCCACTTGGGTTGCCTTTCTAAAAACGTGTGTCCTCATAGAGATGAAATTTACATAATCACCTCCGAAAAATATATGATATTATCTGTCATATTTCAAACCTTCATCAGAAATTAATCAGACAACCTGCATGTTGCCCTTTAGTAAAACACTCAATGTGTCAATTTAACAAGATGTTAAAATTGTTGCAAGAAAACACCACCCCCCCTCCCCCGCAAGGAGTATGCGATGGGAGTTGTAACTCTTTAAGTGTGCAGTGTTGATGTGAAACTCCCCTCACTGTGCAGTGAATAAGTGTTAGCTCCAAAGCTGCATGACATCATTAACCCGCTGTGTTTAAAAGTATTCACTGTATTTATTTAATTAGATTCTACTGTAAGGTCTCTTGATTGATGTCTCCGCTGATACTTAGTGCTGATACATTCATAATAACATTGGCATGTTCAAGAGTGTTCTTTTGTTAACGCTGCTGTCACATTACTCTGATAATTCAAACGTAATTGAAGGAAAAAAAAAAAAAAAACAAAACAAAGAAGCCACTTGCTCTCACCCTGCTGAATAATTAAAGCTTGATTTTTATTTGGACTCTGGCTTATAATGTGTGTACAGATAGTGTGTGTGGCTCTTTGTGAACTTTCCCTGCTGGTAGGGGAAGGCAAGACACAAAAAATTGAATTTGCCACTGTGATCATCCACGATCGGATCTGAGTACAAACACGTTTGACTATTAAAACGTGCCATTCAGTATCACACGACCGCAGGATGATGAATCCAAATGCCACAAACTATTCTGTCACTTGTATCAGAGGTCACTTAATATTTCAGTATCTGATACTTCCTTCTTTCCCTCCGAACCCACCTGAGAAATCATCTTAACTACAGAGAGCCTTTATAACCACACGGACCTCGGTGAGAGCTTCAGAGAGAATTCTGTCCATTCATGAAAGGCGCAGGGCCAGCCAGACTGAGCCAGACCGGCCCTTCAGGGACACCCGCTGTTTGACTTGGCTCTCCACTCAGCCTGGGTACAGGGCTACAGTTGTCCGTAGCCACAGGCTGCAGAGCTGCAGGTATTTCCTGACTAAATTTCTCTGTCATGCTGTTTGCAGTTATTCAAAGAACAGCAAAATGAAACTGGGAGAAACTCATTAGAAGCCATTGGGAGACATATAAATGTAGCAACAATGTTTTTTTTTTTTAAATCTTTGTTTTGTATTTATGTGCATGTGTCTTGCACACATTTAGGCAAAGTTAGATAGAAATTAAGTCTTCCTTGTAATTATTCCTTGTATAGGCCGAGATCAAAGTCCTGGCCAAGAATCTCATCTTTTTTTTAATTTTTATTTTTTTTATTCTGCTTGATTTTTCTTCTCTGATGGCCCAGATGTTTCACTTCTTTTCCTCAATTTTAGCATAAATATCCAGCGTAGACTATCTATTACCTTATCCCAAGAACATCTTCCACCATTATGTTCATGCAGGGAGACACTTAGAGACAGGTGTTTGGTATTACCTGCAAACACCTGTGTACACACTCAAACACACACCAAAAACACACACACACACACAGATGAGTGTTATCCCTGCGCTGTTCCTTGTCCTTTTAGTCCCTTTCAAATTATCCGTTGGGATTAATGAATGTAATTTTCACACATTAACTTCCCCTATTCATACATAATAAGCCAACCCACAACAGTGTTTAACTAGTGCATCTGTCCATTGGGTGTCATCATTTAAGTCACAGCAGGGGTTGGTAATTGACTATTGTCCCGGACTGATAAACATGGTTGCCCCCCTTCTTCTCCGATCCTTTTACCCTCACTCTTCTATGAGTAATTCCACCACATCCCAAATATCAGAGTTCTGCCTTTAATTTGGAATATTACTAGACATGCTAGTGTCACATCTCTTTGGAAATGGATCAACTTTGATCATTTCCCCTCCATATCCTCTGTTTCCTACTCTCTCGTCTGTACTCGACTACCCCACTTTTGTCTCTCCTTCTCTCTCCGTGGGTGCCTCTGCTTCTGATTTAAACGCGCAGCAGGGGGTTGTGGGTAGAGACTCACACTGTGAAGGATCTCTCTGACTCAGGGAGAGCTGAAGGTCAAATACACTCATGATCAGAACTGGAGAGGTGGAACATAAAGAGTACACAGATGAAAGCCGTGGAGATAAGTTGTGTTCAATGTAAATAGATAGTTCAGTACAGTTCATACACCACGTTGTATGGCAGTTATGGAACTATACACACACAAACAACACAGAGATACCACATTTTCCAAGAGGACATTAGCGTAGCCAACAAAACAATATATAATATGTCCTTGCCTCTAAATTTCTGTTGGGTTTGCCAGGTTTGTCTCTCTTTCTCTTCTTAATTAAACAGACCTTTAACTGACAAAGCAAACAGTACAAAAACAGGGACACAAACAAGAGAAAATCATCTGTTTCTTTGAATGTAAATCTCCTCGAGCATAGATGAAGGTTTTTTTTCCCCCTTTCAATCCTTTGCAATTTTCATTGAAGGCATTTGCATATTTCAAAAGTCTACTAAAGAAAATAGCCAGAGGCAGAAATGACCGATCTACATATTGAAGACTCAACAGAGGGCGAGGGGTATGAGAGAGAGAGAGAGAGAGAGAGAGTGAGAGAGAGAGAGAGAGTGAGAGTGTGTGTGTGTGTGTGTGTGTGTGAGAGAGAGTCTCTTGTAAATGATTTAAAGTTGAAAGTAAAGTAAAAGAAATAGTAACATTAATTATGTGACAGTATCATGCTTATTACACTGGATTAATTGTAGAATTCACTACAACTAAAACAGATTATGTGCTCAGTTGTCCAACATTTACATAGTGTGTGTGTGTGTGTGTGTGTGTGTGTGAGAGAGAGAGAGAGAGAGAAGGGAAAATGTGCATCATAAGAAGGCCTCTTCACCCAGCTTCCTTCATGAATAACAAATAGAGGACCCAGCGCTGTGACCAGCCAGCACAACACATGAAAAACATTACTGCATTCCCCCGAATTGTCTGCTTTTTTCCACATTGAGCTGGTCGGCTTAAAACATGTAAAACACTGTGTTGCTTTTCTGCTGCTCAACAGTATATATATATATATATATATATATATATATATATATATATATATATATATATATATATATATATATATATATATATATTATAAACTTTGTAACCCCATAAAAAGTTTTCTGAAGAATTAAACCCAAGCTAAACTCAACTTTGGCTGTTACTTGAGGGTAATACTACTAACTAGTTTAAGTTCTACTATGTTGCATTTGTAAGCACTGTACAAGCATTATACAGACTACAACATAGTTTTAAGTAGCTGTTTAGTTGATCAGGAAGATCGCTGTGAAGAACAACTGGAACATCTATTGAGCACCAATGCAGAACTGGATCATAATCACAGTATTGACAACTTATTGACCTTTAAAACTGGAATATTATTAAGAACCCTTTATTAATGACTTATTAATATTTCAGAGCAAGTGTTTTGATAAACCACCTGGGAACTCAAAAATTGTTCCTATCAATGACAAAAAAAAATGTATCTATAAGTATCCATAAATATCAAGCATTACTAAAGCCATTAGTTTGAATTTAGAAGCCATTTCTAAATGTGGTGATACCTTTGTTGTTCTTTAAGTTGATATCTGACAGTTCAGGATTCATTAAGTTCTTGTCATTATAAGTGGATACAACTGAATTACAGGATTTATTATATTACATATTATTTACTGCTATGAAAATATTATTATGTTGTGTGATTGTCTCGTAAAACAGATGATCCCACCTTTACCAGCTACCCCGAGTTGTGTCGTCATTGTGCTGTCTCCACATCTTTATAAACCATCTTCTCATATCTGATAAATCTAAAGGTTATTTGGAATATTAATAATAATATATATTAATATTAATAATTAATATTAATAAACTAAACATATATAGTGAGTAGGTGGATTTAAAATATATTTCAGATTAAGATGGAGGTTAGTCTGAATCATTGTTTGCATCTTTTGCCATCAAGCATTTTTTAAACAAGATCCAAGAAAAACTGAAAAAAACCCAACCAAAAACATAAATTATCAGTATATTTATTGGGCTGCACTTGGCTCTCTCCTCCAGCCACAATACTTTGTCTCAGTCGATGACAAGGAACAAACAGAATTGGTTTGGGGTTTGTTTTTTTTTTGAGGAAAATCAAACTGCTTGCTGTGTATCTGAAAGCGGCTTGACACAGGCCTGGGCTGCTAAAAGACACACGACTAACACTGTTCTGTCTGCCATCAACTTCACTGCGCCAACACAAGTTAATAATAATAATAATAATAATAATAATAGCAAAAACAATCATTTTAATACTGATAATAATAAAGTGTATCAATCTATATTATCGTATTTTTATACTTGGAATAGGTTTCGTCTTCTTGCAGGATTTCTTGCTCTTTCACTTTTTTCCCTCCTTCATATGCCGCCAAACTATTCTGTGGTCTGCCTTGCATTTTTCTTCTGTAATATTTTCTGGTATATTATTGCTGTTTTCCTTTCCAGTAAGAACTTTTGTGCACCACATCTCAACTGTGAGACACACCAACTCCTCTCTGACTGCGCATCCAATCAGTGGGAGCTCTGCAGAGCCGTTATGTTGTAATTGGATGGAAATGGGAGATGAATAAGCAGCGTTGGCACAATGTAAACACACATGCTCGTCTTCTTTGCTCCGCGGAGGACGCGCCGGCTAGAGCGAAAAGGAGTGAACGAATCAACCGGAGAGGTTTCAAAGTTTTGTCATTATCTTTTAATCGCATTCAAGACGTCAACATCTGAGAGACTGGTTGTAAACGTGCTGTCCATCAGCTCCTTGATCAGTTTGGCGCGGATAGAATAAGGTGTTTTTTTTCATATCACCAGCTCTGTGGATTACGCACGGCCGAGGAAAACTTTTAAAAGCTGTTGTTGCTTCGCACAGAAATGCGTCAGGAAGTGTGCTTTGTCTCACAGGTCTCTGCAGGTACAAGTCATACTTGATATATGACTATCTAAGTCTCTATGGAGTGATTTGGCATTTATTTTTTCTCGCAAAAGATTTACTGATGCTGAGATAGAGTGAATTTTATGAATGGATTAGAATAAACCGGGACTTTTACCACATATCACAAGACAGAAATCCAACTGACAATACACATATATATGCTTTGGGGGATGGCAACAGCCACCTCAAGTCCGTATCTAGCCAGCAGTAGGATTTTATCCGGCCCGGTCCTTCATTCTGACCGGAGAGCTGGTGGCATGCAGCCGGGCAGCACCGCTGTGACCACGGTGTCTAGTGGATACAGAGGGGACCCTTCGGTTAAGATGGTGCAGAGCGACTTCATGCAAGGAGCCATGGTGGCGAGCAACGGGGGCCACATGCTAAGCCATGCCCACCAGTGGGTGACATCGTTGCCTCACGCAGCAGCCGCAGCAGCTGCTGCCGCGGTGGCTGCAGCCGAGGCCAGCTCTCCGTGGCCCCCCAGCTCCCAGCAGCAGGACGTGAAGAGAAACAGCGGCAGGGAGGATCTTCACTCGGGCTCCGCTCTGCACCACAGGTCCCCACATTTGGGACCCCATCAAACGCACCCTGGAGGTTGGGGGAACACGTCTGCAGCGCACATCAGCATCACTGACGGGCAGCAGCAGCAGCAGCAGCAGCAGCAGCAGCAGCAACAGTCTCTCATTTACTCCCAGCCCGGCGGGTTTACTGTTAACGGGATGCTCAGCTCACACGTGGGGCAGAGCCTCATCCACCCGGGACTGGTGCGCGGGGAATCCCCAGAGCTCGACCACGGAAGCCACCATCATCATCACCACCATAATCACCACACGCACCATCACCACCATCAAGGGGTGAACCATGAGCCGCACTCGGACGAGGACACCCCGACGTCGGACGACTTGGAGCATTTCGCCAAACAGTTCAAACAGCGTCGGATCAAGCTGGGTTTCACTCAGGCAGACGTGGGCTTAGCTTTGGGCACCCTGTACGGTAACGTGTTCTCGCAGACCACCATCTGCAGGTTCGAGGCGCTTCAGCTGAGCTTTAAGAACATGTGCAAGCTGAAGCCTCTGCTGAATAAATGGCTGGAGGAGGCCGATTCCACCACGGGGAGTCCGACCAGCATCGATAAAATCGCTACTCAAGGTAGGAAGAGGAAAAAGCGCACATCCATTGAGGTGAGCGTAAAAGGCGCGTTGGAGAGCCACTTCCTCAAGTGTCCCAAACCCTCCGCACAGGAGATCACCTCTCTGGCGGACACTCTGCAGCTGGAGAAGGAGGTGGTCAGGGTCTGGTTCTGCAACCGCAGACAGAAAGAGAAGCGCATGACGCCGCCTGGACTGCCACGATCCCCGGAGGACGCATATTTACAGGTGGGCAGCATTGGTCCTGACACACCGTCCCCATCTATAGACTGCAAGAGGATGTACAGCGACACGTGAAAATAACTCACAAGGACTCTGAACAAAAAATGTTTGAATAGATTTTTAGAGAAAATGTTTCATGTTTCTCTGAATAATGGGATAATCGGTTGACTTTTCTTACAGCCCCTCGTGGTCTTTGATCCACAATGATAATGTTAGGTGTGTTTTTTTTTTAGTTTTATTCTTCGTCCGATATTTTCTTCACTATGAATCCTCTGGGATCGAGAAAGAAAGTTTAACTAAAATCTTTTTTTTAAAAAAGTACATCTAGACAGTGTTTGTTCCCTAAATAATAAGTTCAAACAGAAAAACAACAACTTTCCGTATCTCTGTACTGTAAAAAGTTTGTTCCCTATAATGCTGCGGATTTTTATGTCAGTCTAAATTTAATGCGCTTTATTCAGCATCGAGTTGTTTTAATGAACGATAATTCATCACTTTTGTGTTGTGTGCCAGTATTATTGTGTGTTGTGACAGTTTCAGATGGTCAAAGAGCAATTTATTCCATTTGATAGGAAACTTCTTTTCCTTTTATAACGAGTAAACGACCCCTTTAGTGTATGTACGAGTAAGTCAGCTGTGTATTCTTGTGTGATGATTTGGATTATTTATTTTTTGCCACTGCTTATTTTCATGGAATATAATATCATCATACTGATTATTTAATAAATTTGACATAAAGAAAGAATTAGATATCTCAGATTGGCCATCTTTATTAAAGTTCACACACACACACACACACACACACACACACACGTTTCCTGGAGACTTATTCTAACCTTAACATAACCCTTACCTTTAAACCAAGTCTTCACCCTAAAATCAATGATTTACATTAAGTGGACTATTTTTCCATAAGGACGGCCAGTCCCCATGACATGATTGTGTAAACAGATTTATGTCCCACAATGTGAGGAATACCTAGGACCACACATGCACACGCACGCACACACACACAACAACCTCAACACAAGATGTTAATATGCACGTAGGAACGCACCAGCCAGTCAGAGCATAGTTTCGAGCCACACATTTATTGGCTCCAAATTCTCAAATTTGAGGATTTGATGCTGTTGTCTGCCAGATGATAATAAACTGGAAAAAAAGTTTTGAACTCTTGTTCCAAACGGATTAAAACTCAATATGTTATTACCATTTCTGTAACCCATTCCAATAATCACTGTATGATCAACTAAAGTGATCAGTCACTAGCCGCCACCATTTCCCAGTTTTTATGCTTCCTGTTTGTGTTAAAGCTATATTGACCCCATTAAGACTCACTGAACTCAACTAGAGTTTGCCTCTATATTTTTGTGTGGTACTGCATATAAATCCAGCCACAGGCTGTGGATTGCAGCTCTATGGAAAACAGCCAACAGAGGTCACCTATCCCAGCTGGCAGTTCACCTCGGCAGCGGTTGCCAAGGTGACAGTGAAAAGGAGTGACACGAGGCAGTGGATCTTTTGCCACAGATGATTGGTTTGGCAGATAGACAGCCCTGTTCCTTCTCTCTGTCTCTGATCCCTGTCCGCAAACACAACAAAGCAAATACTATACATAAACCCAAAAACGTACATAACAGCAGATCAAAAATCCAGTCTTGTTGACAGATGTAAGGCCTAGTAAAGAGCAAGGCGAAGTAATGGTTGTAACTTAGAGGAGGGTCAAAGTTCAGCTGGTACAGTGACTGCTGACAAACAAGATTGAACCCAGAAAGAAACACAAACCTGCAAGTTAATACATTACTGCCAAAGCAACACTTTTAATTACAGTTTGAGTATATTTCTTTACTGGAGATCTTCAAATTTATCTTCATAAGAAAAAAAACAGGTGACTGATATATACATTTTTGGTAACATATTCAATGCCAATACTAAATAAATCTATTACTGTTAATACAATATACAGGCAGGCACACAGACATGGCAAGTGTGCTAAGTGTGTTTGCCTTTTTGTGTCTTTGTATTGCAAGGATTTAAGGGAAACTCTGGCCTGCTTATAAGTACTCATCTTCATACTGTACCTCAGCCCATAGAGCAGGTCAAATTTCAATCGTTCATAGGCTGAAGGAACAGAAAAATATGGATGAAGAAGACATGCTGATGGTCTTTATCTGCTGATGATGTAAATATCTAAAAAGCAGATAGATTAGACACAAGACATTTTGTTGTAAAACAACAACAACAAAACCTGCTATTGTTGGTGGCTTTCATGTCTTTACGTTAACTACAAGTTCCTACAGAATATACAAGCTCCTGTTATAACGAGGGAGACAAAACACTGTCAAACTCATTTGGGACAATTCAAAAATGCATACACATCATGCTGAAAAGGAGGCAGCTTTTCATGGCTCCAGACAGGTTTACATTTTGCAGAAACATTACAGAGAATATATATAAAAATGCCAAGAAAAATATTGCAGAGAAGAAACGCTCCTTACTGACTATTATTGACTTTTCAAAATGTGCTATGGAGTTGCACACTGAGCACATTAATATCGAGCAACAAGTCAGTGTTACTCAGTGTTAAATCACGAAAACGTATCACAGTCTACATGAACACATAATATTAATGCGATGTAAACATTCACTCTGCTCTCAGCTAACCACCACATAGTAATATCACACAGAGGTGAAAAGATGGCACCACAGCTCACTGTGATCAGCATCTACTGATGGCTCTTAACATGATGTATTCCCACCAAGCTACAAAAAAAAACAACAACAAAAAAACACCTTTCTCTGATGAAATGGAAGCAAAATCTAAGATTGCAGGATTGCTGTATGATCCCCACAAAGCTTAGCGATGTAAAGATGGGGGGATAAAGGTGGAATTAGAGGGTTCTGTCATCACACAACGCTAGGTGTCTTCTCTGAATATCAATGCAGGGATCTAAAGGTACAAGCTGATGATATTACAGTAACCTGAACCCAAAACTGCAGCTCTACTCGCATGAAAATACATCAGTGAAACTGTTCTGGCGACGACAGCAAAACATGCAGTCAGGGCCTTTTTTTTTGGTATCATTCTCTATTATTGTGACTTGTATTACGGAAGTAGTGGTAGTTTACAGTTACACACTGTTATCACCTCATTCATATAACCGCTAATATAATTGCTCATAATTGCTCTTGAAGCTGTGTTCAGAAGTACTTTACATAAAGTAATTATTGCATGGTAATGTGGCCACTTCTTTAATGCATGCGGTTTGTATCTCGCAGCCACAGACACAAACTGTCCAATCAAACAAAAGAACACAAAGTTTTCATCTACAACTATTTCACTCAGGTTTGCACATGACTGTTTAGGTGTTAATTATTTTCACGTTGCAGAGGTTGGTCAACCATTGAAGTCTACCACTGATTAACACACTGTGCCTTTTTTTCAGTGTGAAAAGAAACTCATGTCAGAAATCAGAAGCAGTGTTGTGCCTGAAAGGTGTATTTTAGTAATATGTACTGTCACAACAGTTGCTGTTTTGTATATATGTGAGTATATTAATGTGGCCTAAATGCAACACTTGGTCAGTATCGTTACTTGTGCGGGTTTTTTCCTCTCTCCTCTGAATTTTTTAACTTTGCCTGTGTCTGCTTTTTTTTGGGGGGGGGACGAATGATTGAGTACCAAAGTCTCTCCATCAGGAAGAAATTTAAGCAAACATCTGTGGAATAATGTGCAGGAAAATGAATTCTCACACTAGCAAGCTTGTTGTGTGTGGCTGTCACTGAACGTGACGAGCATGCATGTGCCAGACCGGTGGAGTGGAACTCGTTTGATGGGCATGTTCAACACATGGGCACGATGCCAATTTAGACAAGCATGCCCCTGAAAAGAATCTCAGTCTGCATGCTAAGTGTGTGAACATAACTCACCGTGTGTAGCTGTATTAGTAATAATAGGCAATACAGCAGGTTTCCTATATAAAACAAAAATGAATTACAATCAAATTATTTGTAGAAAATATCTCTGTAGATGTTGTCCCTTTGTACATCTGGACTCAGTCATTCTATGACTGATGTGTGATATAAATCTGCAATAAAAAATATATAAATTGAGCCATTGTGATAAATAGGTGATGGCCTAAGAGAAATGTGTAATGAAACTTTAAATAAGTCTGAAAACAACTCTGATCCTATACATAGCTATAATAAATATCTAAACATACCAACACAAACATGTGTTTCCAACAAATGGCAAATAAGAAGTATTATGATGCCATCTACTGGACAAAATATGTTTCTGAATTCTTACACTGTAAAATGATCATGTGGCAAATGGAAATTATATTCCCACAATAACCTTTTTAAAACATTAAACAATTTTGTTTTGTTTTTATTTGGGATGATGTGATTATTTATAAAAAATAATAATTATCTGTAATAAACATCCAGAATCTTAGCTTGGATGTTTAAGGAAGTGGAAGTGAGAGTCCAAAGTTCTGTGATATTCTTCTTGATTAAATAAAAACCATGTTTATTAATAACCACTATTATAAAATAAAAAAAATCTGCAATTAAATTCATCAGTCTCCATTATGTGCATTTTGAAAATATAAATCAATGAATGTATTTGTAAAACGGGGGTTCTGAGGAGAAAACGTCATGACAAAAGATCAACTGCAGTTCTGAGTTTTAATGCAGATGTGTTGACATCTTATCATTTATCATTTAATACCATAAATGACAACTGAGGGTACTGGACCGTTTTAAAAAAAAATATATATATTATTATTATATTATTGTCTTTAAATGTAGGCCTAATTTATGTTTTCCCCAATTTACGAATAAATGTATTTTCCGCACTGCTCCTTTAAATCCGTGACTGCACGCTCCTTTGGCGTCAGCATCATCTGCAGGCTGCACGCTGGCGATCGATACAGCTATGAAACGTTCAAAGTGGGATATTTTAGGAAAACCACGGCACGCAGCGGAACAGAGACACGGTCATCACGCTGATTTGCTCGACAAAATGTAGCCGTCATGGTAGGCCTATTGATGTCTGGTTAATGTCTCATATATACATCTCTCTCTCTCTCTCTCTCTATATATATATATATATATATAGATAGATATATATACTGTATATTCCTCTTGCCCCCTTTCCTTGCTTAGCGGGGGAATAAGAGGCATGTTGACGTTGATGCCTATAACGTAACCGACATGTTTCCATTTTTGACTCTCATTTACACTCTCACATGTAAACGAGAGACCTCAGTGTGTAGGCTTAATAACAAGTCAGTGCAAGGAATACACAGCACCAGTCAGAAGTCAGGACACATATTCTCATTTAAGGGAATAGCAAGGCGTTTCCTAACTTTTGACTGGTACTATATAAGGTGGTGGTGTAACACAGACTACATTATAAATGCATCAGCCTGCACTGAGGATCTGCTGTTATTTTATGTAATGAATAACTACATCTAAATACTGTTTCTCATCACATGTAAAATGGACACAAGTGAAAGATGTTTTTATTTGGATTTTTTTAGCCTATTTATTATGTCAGACATATTACTGTTATTACCTATTTGAATCCTCCTCCTTAAACTGAGCAGAGCAGCTGAGTAAAACCGCCTGTTTTGTTGAAATAAGCATCGAGAAGCCACCTGCAGGGCAAATTAACTCATTATCATTTTGGACATGTGTTGTTGCACCTACTCGCTTATTTTTAAATCTGAAGCAAGATAGGGTTTTCATTTTTTTTACAGAATTTACATGATGTTTTACATAATCCCATTGTTGCTCACACTTCTTTTTTTTTTTTTTTTTTATGTGGATTTGTCGTCTACATTAAAAAATGTCCAGCTTCACTGACCTAACCAAAAGATAATGATGCAAATCAGGACCTTAAAACTGATTTTTCTGTCCTAGAAAGAATTGTTTTCATGTAGCAGCTTAAATCATAAATTGCAAAAAGTCGTATGCAGTCAAATATGTGATACAGAAAACATTTTTTTTTCATAAGACACTTGCACAGGGGATGAGAGTACGGGCTGCTTGTTGCCATGGAGCTGGTGACCTTGTTGCCTTGGTAACAACCAGCAACACTATGCGGTGGCCTATAAGGGGTTTTGTGCAAGAATGTAGCTACAATTACTGAAGGGGTCTATTCCCTTCTACCTGTTTGTTTGTGGCGAACCAGCATATAGTGAGAGAACATTATTCGTCATATTGCGAGTGAATTATAACCTGCATTTTCTTTATAATTTATATACAGTATGTTTCTGCTGATGACGTACGGTATTTTACACTAAGACTAGTGGACACAGAAAACATTTGACACGTTGCAGTAGTAACAGCACGTGTGCATATAATAACTTAGCCGCGTGATTTTCAGGGTCCTGGTATTGTCCACTTACATCTAATTGGAGCCAGTGTTAATGTTACAAGTGACTACAAGTCCAAACGTCTGCCTCCTTGTCTCCCATCTCCTGAATACCAGTCCACCTGGGAGAATCTGAGACCCGAATGCCCTGAATCACCTAAACACATTGTTACCACTATCCTACCACCAGGAGCAGGAGGTGGAGGTGGGTACCATAGCAACAGACATGTCTTGCATGCGTGTCCTGAGGATACCTCTCTGTTTTGTCAAGGCTTCAGCAGAATCTGAAGCATTACCCAAGAATGAGCTTCTGTTAAGTCAATATAGGAGAGACAACTGTGCCATGGGTGTGCTGTGTACAGTATATGTGTTGTGTAATTGTGTGTGTGAAACATTATACATACTGTGTGCGTTGAGGCAGGGTGCGTGGTGTGAATATTGTGAATCTGTCCAGCTCGCCTGTTAATCATTAATCTCATTTCAGCCAGTGAGCAGCACATCTCCGTCTTGTTTGACAACTTCTCTCAATGCGGTGTATCTATGGCTTATATAAGTCTTTCAGCATGGAGGGGACGTCATTCCTCCTCTCATTGTTTCAAATTTAATTATTGCTGAGTAATAGATCACCGAGCAGCTGAACCTCCGACTATCAAAATAGACACTGAGACAGCGGGTTTTTCCATGGTTATGCCATGTTTACTGCAGGTTCTATGGAGGCAGGAAGCACATTCATGTGATATATATATATATATATATTTATATATATATATATACGGTATGGCTGCAATTAACAATTACTGTCATTATGGATTAATCTGTTGATTATTTTCTCAATCGATCGATTATGTCGATCACTGTATTCCCAAAGTCCAATGTGTCCAGTGTGTACAGTGTGTACCTTTTTTACCACTGTTTTGTGCCGGAGTAATTCAGCACAGACTTTATTAATGCTAAACAACGAGTCCAAAGAATGAAAGCAATCACTGGAAATGTCACATAGGGACCTTTTCATGTACACACATACAGTACCAACATGTGACAACCAACCCACAGTCTCTTCATCTTAATGTAGATCCCATGTTTGCTCATATATCACATTACTGTCCTAACATATGTTTGGTCCATACAATGTGAATCACTGTTTCCCAAGCCCAATGCCACATCTTCAAATGTCTCGCCCACATCCCAAAGATACTCAGTTTACTGCCATAGAAGACCAAATAAACAAGAAAATATTCACATTTGTTGGGCTTTTTTTTTTTCTTACAAAATAACTCAAAACGATTAATCGATGATTAAAGTTGGAGATTCAATAACTGGCAACAACTTAATCAATTAAATAAATGAATCATTGCAGCTCTAATGTACCGTTAGTTCACATCAGATGGTTCTTTGTTTCTGTCTCATTCATTTCAATATGGATGCATCATGTACATAATGTCAGAAGTTACAGGTTGCCTTTGAGTGTTTCACAAAGTACTTTTAAAAATGCTTCACGCAGATGTTTCTCTGTTTCTGTGTCAGATGTTGCCATGGAAGACCGACTGCCATGAAAGACAACTTAATACTACAATAACAGTCAAACATGTACACCTCCTTTTGGGCTGATATCCCCCGATAGAAAGCTACTATGGCTTTTTGTAATGAAAGCCTGCTGGACGGGTGTGACTTCATGGAGCCGGACAATGTAGAGCAAGCAGCAGAAAGTCTCCCATCAGAAGCTGGGAGTCCTCTCATATCGGTCACTCTGCGTGTCACACTGGCAGCCATAATGATATTCATGATCACTATTGGTTTCCTTGGCAATGCAATTGTGTGTCTGATTGTTTACCAGAAACCTGCCATGCGTTCTGCCATCAACCTCCTCCTCGCCACGCTGGCCTTCTCGGACATTATGCTCTCTCTGCTCTGCATGCCCTTCACTGCAGTCACTGTGGCTACCGCTGACTGGACCTTTGGGAGCGGTTTCTGCCGTGCATCCATCATGCTGTACTGGCTGTTTGTCCTGGAGGGTGTGTCCATCCTCCTCATAATCAGTGTGGACCGTTTCCTTATCATCGTTCAGCGGCAGGACAAGTTGACCCCACACAGGGCCAAACTTTTGATTGCAGGTTCATGGGTGTTGAGCCTGTGTGTATCACTGCCATCTGTAGTTGGGTGGAGGACAGGTGCTGCAGGTATCGGCGGTGCCTGGGCGCCGCAGTGTGTGCTTGGATACAGTGAGTCTCTGGCAGACCGTGGGTACACAGTACTGTTGGCAGTTGCAGTATTCTTTGTGCCATTTGCTGTCATGCTGTACTCCTACATGTGCATCCTCAACACAGTGCGTCGCAACACCCTGCGCATCCACAACCACACCAGCGAGCACTCCTGCCTGCCAGCCCTCAATCAAGTCAGCAAAATGAGACTTATTGGGCTGCAGCGGCCCCCTCAGATCAAGGTGGACATGAGCTTCAAGACCCGAGCCTTCACTACCATCCTCATCCTCTTTGTTGGCTTCTCAGTGTGCTGGTTGCCTCACACAGTGGTCAGCCTTCTGGCCGTGTTCAGCCGGCAGTTCTACTACAGCTCGGTCTTCTATCCAATCAGCATAGGTGCTCTGTGGCTCAGTTACCTGAAGACAGTCTTCAACCCTGTCATTTACTGCTGGAGGATCAGGAAGTTCAGAGAGGCCTGTCAAGAGTTCATTCCTAAGAGCTGCAGACTGTGTCCCAGAGTGCCAGGCAGGAGCCGGAGGAGAGTTAGACCCAGCAACATCTATGTGTGCAGTGAGACTCAGTCAGCTGTGTGAAAGAATAAAACGGCAGCAGCTGTAGGCACTGGTATGAATTATTATTTTTAAAAGAATATACTAATTAACTTAACATGATGGACATTATAAACGTTGCTGCCATTCAAACAGTGGCATATTGCATATGTTTATTTCTCGGTTTCATTCATGAATGTTGTTTCAGACTGTAAACTAGTGGGAGTGATACTAATTCTGTTGTCAGTTATGTCATAAGTTTTATTTTAAAAAAAAAGAAGCGTACTTGGTACAGTGATGATTTCAGAGTAAAGTCTGTAAAGTGTGGTGCAGAAACACAACCTTATGTGAACTGAAGCAGTTTGTTATTTTGAACCACGAGTGTGTCAATAAAGAAGTAGGTTACTTCTCATGCTGTGAATGTGTACTTGAGTGTATTATCATTTCCTCAACGACCATACCTGCTGGATGTGTCCAGCAATAGTTCAGTCAGGATGTGATGGTAAACAGGGTTTAACTATATCACTGACTAAAAAACAAAAGTCTTTATTTATTGCAGCCGCTCTAAACTCATTATAGGTACACGATGTTCTTGTGACATATTTGACATAATTTCAAACTGTATGATTCCTACTAAGGCATATGTAATCTGTGTTTACCAACCACAAAACATCAACCATGAGTGACTCTTATCCTCTGTGGACATTTGTAAAAGCAAAATACAGCTTAAAGTTGCATTTTTTGTTAATTTTGTTAAAGTCTCCTTCATGAACACATAATAAATCTTTGTTGATACATATTTGTATATGGACATTATTGACTGTGGGACTATGGTGCAGTTTTTCAGCTATGCTAAATGTATTTTTGATGTAGTTATGTAGAAACACTGTTACTGTTATGTCCACCAGAGAATAGTGACATCTCTATAACGTCTTGCTCAGAATCATCATCATCGTCATCATCAATATTGGCATCCAAAATTCAAGTTTATGCAATATAGACAGTGGTGGAAAGTAACTAAGTACTTTTAATCAAGTACAATTTTGAGGTACTTGTACTTGAGTATTTACATTTGATACAACTTTATACTATACGTATAAGTATAAGTATAAAACAAAAATCATTTTTTACATATTAATCATCCCTTCAAAACAGCCATTATGAATAGAAATGAATAAAGGTTTATCACATATCTTCACAGAGTGAGGTCTGTGGTGGTGTTGTGACGCGGTGCATGCCGGGAGTAGCAAACATGGCGACTTCCTCAGGACAAGATGGGAAAGCTGTTAGTACCTCGGACGTGGACCTTTTATTGCACCCTGAGCTGTTGTCTCAGGAGTTTATACGGCTGGTTTTAAGTGAGGTGAGTCAATGTTCGGGTAGAAATGTGGAAAGTGTCGTTTAATATTGAAGTAAAACAAGCATACTGTGGTGTACTATTAGCATACCGGCTAACAGGGCAGCTTCTGTTTGAGAGGGGCGGGGCTCTTATATCATTCATTCATATCGTATTGTATCGTTATATCATATCATATCTGGTCAGGTGAGCTAACAGTTCCTTATATCTGAACCAGAAAAAGGTCAGTACCAGAGACTGTGGGAGTCGGGACCGGCTCACAGAGCTTTACCTACGGCATGTCATCCCGCTGCCGCAGAGGACTTTACCCAACAGCCGCTGGGGACAGAGAGTGCAGAAGACCCGGGAGAGACCGACCCCGGCCGGCCACCGGTCAGACAGGTAACCGGCTACACGCAGCGCTTTCTGGACGGACGCTGGACCTTTTATTACCAGACTGTCAGTGGTGGAAGAAGTAATCAGTCCGGCCCCTCCAAAGGATGGCTAGATAAATGTGATGGTTGTGAGATGATTAATGGGAGAGTTGTAACCCTCTGGTTTAACCTTTTACAATGTGTTGTATTTTAAAAGTTGTTATATTATCCACTGTGTCAAATCTCCATCTGAAAAGTAACTAAAGCTGTCAAATACATGTAGCAGAGTAGAAGTAAACTGGAAATACTCAAGTAAAGTACCTCAAAATTGTACTGAAGTACAGTACTTGAGTAAATGCGCTTAATTACTTTCAACCACTGCAGACAGTAGCTTCATTGTGACTTCAGCATGCTGTGCATTACTCTCCATATTATGATGCATTTTTCTCACAGATTAGATTATAAGACTCTGATATAACCGCAAACTGCACTACTTAGGTCCGACTAATAAAGTAAATTCAATAAGAAGCATCCAACTTTTTCTGACCTGATGTTGACCTGAGCAAATAAAAATCCCAAATCAGTGATTTCACAGTTTTTACAGCTGCATTTCTAACCGTGTGGAAGTAATTGAAGTCATTTTTATGCATGTGTTCTCGGATCGGATCGAATTATTTTTTTGGTCATTTTCAGTTCCAGTAACGACCACAATAGGAAAAGGCCTCTGATTGTGTTTGATGGCAGCTCCTCTCAATCTGGCCCACTAAAAGTGAAGAAACCAGAGATATCAACAGGAATCACTGACCGGTTAAAACCTCCTCCAGCTGCAAACCTGTCCAACCCCATCCGCAGGCTATCTGGCAACACATCTTCCTCTTCCTCATCCATTCAGATGTCTGCTGGCAGCACTGACACAGCAAACCTCAAAGGAGAAGCAAACAGTTCGGTAGGAAATGTTTTGTATTTATACATTGCAATTGTGTTGTATTGTCAATATTGTGTTTAGTTGCTTGTATTTTTGAAGATAGTATATAAGATAATATTCTTGTAATTAGGGCTGTAAATCATATAATTAAGTTGATGATACAATAACAAAACTAAACTAAATACACTCACCTGCAATGTCTGTGTAAATGGAGTTCATTCAGTTTTAAAGAATAGTAAACAACAGAGATCAAACCATGTTTTAACAAATTGATATTTTTTAAGAAGAGACTTTTGCCTTTAACAGGGGAAAAAACAGAACTGCCACAATGTAAAATAGTTTAAAGTCTCCATAACTTAAATCTCAAATCTGTGCAAAAAGGAAACTTTGAATAGCAAGCTATTTACCTGCTGCTTGTAATTCCTGTTTTATGTTTCATCTCTTATTAGGGTGCAGTGAAGTCTCCAGAAGTGAAGAAAAAGATCCAACACGTGACATGGCCCTGACGTCCGATCACTGAACACCAAATGTTGTTGCTTCACAGTTATCCCACTAACTGCATCCCAAAAGGGATGGAAACTATTTTAACTGTGTCAGGGCCACCTCATTGCTCTCATTCAGTTTTGAGATTAGACAAGACAGGATGGTATTCTGAAGAGTGTCCTGCTTTTGGAGTCACAAGCTTCCTTGTTGCTGTCCAAAACTTCAAGTGCCCTTAAAACAATGATCAGCAACTCTCCTCAAGTCACACATACAGAGAACATCTACAGAACAAACTGAGTGAGATGACTAATTTATGTGAACTGTGGCAGTTCCTACTTGTTTCTGTGTATGAGTTGATTTAGGTGAGAGGGCCTCGTACTAGTTTGCAAGGGTGATGCGGTGAGTTCTTTGCTTGAGTTTTATTTAAAATGTTTATTGGTAGATTCATAGCTTGAATAGACAATGATTTTGAAACAGATGCTATTTCTCATAGTTTGTGTGTGTGTGTGTGTGTGTTCACTTACTATTTTGAACCAGAGGTAGATGTCATTTTTGTTCTCAATGAGCTTCATTCCACTGAGGTCTGGCTTTATTCAAACCTCTGTGCTGTTTCATAAGTTGTTCAGGGTTTTTAATATTATAATAATATTAGTGTAGTGTGGTATCCACTTGACATAGGAAGTGGATAACATAAATACATTCGTGTATTTCAGTATCATCTTTTTATAATTCAAACATAAGAAAGGGAACATGTACTAGGAAGAGGATTTCGTAACATTGAAGTACATTTAATTTGTGGATAAATTGATTTTGCAGGTCTGTCTTTTGAAACTGATTGTCATCAAATACACAAAGCAACATGATTCACAAATCACTTTGGATTAATTGTTAAATGCCAATGTCATGTTTGTACAAACAGGTTTTTCTTTTTTAAATAAATTGTGGGAATACAATATACAATTGATCACTGTTGTTGATTTGATTACAGTAGAAAAGGCAGCAGCATGGTGACACATATTTGATATGCAGGTATTGCAGCATTAACATAATGTAATGCATACTTGAACTGAACATTGGGGTAAAAACTGGATTAACATTTGTATTACGTAGTATGCGTTTCCTGCTCAAGTGTTACCAATAAAAATATTTCAACCCCTTCTTGATGAGTTTATTTTTGTTTGTTTTTACAATTCTCATGCACATCTACAGGCAACATTTGTAAGAGTAACTGTGCTAATTTAATATATTTAGTTGATTATAGAAGAACTCATTCACAAAACAAATGATCGCATCCAGCTAATCAATGCACAAAGCAGCAATTATTATTATTATTACACTTCAAGGCACATAATCTGCATTAATGTAGATTTGATGTTTTAAAATGATTCATACAATGTCTTTCTAACATTGCTGTTTATTTTATTAGTAATGCCTTTTTTTCTCAAAATATTTCAATTAAAATAAATGCTCTAAATTCAAATAACACTGTTAGTAGTTTGTATTTCATGTCATATCAATGTACATTCAATGCTAGATTGTACTCAGATAGTATGTAATGTAGCTTTGTCATTCTTATGATCATAACACGACTGTCTAGTCAGTGTATCCATCGTCCCTAAGATCAAATTAGATGTCCTTGCCGCACTCCGGGCAGAGGATGTCATCACGCTCAGTGAGGAAACCACGCCCAACCAGAGACACGGAGCACTTGTTACAGTTGAAGCAGTCATTGTGCCACTGGCGTTCTTCAAAAGAGATGTACTTGCTGCCTCCAAGGCCTGAAAGTAAAAATAAATAAATAAATTAAAAGTTGTAGTCAAGACAAGAGAAAAAACATGTTCTGAACAACTTAAAATCAGAGAGCAATAATTAATGATTACCGCTGATGGGGGTGGTGCAGGAGGCGCACTTCTTGGCATAGAGGTTGCAGAAGCAGTTGAGACAATAGGCAAAGTCATCTCTAGAGGTAAACCTCTGGCCAGACAGCTGCTGCTTGCAGCCAGTGCACAGGAAGCAGTCCTTGTGCCAGGGCTGCTCACGGTAGGTCACTCCGCCAGTGGTGATGGGCTAAGAGGAAACAAGATTGACATATTGTCACATACATGTAAACAGGGCTTTTCGAGTGAGAACGAATTATAATTTAGGTCTACCAGTTTGTGCTGTGTACATTTGGCCATCCTACCTTCTTACAGTGCACACACTGCATGGCAAACTGCTTCTCGTAGCAGACCACGCAGTAATTATGGTTGTCCTTAGGGATAAAGCTCTTGGTGCCAATGGGCTGCTGGCATCTCTGGCAAGTGAAACAGGTCTCATGCCAGCTGTTCCCCTTGTGCTCCATCTTCCTGGAGCCTTCACAGTAACACAGAGTGAGGGAATAGGATGGTAAAAAATTATGCAAATAAAATTATTGTTTAGTCCTAAGAGCTGACTTGAAACATGTAATGGTCCGTCAGACATTTACTTGTACAGCGAATTTCATGCATAATACATTAAAAAAATATTTATAGACTAGCAGCACTTTTAAATCTATTCTCTGACTCACTGAAAGCTAGTGCAGAGATCTGAGAACTGGTCAGTTTATTTGCCTCTCTATACTACAATGTTCTGAGTGTTGATATAGCATCTTTTGCTACCTGTTGATCTTAACTTAAATCTGCTGCTCTCTTTGTGATTTTTTCCTACCTGGCATGATGGTTTTCTTGCACTCATGGCACTTGGAGGAATACTCATTGGAGTAGCACTCAGTGCAGAGGAGCTGTTCATCCTTGGTGGAGAAGGGCTTGTCCACAAGTGAGCGCTTGCACTGGAAGCACTTGAAACAGTCCTCATGCCAGTGACGGTCCTTGTAGGACAGATCCTATGAAGACATCAGATGAGATGAGCAGTTAGAGACTTGTGCATGACAGAGAGAAACCCAGAGAGAGAGAGAGAGATTTATTTTGTGACATCCCTACCCTGGTGTTGCAGCCAATGGGCTTCTTGCACTCCTCACAGGTGTTGGAGTACAGGCTCTCGTAGCATTTCACACAGTAAGGATTCTCTTCTCTCAGTACATATTTCTTTCCAAACAGGGACTCCTTGCAGTAGTGGCAGTCGTAGCGCTCAGTCATTTTGACCCAGGGTTAATCGCCTGAAAGACAAAGAGAGTGAGGAGAAAGTATTCTGAAGTATTCTGTCAAAGGCACGTGGCATGATACAAACATTTAGCAGGACGCAGAAGCTGGAAGTTCTTGATCTGATCTTGTTCATTTTTCATATGAAACATTTTACAAACCCTAATCACTTAAATAACATTACAAGATAACATAGCATGCTTTGTAGACAGTTTTGTCTGTGTTCCTTTCAGTGGCTCTGATCATCATGATATCCTAAGAGAACATTTTAAATTCACATTGCAGACGCGAGATTTTCCCATGTTGCATTTTGTCCTCTTTCATCTCTCTCTCCCATCTCTCAACACTCTTTTCATTTTGTTTTTAGTGACAGACGTAGAAGGTAACAGATAAAGGAGGATATAAATAACTCCTATCAGTCCCCGCTTAGAGACAGTCAACGTTTGCCCTGTTGCATACCAACGCTCACCATGCCACTGTACACTGTACCCATCCACCACCTCACCTCCAGCTGTCAGCACCAGATCATTGTATCACTTGTTATTGTGTGTGTACATGAGTGAGTGTGCACCGGTGTATAAGTGGGTTTGAATGGCGCTCGTAAAATAATGGCCCCTCACAATCTGCAGCTGTTTGTGGTCTGCCTGTTAAGCCCTCTGGTTATCCTACCTGCGCTTATTTACTTTAACTCTTTCAAGGATACTGTAGCCTGTATACTGTATCTGGCTGTATGTGAGTGTGTGTGTGTGTGTGTCTTCACAAGTAGAGAAAAATAAGGTACATACAGCTTTCAATACCACAGACTTTAAACTCCTTGTTTCCTTTGATAGTCACTCACACATACTGTATGTAGCCTACTATTTATATGACATCTGTCCATTGATTCCTCAGATAGGCTTTTGACCATATAAGGAGACTGAAAAAAAGGTTTCACTTCCACTCCAATCCAATTAATATCTGCATTGCTATTTTTAATTGAGCTTCTCTCCTCTTTATCTCAGTATCTTTCATATGGCTGAAGTTGAGACGTTTAATCTGTCTGTCCCCTCCCGCATTCCCTCACTGTACTGTTCTACCCACCATGACTCACCTAGCTTATAAAAGGCTTTATCTGACTCCTAAGAATAAAAATGGTTAATCTGAAATGCCATCCAGACATGTCATGCAGCTGTTTTTTAGCTTCTGGGTCCCCTTTGATGCTCCCTGTCTGGGAGTGTCTCAGTGGAAATTGCTTGATGCCAAATTGAGCTAAAGCCAGTTAGACGGCAAATGCTTGACCACTGTGACCCCTGGTCCATCCTCCCATTGTACTACAGTCTAAAGCTCTTTAGTCATTATTCCAGATGTTTTAAAGATGAATAAATGTTATCTAACGATTTAATGAAATTTGGATGAAATGCAAATAACAAAGCAGCCCTTTCTCTCACAGCAAGATCTCTAAAACAGCTTCCTTCCATCTGTTTTCTACTCTTTTAAATCAATGACTCCGAAGAATTCAGAGCAATTAAATAAGTCTGTAAAGCACTAATATTGGTTTGTGAGTGGATAATGGGATGAAATGATGAATTGAATTAAGTTTCAATTTCTACATTGTAAATTACAGTTCACACTCAAATTGCAGTAGAAATTAAACTGTGCAACACCCACTATAACATTATATGCTCTAAAATCTAAAGTTTATTGACAGTTTTTTTTTTTTTTTGTGCATTTGGAGAGTGTCAAAGCTTTAGACCCATAAAAAAAGCGAAAGATATGTTAATACCTTTAACCAGAACAAAGCTGATACCTTCACTGACAAGGGTTTGCGCAAAGGAAATGTGAGGTTGATGAGGAGGGATGAATAAAGTTGGAAATGACCTCTGAAACAGGGGTCAACAGGAGCCAGGAGTGACAGCAGTACAGAAAGTGGGTAGAGGGAAGAAGTGGTTAAAAAAGTGAGGATGCTTTGGAAGTGGAAAAAGGACAGGTGGTTGGGGGAGGCAGACAGGAGGATGCCGCAGCACAGCAGCTGCGTTCCAGAGAATGGAAGATGTGGTGAATGAAGCCCAGTGAGAGGATGAATGGGTGGAAAGATGGACGAGTGAATGGATGGCTAGTTGAGCAGCTGAACAGAGTTGGGTCTTACCTTCCTGCCTGGGGAGTGTGTGCCTGTGCGGAGTCTGGTGCAGACTGAGAGAGGAGGCTCCGGGTGAGCTGTAGTTACTCCTGATTGCATTACTCCACCCATCGGGGGCTAATTGAAAATGGGGGAGGGGCGATGTAAGGGGGGGTAACAAAGGGGGAAGGGATTCTTTTTTGAGATGATCTATAAATACAGTGAGCTTCACAGAGATAAGCCTGAGGCTCCCTTTCACTCATCCAGTCACCAGCAAGACCATGTGGCCTTTTAAGGTCACTCAGATGTCGTTCATTCGCTCACATACTCACTCAGTGATTGATTTGGTCAATTGCTCACTTAATTTTCACTTAATCTATCTTATATTCTTTTTTAGTTTATCCCCACAATAGCCTTATCGTATCATCCCTCCCTATCCTGCTTCCTGCAGAGAATCCAGTCATTCTTCTCCACTGCTGTTTTCTTTACACGAGGAGTATTTGTGCTTATCATTATCATAATATTCACACACATAAACACAAACATGAATGAACACTGTTACATGATATAGATGGAAAAGATTATAAGGGTCAAATGTTAAAAGATTGTTGTCCTGTGAGATTTGTCCCTACTCATATGTCTCATCTGTCTCCTCCTCCCTATATTTTTCCTCACAGGGGAATACGCGCTCAATCCCAAACCTGCGATGTGTTGGCTATGATATCCAGGCCTGGTAATGACAGATACCCACATTGTTTCTCCGAAAACTCTCTATCTCTCTCTCTGTCTCTCTCTCTCTCTCTCTCTCTCTCTGTCTCTCTCTGTCTCTCTCTCTCTCTCTCTCTCTTTGTCTCTCTCGCTCTCTTTCTCTGAAGCAGGTTTTCCTGACCTGATGGTCCCTGGACACCCTCCAGTGAGAAAATGCGTCAGCAGTGCTCCACTAAAATTCAAGTGCTCTATTTGTAGCACACCATAAAGAGATCGGTGCTTCACAAAGTCTTATCAGTTTGTGTGTGTGTAAATACCTACATGTATTTATGTTTATGTGTTGTATAATGTATATAAATAGGTTATTTTTAGCCACACTGTCACACAGCATGGTTGAAGGAATGCCGATGTTGGTCTTCATGCGCTGGTTGGTCAGTCAGTCGATCCGATCCAATACTCTGTTCCTGACTGAAATATCAAATATTGGATTTGAGTACAGTTTTGATCTAAAACAGCATTTATAGATGAAGACTTGAAAGTTATTACTGCACTTGTATACTATGTCAACCAAAATTATAATAATTGCCAGGAACTTTTACATGGGACATGGGACAAACAGGAAGCTGTTAGGCACATTGAAGTCAGATGACTGTTCATTAGACAGGAGACAAAGGGAGATGTTGTACTAGTTCAGAGGAGGAGACTGGGAATAAATTTGATTTGCTTACTCAGTCTGTGACAGACATGTGGTATTTTTTTTTATTTATGTCTCCAATCTGAAAAAAACTAGACGGAAAAAAATTCCTCCATAAAACTTTAGCAGAGATATGAATTACTTATGTTCACCATCTTTCTCTTTTATTGTATATATTAAACACACTGCTGTAATAACCTATGATTTAACCCAGGCATGGGAAACAATCATTTTTAATTCAGTTCACTTAATTTCAGACATGTGGTCTAATTAATACGTCATGGGACAAATCTGTTGTATACCCAATTGAAACATTGCCCAGGACTGTCCTACCACGGGCCTCAGATCTCGTCCCCTTACCCTTCAGCTTTTGCTGCTTGCCTGTGTTCAACTGGCACACAGTTATCCCTCCCCCACCCAGTGATCTATGGTTTGAGTCCTCCAACTCCAACTCAGCTGCTAACACCGAGAGATAAAGGTGCAGCTGTCTGGGCACTGCAACGCTATCATGATGCTAAAGCTCTGTGCTTACTTCTGTTGCAAATACAGCCATGTGGAAAGGTCAGGCCAGGCAGACCCCATCATCACTAGTAGACTGTTAATCATTATGCCACAGCAACCAATTGGACAGGAATTTCTCTGGGTCATCCAAGATACAATTTGATCCTCTGGAAGAAGTACACTGCACTGCCAGTCAAACAGGTTGAAATAGATCTAAGCAACTGACTTTAAAGAATGTGTAGCATCATAATGAAAGTCTCAAATGGGCAGTTATGACTGATGAAGAGGGATGGAATCATTTTGGGCTCCCGCTGTGGGAAAAGGATAAGCTTACCGCTCAGCAAGTAAATCCTCTGTACACCAACATATAGTTATTTATTTATTTGCCTTAACATATTCCATTTTTGAATCAAAAACCTTCTTCCTACAGGACATGATTTACAGCTATAGTAAGGTCAAGGACTTTATTTTGTTGAGTAATCAAATGCTGCTGTCAACATGGCACTGGCAAACTGTAGTAATGATAATACAAGGTTATACTGGCCTGTGCTCCTCGTGACGGTCCTGAGACTTGAGTGAAGCTACAAAAGAACTGATAAAAAAATTAAGTCATTTGGGCCATTTTCCAGTGAGAGAACTACAATCCTTCTATTCTAAACACACTTTTTGTTTATGAAGGTGCAGGTTGTATCTTTTTAGAGTCAAATTTGTTAACTTAAATTGCCAATTCATCTCGATTCTACGATGTTATTCAAATGTACACTTACCGACTAATATTCATTTTGTGGTGTAATTTGTGCATTTTATATCAAATTGATTAACTGTACTGAGATTCGCAGAAGCGGTTGCACTAATAATTGTAATCCTTTCCCAAATGGAATGGGATAGGACTGTGTGGTAGATGGGAGAATCGCATGCAGAACTGTCAACAAATATATTTACTCCTCACAAAACAGACCACATAACGCTTTACTGTATAGAGCAAAAGAAATAAAGAATTGGGCTCAAAATGAAAATATCTTTTATTTATATCTATATTGCTGTTTGGTAGAGTGCAGTGTAGCCCTTGTAGTAATTGCAATAATTTCCATATTGATGAATGTTCCATCTCAGTCCATAAATTAGGTGAATATTCTTTAAATATCTACACCTTGGCCTTCCATGCTTCCTCTGTTCAACCATCCCACATGCAGTTCGGCTGGAGTATACCAATACCTTTAGACAAAGTCAAAAATATATCTTTAGATTGAGCTATTTATATATTTGTTCCACCTTTAATTTCCCAGTTTTTGGGATTAATAAAGTATATCTATCTATAGATGGACAGTATAGCCTGAGGTCCCATTATTCACTGTGAATGCAGACAGATGTGTGGTATTACCTTTCATGATATATGATCGCTGTGTGTGCAACAGTCTGCAGGGTGATTTATAACTTCAACCTGATTATTTTCAAATCATTTAAAGAAAGAAGAACTAAAAAAAGTTGGGCATTAATTCATTCATACATTCAAACCAACTAAACCAAAAACTCGAACTTAATGGTTCTTAGAAAGTGTCTCCTGAGCACCTTTCTCTAGTCAGTGTAGTCGACTTGTCACCTGACTTTGAGATTAAAATATATTCCTATTCTCACTTTCACTCTTTCTTTGCTTGGTGCCACAGCAGTAATGTGGGTCTATATATGACAAATCCTCGGTCATTTAGCCTGGTTTTGCGTTCCCTATATTGTTAAATTCCTGCAAAGATTGGTGAAATGTTTCAACTGAAAGTACAAGAACAATGAAGAAGCTTAAGTATAAAATTTCAGCTCTTCTAAATTAGTTTCAGTGAAAAGTTCCAGTCGTAATAAATTGGTTGTCTCTCTCATGTTCCCAATCACTGAGAGGGTAAAACACTGCTCCAGCCTCGTCTGACCTCACTTATCTGGACAACAACTGTTTCTGGCTGCGTTTATCTTACTAATTCTGTCTGCAAGGCAAGGACAGCTGTCATGGTGGACCTCTGGCAGCTAGTACCAAGCCCCATGTCCCAGAATATAGATCCAGTGAGAGTCAGAGTGAGAGGAATGATGGAGGTAGTGTGATGTGGTGGTAGTTGGGGGCAAAGTGTCCCTAACAGTACCCACTGTGTAATGCTGCTAGGCTTTTAATTTAATTATTCAGATAGCATATGCATATAAAGAGAGGAATTACTTTTTGTAAGAGAAATCAAGTTTTATTTTGTTCAGTTCAGTTCAAACATTAGTATTCAGTTATAATGCAATGATAGGCCTTTTTCCAAAAGTCCTTCAGTTTCAGGGTCCTGGTATTGTGCTAACACACAAAAATACAGACCCTTTCTAAAAAAATTTTGAATATCACGAAAAAGTTTATTTATTTCCATAATTTCATTCAAAAAGTTAAAACTTTGGTAAATTATAAATTCAGAGCAGTACACAGTATTTTTTTTTTGTTTATTTTTGCATAATTTGGGCTTCCAGCTCGTAAAACCCGTGAAAATCGGAATTTGAAAAATTAGATTACTGTGGAGAAATCACCATTAACTTTCTGAATGAAATTATGGAAATAAATAAACTGTTTACTTGATGTTGTATTTTTTTGGAAAGGGACTGTAAAGTAAAATGGCCACATTCTTCATACTTTATGTGAACAATTGTTGCAGATTTGTTTGTGCGTTTGTAATTCAGTTTGAGTCTTCCAGGCATTCCTTGGAAATGACTCAAGTTCACTTCACTAATTTATTATCATGTTCTAAATCGTGGTAACATTTAAAAAGCAATCACTCGAAATTCAATTTTTATTTTATGTGGGAGATCAGCTGCCCTAAAGGACATTGCAGTATCATGTGAAGGTACTCTGTCTTGATTTTGTCATGTGCCTGAATGGATCTCTTTCAAAAGTCCAGACAATTTCCCCCCCACAACTGTACCAGTGTGTAAAGGAAAACCTTTTAAATGTTTTGGCTGAAAGTACAGTACAGAACAGTAGAAAACATTTAAAGCGTCCACTTAATGTGCCTGTAATGAATCATGCCAATATAATGACATGGTTTAACTGTATTCTTTTTTTTTTTTTTACTTCATAAAAGGCACAGATTTACTAAAATTAGTGTTAGCACGGTGTGTCTTAATCGATCTATTAATGCCTATTACATGGTACCTTAAATTGACTGAATCAACACATCTATTTAGACTTTATAATACTCACTAATGTTTTAAACTGTACACAACACTAGTGTACAAGTGTAGTGTATGTATCAGTATCAGTTTTATATTGCAAGGGTTCTAGTGTGTCTAAACCAGTGTGTGTATTCTTTTACAGGTATTGATTGGATTGATGTGTCTGGTCCCAGTTCACAATAAGTCAGTCTAACTAAAAATGCACAGCTTGTGTACAGTTGTACAATGTGTTAAATGCATTAGCTTTGCTGAGTTAAAAAGGAGTGATGCCACTCTTGTATGTGTACAGTAAATATGAAGCTGCCAGCTCATTAGCAAGCATTTCAAAATAGTTTCAACAAAAATTTGATTATAGCCTTCATGAGTGTAAAAGAAAAAAAAAGAAAAGAAAAAGAAAGTGTAGGATTCATAGCAGGACTGTTGTCGGTTTGAACTAGTTGTAAATGTGTGTACAAATAAATGACAAGATTGAATCAGATAAGTGAATCTTACGTGTGAGGATTATGCCATCTGTGTCCTCTGAAATCAGTTACTCAAATGAATTATAAAGCAGCCGCAAACACACACACACACACACATACCAAACATTTCATCATTCATTTCATACGTTTCTTATGATTCACGTTTCACTGTGTCTGTGGGGTGTGGAATCGCAAACATAGCATGGGAGCCACCGGTTCATCACATACATCATCACTTGCAGTCAGACTTAAAGAGGGGTGCCTTTCTGCCAAAATAAACATCTTGTTTCATCAGTGCTGTAACTATAGCTCCGCTCAGCTGCACAGCACTCAGCGGTCACTCAGTGGGATGATTTGCTTTTAGCAAGTGAGAATATGAAGGGTGTGGATCTAAAACGAAAGACATCCTGGTTATAGCAGTGGCAGATGAGAGCGTTGACAAGTGTAGCTCAGCCGTGATTATTAAGTTAAGTTGGGCTTTAAAGTGAGGAGGTGTACAAAGATAAACCGTTCCAATATTTTTACACTTTTGTAAAATTTGAATCACCTATACAGCAATAGTATTTCATTTGTACAATGCTACCTCACAAAAAATAAAAAATAAAAATAAAAATAGAAGATTTTTATGTTGAAAGGAAATTTAACCATAAAATCTAATAAAACTGGCTGGTAGTGTAAACATGCACCTCAGCTCTTTCTAATTATCCATGAGTCAGCTGTGTTAAAACAGCATGTGCTTGCACTTACTCGCCTAATTGCTTTCTTGTTAGATTGATTTGTTAGAGTATGAAAGTAATTGTCCTTGTTGAATAAGGGTGGGGAGTTGCGTGTGGGTGAAACGTTCACCAGTGGCTTAGTTATTTTAACATCTCGACACCACAGTAATGACCCTGTAAAGGTTGGAATGTGTGATGTGCACATACGATGGTGATGGACAGCGTTCAGCTTGTCTGCCAGGGATGTTCTGCCCCCTTGTGAATGAAAAAAATGACAAATTACTCAAGACACTTCATATTTTAATTGATACCACTTCACTCAACATTTGACTTCAGAATTATTCATTTTTTTTCTTTCCCTAAAGTCTGCAATAGGCCTGCAATAATAAAAAAAATATCAAAAATCTTTTAGTGGTGTACATTTCATCACTCCCTTTTCAAGTGTAGGAATAAAAAGAATAGACACATGGAGGCGCTGTGGAACAACAAACAAGTATATAAATGAATCACATCACAGGACAAGATCTAACTTAGTTAAGTTAAATGGGTAAATATTGTACATGTAACATTAGTAAACATGAGGTAAATATTAGAGCTATCAAATATGTATTTTATGAGTTGTATTTAGTCTGTTTATATTCATTTTAGTGTTTCTGAGATGATGAGGCTGGCCAGGTGACAAGGAGCAATCTCACAACCTAAACCATACATCACAGGTATGGTTTAGGTTGTGATGCATTTTTAATGTTTTTTTTTCATGTTAACTTTCATGTCATTAAAAACATGAACACATAAATACACCAAAGACACAAATGAAAGTCAATATCTCACAGAATATACTAGACGTCGTTGCTGCCTCCATTCTCCATTCTTCCATTCATTGGTGTAGCATATAGTAAAAGCTCATAGTCATTCAGCCTATTTCAATATTTTGGAAATTGGCATATGCATGTGAGTTTTAAAGTTCACTTTTTTTTACCTTACTATATTACAACTCTCACAACTGGATTTTTGTCTGTAAAGCAGTTACATGTCACTATTTATATATATATATATATATATACTATATATTACTTCCCATTGTCATCAGCAAGGGGCGATATAGACCCCCAGTTTGTCCCTTCGTTGTCCTGTACTATTCCCGGCGTTGGTGACGTCACCAACGAAACCGGCCATCAAGCTAGCAAAAGACGGAAGAATGAACTTCCTTCAAAATAAGTGTTCCAGAACTATTTGATGTTTTTTGTTTTTTACAAACACGCTCCTTAACAGCTGTTGGATTCGTATTGTTTATAGTGTGTGCGTGTGTGTGTGTGTGTGTGTATGTGTGTAAAATCTGAGGAAAGAAGGGCAACGATTACAGGACTACAGTGCATAGACCAGAAGAAACCGGCTAATGTTTTAATTTGAAGGTTGAGAGCGGAAGTCAGTTCTTCCTCGTGCTACCTTGGCGCGAGTGATTGAGGTGGAGGCACTTATCCTGCGACAGAAAAACAAGCGAGGATAGAGCGAGCAGTATCCGTGTTTTAAAAGAAAGGAACATTGTGAAACGCAAGCATATGTGGATTTAAACGTTGTCCTTGTCGCTTTCAGTTACTTGTTGCTAGCTGGGCGGGTTTTCATTGTTGTGTGTTGAGCGTGTCGCCGTTTCTCACTGGAGTCAACACTAAGGTAAGATCGTAACCGCAAATGAACTGTGTAAGTTGGGCATTTCTCTCAAGCGCTCTTTAAACGCGTCTTTTTTCTTTTGTTTCACTTGCTCCCTGAAAGTTTAAAAGCACAAACAGTCTTTAAAGTTTGGAGAGAAACGGCAGCTTTACTCCTCTCACTTTCTACATCTGCCGCTGGGTCTTTGTCCAGTCAGATGTGGTTCAACCAGACGTTGTGCTGGAGCCGCGGCTTCAATTGTGTATTAGGCTTTTTTTTCTCGATTAAACAACACATATTTTCTGACTAAATTGTTGGCTCTTACAAATAAAAAAAGATAGATAAAATGTTTCCACGTAAGCATTTGCATTATTGGTACAGGACGACTTGATGGAGGCCTGTAAGCGCTGGCTAAAACCTACAAGCAGGTCTTGAGGCATCTCTGTTTTTCCAAGACGTCTCATGTGTTAGACTCTTGTTCTCTGTTATTTATTTTAATTGCATATAAAAACACATGTACTCATATATTCATGATTAGTGGTCATGGTGTATGTCAATGTATGTGTTACAAGCTAACACAATAAAAACCTATTTGCCCAAAACAGCACAGATTGGTGACTGGTGCCACATGCAGAGCTTGTCAATGTTTCTAGTGGCTCTTCGTGGTAACTACAGCATGTCTCCTTCTATACAAGCCCAGTGGATGATAGGGTGCATAGTCTGTCTTGCTTGGCTGGAGTAGTTGCTTATTGATTGACCATAAATTCTATTTTTTATTTTTTTTTCTTGTTGAAGAGGCAGGGAGAAATGTTTTTTCTTTTTCCTTTTTTTCTCACCTCAATGTAATGATTCAGGATACAAAAGGTTGCAGACAGCAGGTGTATATCTTGTGGCACACCTATTCTGCAGACACACCTTTTTATTAAGGGCGCCATGGTAACGCTTGGAGTTTCAGGACAAGGTTTGCTCAGCAATGACAGGTATGTGGAAGGCAAGGGCAATAATAGATTGCTAGGCCTGTATTGCAGAGACTTCCTGTCTTACCTCATAAGTTAAGAAGTCTTTGTTAAATGCTCTGCTCGCTTCAAATGCTAGACATGTTAAAATCCAGTCTAACATGAGCACGGTTACTGAAGTCAGTCTCGGGTATAGTAGGTTTGTTGTTGAGGTCCATCCTGTTGTATTTATTTGCTTTTCCAACAATGTTCAGCCTTATGCAAGGTATTTGTCAAGTGGTACGACGTCAACCGTTTACCAGTGACGGCTTGTAATAATAATAATAATAATCTAATAATAATTAGATACACTTTTATTCAGACAACAGTCGTTGGAATTTTAGTAAACTACTTAATTACTTTTCTCCAAAAAAAGAAACCAGAAATGTGACTTTTTAGGAAAATCCCTCCAGGCTGCTTAAAAAGCTGAAGGGTCTGATGAATCATTGTTTAATTGTTGCCTACTACATGTACAAGTGAAGGGAATTCTTACATTCAATTAGATCTGAAATGGTTTGATAATTGACAGAAAAATAATAGATATTTATTTTTTGATAAGTGGTAAAAGTGTTCTTTAACAGTGTTGTAAACTGAATTGTTGGTCGGACAAAGAATCATTGGTTTAAATAATATTTAAAATAATTGTTGATGCAGCCCATACAGCTGACATGCACTCAGGACAAAGCTTGCTCAGAGGACGGAGAGAAAACCCATTTCATCACTAATCACTGTGAATGCCTCATCTGGCCTCACAGAGACCAAAACCAACGGTGCATTCACTGACCGTCATCAATTCCTAATGTCGTGCATTTTTGAGGTTTGCCCCTTTTTGTGTAGTTCTGGTGCAAACAAAGACATGTTTATGTAACATGTTTACACGTTTTCAAAGCAAATGTGAAACTGTGTCTAAAATGTAAGGAGACACCATAGATACTACTATAGGTAATACTTTAATATATATTTTAAAAGAATATACGTAAAGAATACATAATTATAATTTAAATTGGTGGTTGAATTTGTTAAATAATTTCAAGAACAGGTGGACTGAGTTTGTCTCAGATTATGACTATAAATGGAGCTACATGTCACTTTTAAAATTAGAGTATGGTATTTTGAGACTCAGTTGAGGTTTTTACATGTGTAGTCATGTTTAGTATGTCGACAGATGTCACTGTGTCATATATTCAAACTGCTTCTCCTGTGTTGCTGCAAACTAGCGTAAAGTTCCTCTGAAGTTCAGGGTTTAGATGGCGAGTTGCACTCAGAGGACTCGTTTAGCGCAAGAGAAATCATGCAGGAAATCGAGATCATTATCAACACTGGTATTTTAGCTTTGTTGAAAGCGTAATGTTTACTTCCCTCGGGAAATCCTAATCTCTGTTGGCGAGGAGAAGGCATTAAGAAGTGAAGGCACAGATGGGCGGTCAGGAGATACTCGTGAAGAGCATCATGTTGGTAGCGAGATAAAGGCCTTCCTATTGTTGTAAATTAATCTTCTGTAATCTGGGGGAGTGGGTTGCCATTAAACTTACAGTATTCACAGTTTTTCCGTTGACTCTATGACCCAGTATCTCTAAGCAGAGGGAAAACTAGGACTGTTGAACAATATTGTATGTTCTCCTACTTTTCAGCAGGATTAATAGGATAATAATTTGGTCTGCAAAAATTAAACTCAAAAAAATTGTTCATGACATGTTCCCAGAATCCAATGTGATGCCGTGTTATTGCTTTACAGTCCAATAACCCAACATATTAAATTTTACAATCATACGAAACAGAACAGCAGCAGATTCTCACAGCGGAGAAACTGGAACCGGCGAATGTTTGATAAATGTTTAAACAATGAGCCGATTATCAGCCGTTTCAGCTCTGTGTGTGTATCTGTGTTATGTTACTCCCTGGTATTAGTGATATTTCACGCATATTATATTTTCATTATTGTCTTAATTGTTGTCATGATTTTTAAAATCTGTTTTCATTTTTAATATCTAGACGTGAGTATCTATGTTTTACTTTAACATTTAACTTTATCCTTAGATTATTATCAGTAGTTTAAAGTTTCAGCTCTTTGTCTTGTCCTTCGTTCCTTAAGTTTATCCATTCTCTCCTCCTCGTCCTTCATCTCTATCATCGCTTCCCTCCTCTGCCGCCCCGGCTTGAGTTCCTAATTCATGCCCAACAACTGAACTAACAGTCTGTTAGCTCCAGTGTCCTTGTGTTACCGCTGGGCACCAGGCCTAATCCTACTCTGGGACACAGAAGGGGAGACCATAAAGGGAAGGAGTGAGAGTGAGTGAGGGAGGGAGGGAGGGAGGGAGTAAAGCTGGGTACAGCACAGTGGTACAGTATCTCAGCCTTAAACTCGCTTCGTAATGTGAAGGCATGAGATGCTACGGGACGTGATCAGAGAAGTGAAGGAGAAACACGATGATGAAGGAAATAGAGTGAGTTTCTGTGACTCATGCAAAGAGCTGTGGGTTTGTTCCGTCATATTGTTTTCAGTGGAGGCTTCAGCAGGCTCTTCATGCTCTAATTGATTTAATTAAGTGGACATTTCCCCCTCTGGCTGTACTAATGGACGAACAGACAGTATGCAGACAAACATGCAGTTATCTCACACAGAGCACGAGTGCTTCTCTTATCTGTATTTCACAGAACGATCCACGTTGTGAGTTTCCCTCAGAGTGATGCAGCCCACGTTATACGCCTCCCCCTGAGGTTCATCCTCATCAACAGTCTCTCACCATTCCTGTGGACTTGTTGAAAGGCACAGAGGCTCTAGTAAACATTCGGATTCACATTTGTTAAGAGTTTTTCCCCTGATGAGCGATACGGGATTATTGTGTGATTGGCAGAGACATATACCCTGGTATTGATTTCTGCCACAACCATGTCACTTCAATTATGGCTTTTGTCATGTTAATTTCAGCTGAAACAAACCAAGTGCTCTTGCAAATTGAGAATTTTTCTTTTACTTTTCTTGATATGAAGTCTTCCCTGTATTTTCCCTGTATTTCCATCCCAAATTAAAATGTATACATATTTATGTCAAGAATTAGAAGAGATCATTGATATAGGTAATTTTCATGTTTAATATGAAGCCAGACGGTTAGCTTAGCTTGGCACAAAGACTGGAAACAGAGGGAAACAGCTAGCCTAGCTCAGTCCAAAGGTAACAAAATCTGACTACAATTTAAATGTTATTTGTTTAATCCATCCAAAAACCAAAGTGTAAAAATGACAGTTTTACAGGGGTGTTAATATGTGGTGCGTCCAGTGACTTCCTGGTTTCTCATTTCATTTTCATGTTGTGAACATTAATCAGGGCGCTGATCAAAACTGATCCGCCTTCTTATCCAACAAAGACGGTTGAAAGGTCCAAATTGAATCTTTGAATATTAGCTGTTAATAAATGTTATCACTTGCAAGTGGATCATAACCCTACTTGTGCCCCCCTGAAATTTGCAATAGTAACTACTAAATAATGTTGTAGTGCTGTATATGGGCAGCATTTTCTATCAGGAGTTAAAACATGTTTGGTTGCATGTGGGTCATCACACATGAGGCATTTTATTTATTTGAAAGACAGTCTCTCTAGGATATGGAAAAAAAATATTTTCTGCAAACATTCATACATAGTTACTTTTTATGTCATAAACAAAAATAAAAACATCATTGTTACATGTGCAACGTCCCTCTGGCAGATTGGCAGATATCACAGCTTGCAAACGCTGTTTGTAGCAGCTACAAGTCTTTGGGATCATTATCTTGCTGCAGCTTTTTCACAGACGCCGTGATGCTTGCTTACAGAATTTGCTGGTATTGCATTCTTCCCTTTCCTGTGCAACTGACTGCAACACAGCCACAAACCATGATAGATCCACCCTCATGCTTAACAGCTGGCAAAGTGTCCTTTTCATGAAATGTTTTTTTTTCTCCTACCGACCTTTGCATATTGAAGGCCAAATAGTTCTAGTTTAACTTTGCAGGTGAAGTTTTCTTCTGCTGACTCTTCATGAATGTCTTGTTTGTGTATTGCTGCACAGTGAGTCTGCTAAATCTTCCCGCAGGTTATTTACAGTCAAATTAAGGTTTTTGATTTGTTTTTCCGACCAGTATACGAGCAGTCCTCTCAAGAGACTTTTGCTCAAAGCTTTGCCACAATGTCTTTATTTTTGTTCAATTTATCACATAAAAATTAACTATGCATTAATGTTTGCTGAAAATATTGTTTTATCCATATACTAGAGACTCTGTGTTGTCAAGTTAAAGTTATTTGTCAAGGACAAACACACACCTTTGCATATAACTGTACCCCTTTCAGAGAGATGTGCCTATGATGCAGGTCTACACACGTTACACACATTCCCTTTTTCCGTTGTTCATTCTGCATGCTCCTCCTCTCTTTCTCTCTTTCTTTTGGCCAAGCCTGTTGAATGACATCTAAAATTTGTATCATTGAATACGTTTCCATTCATGCTAGCAACACCAGGTCACCGAAGCCGGGCAGTGTCTGACCTCCGCCTCGGCCTGGAGAACGCTCATGAAGGAGAGTTGACTGACTCCTGTCAGTCAACCATGGTTGGTGTAGCAGACAGGGATTAGTGAAAGAAGCTTGCTTTGCAATTTGTTGGACTGAAAATAATGCGTGCACACAGCTCAATGAGAAAACCTCTGAGTTATAGGAAACATATGCAGATACTGCATGGTTGTTTATCTTAAATTAAAAATATTATATTTTATTATTTTTGTCATTATCACCACCCTTTGAGAGCAAGCCATGCAATGGCTCATGTGACTCGAGCCTGCAAAGAAAGTTAAAGATGTGTTTCTAAGTAGCCTTCAACAGGATAATTGAGAAAACTCTTGTAATAAAGGGATGCGCCCACAATTATACACAGAGCAACAGAAGAGTGAGAGCTTCTCAAAGTACATCAGTAGTGTGTGCGTTTGCTGGGGCATGTATTATGGGAGGGATTACACGGCGATGGAATTCAATTCTAGTGAAAACCTGCCAGCAACTTTGGTGCTTCTGAGCAAATCAATGTTGTCAGAATAACACGCTGGAGGTAGCTACATATCTAAATCTGTGACCTGACACCTGGTTGTGTGCAGAGTTCAACCTCACCCAGCTTTACCTGCAATGCAACATGACGTCTGGCAAGGCTCGTGTGTTGTTGGCCAGTCAAATGCGTTCAAGCGCGCCGGTAATGTTTCGAACAGATTACCTCGCATCAAAATGTGTGCGATACATTTAAGAGCAGAGAGTTGTTTAATGATGAATGCAGGAAGACCATTAGACCATCGCAGCCAGTCACGTTTAAACTTTACGCTGCTGGTGTAGTTCTACGGTTAACTGGTAACGAGGGTCACCGTGACTCCAGGTCGACTTGTTGCTTTAATCTGGGTTTTGGATTTTCTTACCAAAGCCTGAGGGAGTGGACCGGCTGCAGGGTCGTTGGAGTAACAGAACAGAGAGAGAAGTTAATTTAACAGCAGGTAAACAAAAATGCTGAAAAGTACATGAAGCAACACAATGCGACCCTGTGCATTTACTGCTACTGTAATAATTCATCATATATTGTAACCCATTCTCATTTTATCATCCATTGTAATTCATTGTGAGTGTACAATATGTGTGTGTTGATTTGTTCTGTACATGTGACATCATTGCACGTCTGTCCGTCCTGGGAGAGGGATCCCTCCTCTGTGGCTCTTCCTGAGGTTGCATTTAAAATTTTAATGAGTGTCTCTCACCTGACTTGTTCCACATTTATCACGTATAGTTTATAGAAAAAGTGATTTTTTTTTTTTTATTGTTTTATGTCTTTTGCCTCTGTCCAATGTCCATTGTTCCTACAGTTAGGTTTCAGATCACCAAGCTATAAATGGCTCGTATCATGTTGTCACGCCTACTGTGCTGCTACTGAATGTCATGTGAAATAATTATGTTAGTAGTCTACTAGTTGCAATAGACTGTAATGGTATTTTTATGTAAATGTATTTTCCAAGATCATATCTGAGTCTGGCTGAAGATGAAGGAACCGGAGTAAGTAGTTGTGCATAGAGATAGTCAGCCTGTCTGAAAATCATACCAACCATCTGGACAACAGTCTGGCTGATATTTCAGTGTGATGAATAGATTTATGCTTCAGAAACAAACAAACGGCTCTGGTTTGATATCGCTTCTTTCAACCTGAAACAATTGATTAGTCAGTTTACTATTTTGATGATCGATTTAAAACATTCTCTGCTTCAAGATTCAAATGTGGACGTTTCCTGCTTTTTGTGTTTTTTTTTTTTTAAATATATTTTTGAACAGTGAACTGTTTTTATTGGATTGTTGTCAAACAAAAAAGCATTTGAATATAAAATATTTTATAGACCAAACAAACCGATTAATCGATGAGTAGATGATGAGAGGAATTGTTGGCGGCTGCCCTACAGTCAAGCACCAGTTTTTAACATGCCGGCTACAAAGACATCATGTCTTCCTTTATTTGTCCTGAACTGTGCTGTTGCGTGCCCGGGAGTTAATTCAGTTGCTGAATGGAGCAATATGATATCTCTCCTAATCTATTTGTGCCCCTTCTCTCTCTCTCACACACACACACACACACACATACACACGGCTGCAGCCGAAGGAAATCCTGCTTTATTTATGAGATGTATAGCTCAGAGTGCCACGGGACTCTCTTGAGAATTCAAGACTGCACACACGCAGTATTTGGCCTGTGGAGCCTCTTTTTCTTGCTCACACATACAGTCATGTATGCTCACTGTGGGCCATCTTTTTTCTTTTTTTTAAAAAACATATCTGCTGTTGTGGGTTGGCAGAACAACAGTTATTTCAGTGTGACCTTGGTCTTTCTCACCAGTGAAGAATCTTGCTGAATATGGTACTTCAGTGTTTAATGTGGCAGCGGTTCAGTGGAAGGAGTGATATCATCTCTCTGTCATACTGTAGAAGGAGAAATGCCACACTAAATCTCTATAGTGGTAGTGGAGTGCGGTGTAGTGAGATGTCAAGCTTTGGAAATCTACACTGTAGAAAAGTAAAAGCTCATCGGCTGAGAATAATTATTTGTTTGTAAAAATCCAGTCTGTAGATATTACAAATCACCGTGCGGTGTTTTTGTTATCTGCTTTTAAGCTTCATAATCTGTTACTCCAACCGGATTTACTGAATCATATTTCATTGTCTCACAGGCACATTAAACAACACGCCCACATGAGTCAATTGTATTGTTTTACACACTACTGTTTGGTCAGCATGCAGCTCAATGTATGTTGCTGTACAGCAAGAGAAAGTCAAAACAGAATAGAGCCATCAGGTTAGGAGCGGCTCCCACACATGGACACACGTAGGCTTCGGGTAGAACTGCACTTACTTGACAAATTTCCACTTTACGTGATATGTACTAACACCCACATTTTGAAATAGTCTGCCATATTTTGTAATACACAGCTTGAACGCAATATGTAATAAATTTCCCCGCATTTTGTAAAAGCAATTATTACCCATTACGTTGTTTATTACAACATATCGGTTGCACTTTTTTTTTATGTAAATGACATGGTGCGTTATGTAATAACCAACCAAGTGTCTTTATTCCTTAAAAGTTGTTATATAAAAAACTGTTTTATGCGTTCTAGCATGAGTCATACCAACTCATAATTCAGTTTGAAAAGATTTTATCTATTTTCTGTTTTATCTATTATTTTCTGTTAGTTTAGTAGATTAGTAGTATCTCTCTTTGTTTAAAAAAAATGGCAGGGGACACACACACACACACACACACAGCTTCGCCATTAAGCAATCAGCATCATGTAAGGATATGTAATCATCTATTACAAAACGAGGGGAAATTCATTACATATTGCATATTGCATTCAAGCTGTGTATTAGAAAATTCAGCAAATTATTACAAAATGTGGGTGTTTTTACAAAATGATATGATTTATTTATATTCATATCCATATTCATTGATGTCAGGAAAAGTGGTAGATGTAGTGGAGCATTTAGCCAGGTGTCCTTGTGTTGGACTTATTATTGGAATTTTGGCATCTAACACCATCAATAACAGATAATATTACTATTAAAACTATTGATTTAAAACATCCTACACGCAGGACCGTAGTTGCTAAAATATTTAAGCAATACAGTGTTTTTCTATATCTTTGTTATAGTTGTCAGGTCCTGCACCGTCACTTTATTATTTATTCAACCATCAATATAGTGTTTTGCATTTAGGGACCATTATTTACCAAAAAAATGAAAATAAAAAAAGAACATATTTAGTCACTGTGTGATTTTCAGTCAACTAGTGGAAACTCCCATACATCACCTCCACTCTTTAAAACCACAACTTGACGGAGGCTGCCGTTTCCAGCCTAAACTAACCCAACTGACTGCTGGCTATAGCTTCATATTCAGCACAGATACATGAGAGCGGTATCCGTCTCTCTTAGCAAGATTGGTGAGAGTGAATACTTCCCAAAATGTTCAACTTCCATTTTCTTTGTCTCTGCTTACATGAGCCATCATACTGGAAACGTAACTCTACATGCAGACATCGGTGCCTGAAAAAAATTAACAATGTTAATCTCGTTAGTTAATTTTCTTTCGATCGGTTTATCAAAGTCAAACAAACCTAAATTTAAAATTTGCATCTAAGTAAAAATGCAGAGTGAGCAGTATTTTTTTAAATAAAAAAGAATCCCAGTCTTCCCCTCGTTCTCTCTGCGTAGATGTTTTCCTATATTTAATCCCATAACTCATCCCAGCATGTCGATGTGTTCTCCAGATGTTTGGCCCGGTAGGATCTAGTGATGGAGTGCAAACATACAGCGATTCCATGCAGCAACCTCAGAACTGACATGTGTGGTTTATGTTCAGGCAAAACGGAGATGTATCTACCTCTTACACATGCCGTTTCCCTTTTCAACATACTGTTCTTGTCTTCGAGCGACTCTGACGTCAACACAACGTTATGTAACATAGACAAACAAACAAGGCCAAGAAAGACAAGCAGGATATCGATAACAACTCTCAGCGTGTGTTCCTCTAGAAATAGTTCCCATTTGTCTCGGAAAGACTGGATAAATGCAGGCTGGTTTTTTTTTTTTTAGTCAGTCATGGAAAACAAAACAGTAAAATGTTTCCTTTTTAGTGGAAAATAATTGACAATTTCTCACTTTTACTATTTACCGTCTGATTTCCTCGTAGCAAAAGATACTCATCGATCTGTTTAACCAGACAAGGCAGTTTGTATAATCTGCTTCAACATTATTCTTGTATGTGACACAAACTCCTAAAATATTTACTGCGACTGTCCTCTCTACAGTTGACTATAAGTAAAAGGCCAGAGAAGATGATCCACATGTACTTGGGTGGGGGCAGTTTAAGGTGATCAACAGGACTGCATTGAGTTGCACCAATCTCTTCTCTACACTACTCTACATCAGTCTGTTCTCTCTTAGGAGCCTCAAGGTATGCCCTGATCAAAGAGAATAATTCAGGTCCATATCTGAGGGAGGAGTAGAAAGACCAACGGAGCAGAAGAGAGGAGACGGTAAAGAGTCAACCGTGGTTTGTTACACCGCGTAGAAGAAAGAGAGTTAATAGTTTCACAGGATTATTTCTGTACCGTGTTCTTTACAGGAGTTTCTGCACAAGCGAATCTCATTTTACAACATCTTCTTCCACAATTTATCCTCTCAGCAGGTCATTTTATATGAATTTGGCAGCCCATTGAGTCCATTGGGTGATTGCGAATTAATTTCCTCATACCGCACAGGTAGTGCGGCCTTGAGTACTCATCACATATAAAGCATGAATTAACTCAAAGCTGCAAACTGTGCACACAGCACAGTCATGCACACAATGATGCAAATGCAGTTTATTTAGTTTACCCATCCGCGTTACCTCATCAAGAGACAATTTCTGCCTGCCTTTTATTGCAGGGGTCCTCTTAGATTCATAGTAATGTATGTGATAACCTGCGTGAAACTGTGGAGTTTGTTGTTTGAGAGTGAACCGCCTCCTGCTTCTGCCTAAGGGAAAGTTTTGTCTTCACTAATAATCTGTTTTCCCAGTTTTGGAATTCATGCATTTCTTAGACCCCACAAAAGATCCACAGGAGGTCGGTACGTTATCCCGAGTAATTGGGACATCAGTCCTGGGATGAGACATCGGTGTGGAGTCTTTCAATCGCATTTTTACTGCTGCTTTGAGCACCACAAACAATATTATTTTAGTACTTCTGTTTTGAGTGAAGTGACCCTTAAATATAACCTCATTGTTTTGTAGTTTTATCCAGTGTGTGTATTCACTGTCTACTAAAATACAAAAAGTAAGAACATGAGCTGTCAGGGCTTGTTCTGTGTGTTTGATAAACGATGTATATGAGCCTAATCAGACTGTATTTTATCATAAATTTTAGCATTTTTGCTAAAAAAAATCAAATTTAGTTTAGATTATTAGATTATTCTCAAATGTGTGGCAGACAGCCTACAGGCTCTTCTGCATCTTGTTTGCTGTGGAATTAACCCACTTTTTTCACACACACACACACACACACACACACCGCCTTTATTTCTCCTCTTGTCGTTGTGCCACAGGACACGGATAACACTTGTATATGAAATAAAAAAATATACACAGTTCTTCTCCTTTACCGAGGAACAAAAGCTGCAAAAGTGAGAAAAAAGAAACGGCAGGAAAACTATGCTAATAAATAATGCCTTGTAGCAGAAAGGGGTCGTACAGCGAGCTACACATCTCCTCTGAGAGCAAGCTGCTCAGGAGAGACGTGTTTAGAGGACAGGGAGTTGTGCAAAGTGGGTATCGTTAGAGCTCAATAGGGATTCATAATTTGCAATCATTATGATGGAATGGAAATATCAAATTAACATGATGCACTCCTCTGTGACTAAATTAAGCCGATACTGATCAAAACAGCTTTTCGCAAAATGTGCAAATTAGAGACCTGATTTAGAACTTTAAGTAGGAAAAAAAACACACCAATGCTATGTCATACCATCTGTGTACACGGATAATGTGTGATGCAGGGATTAAAATCAGTGGTGCTTCGCAATCGCAGGGTAAGACTGAGTCAAATCATCACGCTTTTATCATGCTGCATCGTTGTAGATATTAATGAATTTTGGCATGCTGATTTGGTCGTATAAGAGACTTGTGAAACTGAAATTGCATGTGTCTCAGATCGCTGTTAAGGGAAAAGAGCTTTAAAAACAATATGAGACCAATTTCTCTGTGACCTATATTAAGGGTGATAATGAGAAGTCAAAAATCACATGATAATTTGTGCAAACTTCATTAGCCCACATCTCCCTTAATAGCAATCTGAGACACAACCAATTTCATTTCTATGGGTTTCTTATATGACTAACATCAGCACCGATGATGGCTCAGTCCAACAGTGTGATGATTTCACCTGAACTTACCCCACGCTGTACTGCAGTGCCGCCACTCTGCTGTCAAAATTGGATATTAAATACATGTAATTGTAGCACTACATGGGCATGTTGTTAACGCCTTTTTAAATGGATGTCACCATCACACACAGGAGCTCAGGAGAGGCTTTCAGGGATTATGTGCTCTCTATCTCTTTATCTCTTTTTCAGGAAAGCCGCTGTTTAAACTGAGCCTACGTTCGCCTTTGTGTAGAACTAAAAGTTGATCCTTTGTAAAAGAAATATTAAAAAATCCAAAAGTGAGGCCATAAAAGTCAGATTCTTTGGGAACACCCCCCGTCAGTGAAAATGGGACCACCCAGCGATTGTTGTCATGGAGACTCACTTAACAATGTCGGCTCTGCTCAGGAGAGGAGGCCTGAAGTGATGACAGAAAATGAAAGTGACATGTGAAAAATTTCTTGTAAAGAGAGAAAGAGAGAGGATGAAGGGGGAGGAAGGTCCTGTTAAAGAAAGAAGACAATTCCACATTCATCATCATTTAAGCAAGTTCAGACGAGGCTTTTTTTAGTGGAAGTGTGGTAAAGTGCAGCAATGCTGCTTCAGTGGCTAACTTGAGTGAATTGGTAACACTACTGCATCATTTTTTTTAAATATAATTAACTATATACCCATTAGAGTCTGTTGTCTAATTAGCAAAAGTCGCCAATTAGATCAACCAAAACCAAGTAGCCAAATAATTTTTAATTAATTGTTTCAGCTCTATATTAAATACAGGACATATTGTAGATGCATGTATATAAAGCCCTAGAAGTCTTAAAAGATTATATTTCTTTATCTAGTGGGAACAAGATATTTTGTTGTATGCTCAAACTATTATTTTGTAGACACTGTATATTTTTTGAAATATTTAAATACTATCATAATTATGAGTTATGGTAGTAAGACTAAAACATTTTTCCCCCCGATGTCCTTCTTTAATAAACATGTTTTATGTGTGTTAATACGTGTTTTTCTTACAAAACCTGTTTTTATCAAGCAGAAGAAGCCAAGGTCACAAGCTGTATAAACTGTAGTCATAAAACTGGATTTATCTCATTATGTATTTAACCAGGCACCGTAAAAGTTGTGACTCCCGAACCCATCTCGCACTTATAGCCTGAGTTTGATAAATACGAGTCCTCTGTCTTCATATGCTGCCGTATGATAGCAGGCCTGGCTCTATTTGTGCCATATTCTCATATCCTTCCTGCTGTTGGATTTGAGATGTTTCTGAGTGGTTTTAGTTTTAGTAGTTGGCTTTTTAGTAACCCATGTAGGAGTGTACCAGCCGTGGAACGTGTCGTTAACATTGACTGCGTGTGAAAGGCAACCTGATTTTGTTGTTTGAGACGAATCGTTCTGTGAAGAGGACCGATAAAGCCGCACAGATCCTGGGTCTGCTATTCAATTTACTGCACATGTTTAAGACTCTTATAACCAGTAGGGAGTAAAGCAGTCCTCCCTCTTGTGAAAAGCAACTACAGCAAACAGTGTGGGATGGAGGGGGGGAGGTGGACATGTTCTCCTATTGGCTGAATACCGGCTGTGACCTGAATGCCAAACACAGAAAGCTCCACCAGACGCTGTTTTTTTTTTTTTTTCTTTAAACATCCCCTTTTTTTATAATCCTCTTTTACCTTCCTTTCCTCTTTTGTGTGGTGTTGAAAGAGCCTCTGAGCTTTTCCCCTCAGTGAACGGAGTTGTGAAGTGCTGGTGAATCCCAGCTCAGCAGTCCGTCGCTCATCTTTCTTCTTCTAACTCTCAGAAGAGGAACAGGGTTCACAAGGAGCACGAGCCTGCAGGCGTTTCTCCTTTCAAACCTGCTCTCTCTGAAATCTGTTTGTTTTGTTTTGTGTATATTTGTATTCCCCTTCACAGGAAAAAGCGGTTAGAACATCAAGTCTGTTTAACCATATCAAGGAAACTCGAGTTTATGATTGATCTAAATGTGGGTGTATCATGAAATCTATTTGGTGGATCCAGTTATTACCCACAACTGACTCGAGCACAAATGGTTTAAAAAAGAGACGAGTGATTTCTGTATAAGCTGTCGAGTGATTTGTAGGAATCTGAATGTCTCCTTGTGAAGGAGACGGAGATGTGTCGTGTCAGGATGGTTATTATACCAAAAATACCAAGAAATTCAAATTTAAATCCACTCACAAAACGTTATCTTTCAACATTTGTAGGTAACTAAAGACTAAACTAGCTACAGCTCAAAGATGTCTCATTACCTTTTGTTAGCCGAGAAGTCATAAACACACAGTGTAATTCATGTTCACAACCTGTATCTACAACCTGCAAACGAGATGAGCGGTAATTTCATATGTGAAATGTTGATTCTATGCATCTGACATACTTAACTTACAGCTGTAGCCTGCTGTGCTGCAGGAGATAATGACTCCAAACACTGAAGTGATTCACCACTATTACTGCTCAGATTAGAAACACTGATCAAACTGGGAGATTTCTCAGTTGACGTGAGGTGAAACTACAAATCACAAACATACAGACGACAGCTGCACGGACTACATTAACTGGTGAAACATGTTTTACATTCATAAAGTCATTTTGCATACAGGGCATGAACACTCATTAACTACAGCTAATCTAATCTGCCACTGCCAATCACTGTAACCAGTGGTAGCAACATTATTCAGATAAACTACCTATATGCTTTCTATCACTCTTTTCTCTTAAAAATAGTGAGGATAAAAGTAAAAAAAATAAAATGTTTAATAGGTTTGAAGAGATTCAGTAGCGTTGGATGTTAACTGAACCAGGTAATCTGAACCCAAATGTCTCTTGGCTCTCTGCTCCGACCAGCTACTGCATGTGGAAACATGGCTGACAAACCAGACATCAAAGAAATCACAGCCTTTGACATCAGTAGTGAGATCTTTTTTTTGGCTTTTACACATAGCCTGTTTCATTCAGAGATTACAATGTAGTGTGTATATGCCCCATTTGGTTAGATTTGTTTAGGCTGGTTTGAATGGTAGTCAACTGAACTCTCGTGTTAACCAAACAACAGGAACGAGGCGGCCTGAAAAGGAGGCTCTTGTGAAGTGCGGTTCATTTGTGGTATGAAAGTAAATCAAACAACCACATGATTCAATTACAGTAGATAATGTGATTTCAGTAGGGGAAAAAAACTACTATATGTCAATATCTCAAATGCAGCAACAGGAAAATATTGTGGAGCATTTTCCCAACAGACTTCATGAGGGTTGCTTATCCGTCCGTCCATCCTCACCAGGATGAATCACTGCAATAAAAAAGGAAGGAAAGTAATAGCCTGGTCTAATCCAGCAGCTGTAGCCTGTGCAGATAGAGGCCACATCATGCTCACATACCTCCCGTCTCCTGAAAGCATTGATGTCACCATCCCTCATCTTGTCATAAATCTGCTCTTCCACTTCTATTTCCTGCTCTCTCCAAAGAATCACAGCTGCTGCCTTTTTTTTGCCTCTTCCTGTATGGTCACACCAACCCTTTCACCTTCTCCCATTATGCTGCCATTGTTGCTGTTGTTGTAAAAGTGACGTCTTGGAAATTTAAGTAACTTAAGTTATGGTGAACTTGACATAAACTCGCCCAGTGGCATGTTGCACAACTCCCTCCCCCCTCTCCTCTGCCTCCCCCGCTGCCCCGGCCTGCGAGGAAATCTAGTTTAACAGCTTTAGTGATGACAAGTAGAGACAGATTTAACGCTGAACTGTACAAACTGCTGCATGCGACTTTTTATTGTTTGTTGCACTGATAGAAAACACCCGAGACGGTTTTCATTGAATGACATATATATCAGTTGTGACTGTAACTGTGAAAATGGATTCAGCGATGGCTGCTGCACTCTCTGTGGTTGTGGCCTAATTGAAGTGGAGTTTAATATCTTCAGCTGGTAAAAGTGCCAGTGCTTTAGAGAGCGCTCCCATTTGCATTTTAAAAAAAAAGTAGCCTACATAGAAGATATGTCTTTCTACCAGTAATGGGATCTTTTATATTTGCCTAATTTGTGCAGCTACACTTCTCTTGAGTCATAATTCTCTTTTGCGGTTACACTTTATCAGCGCTCTACCCTCTCATTAAGAAATGAATGATAATCTGAATGGTCCAGTTAAAACAGGTTACATATATTTAAATACAAGCCTTGAAGTGGAGCCGTCCCCTTGAATCTTAAATGTGGCCTGCTGGTTTTTTTTTTTAGCCACACACACAGCGCACTTATCAGTACTGTTTGTGTATTTGTATAAAACCACACACACACACACACACACAATTATTGAACCACTCTGTAAAATGCATCTATTATTAATGCAGTTGTGTTGTAGCGGAAGCTTAACTGTCAGTTCATGTTCCTTAAGGGTTATGCTGCCATAAATCGCAGTGTCCCACAATAGCTACTTAAATGCCTTATGTCAGATTAGATATGGAATACAGTTTTATGTATTAGCTAAACAATTACCAACATAATTGGCCATGACCTTTCATTCTGTGTCTGTGCGTTTGCCGTTATCTACAGATTGCTCTTTTTCTTTACTTCTTTTATTTATTCCTGTGGTCTTGTTTCCAGCTATAGACTGTTAACTTGGTGGTGTGCTAAATATAAATATATATAAACCCTACTTGCCGAATGACTTCATGCATATTCTTAGACAATTTGCTCTGTCTTATGAACACACATGTAATTCCTCAGCAGCTAAGGTGGTCCAGCAAGCTCATGTCAGATCACCTCACTTAAGGCCCGGTGAAATAGAGCATGTAATCGCCCAGTCTGTCTCTAACACTAATAGGCGTGCTTCTGTGTGTGTGTGTGTGTGTGTAAAAGAGAGCAGAATGAACATGTACATTTATTTTGTGTGGTTGTGCTACCAAAGAGGGTTTTTTTTTTATGTACTCCTTCATGTTTTGCAACTGTCACACAGAAGAAGTACCATTTTCATCCAAGGAAATATTAGTTATAGCATCGGTTTAGACATTAAATATTAGCATGAACTTTAAGCTCATATTGGTTATGTAATTTAGCCTTGTGATAAACTGGCAACCTGTATCCAGTTTAATGCCCAACGTGAGCCGTTACACTGATCCTCAGACCTAATGTCAGTCACCTAATAGTCGTAACTCATTCACACAGGTGGATATCTCTTAATAATCAATCATTCATTCAAGTACTCATGATCAACCTATCTGCCCCGCTAGTAACTGTTTTAAAGCGTGGCCATGTCCATGAATTACATACTTGTTTCTGTCCCATAATCACATAATAATAATAATAATAATAATCACACTGAAGTTGTTGTATGAAGTTACTCCTCAGCTCACCTCGGTGCCCTTCTTCTCCACAGGGAGACTCCATGAAAAATGACAGAGGAGGTGATTGTTGTAGCCAAGTGGGACTACACGGCCCAGCAGGACCAGGAACTTGACATCCGGAAAAATGAGCGTCTCTACCTCCTGGACGACTCAAAGACCTGGTGGCGCGTCCGCAATGCTGCCAACCAAACGGGTTATGTGCCATCAAACTACGTTGAGCGCAAGAACAGCCTGAAGAAAGGCTCGCTGGTGAAGAACATCAAAGACACACTGGGTAAGGAGAATTTAGTTACCCTCCACTTACAAGTCAAACAGTCGCCTGCGTGTACAAGCCGTCACCGTCAGTAGAATATTATACATATACATTTCCTTTTCAATGCTTCGTGCTCCCTGGTAGAGGAGATAAGACTCATAAACAGTGGTCAGTTGTGTGTGTGTGTGTGTGTGAATGTGTGTTGGCCCGAAGCTCCTCAGAAGTAAAATCAATCCCTCACTGTGTCTCTGTCCTAGTTGGGAGCTGACACGGAGCACTCCAGGGATCCTGTCGAGTTGGCCGTTGCTTTCAACTGTCAGCGCACTGTCTCCCAGTCCCCAGCCATGACTGGAATATATTAGACTGTGTGTGTAGCCATAGCTGACAACCTATGTGAGGGACTTTAGGTGTATATATATGGCATGAGAGAATACAGCTTAAGAGTTATACATACTTTTTTTTTATCAAAAGATTGTTTTGTTGTTGTTTTTTTTGTTCCTTTGCAGCCAGTTATAAATATAATTGGTGACCTGTGAAATTCAAACAGTTACGTGACTATTTATAGAAGTTCCTCCTGCATCTTTCCATTTAGGTACAAAGAGACCAGTCTCACAATCATCTTGAAAAACAGGAAACACATGTTGGTTCTGAGAAATGTAGAAAATATACTTTATTCTTCAGTAACAATGTTGTTCATTAATGAATGAATGTAAGGGATTCATTCAGAGTGCATTTTTCTTGTACTGACTGAAATCTGTCCACAGCATCTAGTATTGACACTTGACATTGAAGGCTCGTTTACTTATATACTCGTATATTTATTTGTTGTTGTATGTTTTTTTTAACATGATAAATATGATCAATCTACACACATTATTTACTGCAGGGGTGACCCAAACCTTTATTGTGTAAGCTTTAACTCTCTCACTGTACCCAAGCCACCTATTTGGCCCCAACTTAGTTTATACACATACACTAAATCACTTGTTTGTAGAATCAGAGGTTACCAGTAGCGTCGGGGGGCAATTATCTCGTGTGTTGGCGTTTTTTAGATTTCTATTTCTATTTAATGAAACAATCTGGTACAGTTGTCTGGAAGACATAGTTGCCTCTGAGCCTTAAACCGCTGCTTCATAGACGGTTATGTCTCTTGGGCATCATAAAATTGGTGTCATTTATTATCACTGATAGTAAGACCAATGAGCTCATAACCAGTTCCTAAAATATATCAGGCTTCCCAGCTTCATCTGATCTAATTTATTTTTATAATTGGGAATTTGATGGAAGATAAAATCACCCTCATCAGAGCCGTTTCCACTCTGCATTTGCACAATACAGATGCTACAGATGTGAAGGGCAGGAAGCCGCCTTGGCTGAATGAGATGGCATCCTTTATAGATGGTAGTTAAAGTGGGATGCGTTGGTATGCAGCCGAAATCAAGAAGGAATGAGTTCATGTAGAAAAATATCTACTTTCTTAAGGCTGGAAATTCATCTGTTTTAACAGTTGCAGCTTGAATCGCCACTTTTCGTCAGGTTGGTCGAGGGAGAGAAAATGGGGAGAAAATAGAAACATCTGGGGAAATTTCTAACAGAAAGTAATAAAAATAGTAACTGCAGTGGTGGAGGGAGGGGATGAGGTGAGAATAGACAGAGATGAAGGGAGTCTGGTCTCATGTGCTGATTTCTCTCGGCTCTGTGGATAGCCCTCGGGGAACCTCGGCGGCTTTATGTGGGCCAGCGTGGCACAGCCTGCCACCATCATCCTGACCAGGGCTCATTGTGCACAGAGAGAACATTCACACCCTCCTCCAGCCCCCCGCCCCCTGCTCCCCGTAACCAATACCGTTCCATTCAGCCCCTTTCTCTTCATGCTCTGCTACTGTACTGCTTTTTCTATGACCAGTAGATTGATCAGTGGAGAAATCAGCAGCCTAATAGTTGAGCTGGAAATGATGGATTATCTCTCTGTCCTGACTGTTACATATCGACTATAACATTATGGCCTAGTTCCAGCACAGTCTAAGTAGTTTGCTCCCAGCCAGTAGCTCTTTGGTGTTAAAAGCCTGAACAAATCCAATACGCAAGAACGTTTTCTTGATGAGACGATGAGCAATAGGTGAGGTCAGGGGCTAATGGAACCTACTCACTCACTTAATAGAGAATCTGATTGGCTGAGAGCAGGATTACTTCATCCCATATATATTCTCTGTCTTTTTGATCTCTTTTTCAGCTCTTCAGTGCGTCCACTGAGGAGCTTGTTATTATGGACCTTGCAGATAGCCCATTATTGTTGTTATTTCCAGCTTTTCTCCTCAGTTACAGTGATTTTTATGTAGTTTGTGTCATTGACATCCATACAGGCAGAATTGAATTGTAAAAAGCTGCATGCTGCTTTGTGCCCTAGTTTTCTCTCACATGCAGAAAAATCAGTAATGGCTTAAACAAATTCACCAGAGGGTCCCTCACTGTGTTTGAATCAGGCGACTGCTTGCAGTGTACCAACATGTTGAAATTCAGTCCATTTTTTTTGCGTGGCCTCTCATCACTCCACTATCGGTGTGTGAGTGGGCAAAATGTGCGGCTGTGTGTCAAGTGCTTTGTGTTGTCCTCAGATGAAAAATGTATATAAAAGATTATATAGCTCATCAAAAAAATCAACAGTCCTTCTGTTTATCTGAAGCTTCCATATTTGTCAAATCAAGTAGATATATTTCAATGTTACGGCCTTTTTAGTCCCAAAGTTCTTCTTTTTTGTGACTATACTTCCCCCACAGCTCAACAGTTGAACACAAAGAGGTGATTTGATGCTAAAAAAGACTGTTTTTGTTGTTTTTCCCCATTTTGAATCACACCGGTCACTGACGCAGTACTTATGTTTATTTGGGGGCCAAGTTGTTGGAGAAGTATTCATCTTCACGCAGTAACCCCCCACACAGCCCTCCACTGTAAGCCATGGCATGAAGTAATATGCTGCAACTTGCAGGCACGGATGCTCTCATCAACTCACTTCCCTCCAAGTCCTCTGGGCTTGAAACTCTAGTCTCCTTTCATAATATGAGGAGGTAGGTGAAGGTTTGGGGTGAATGTGTGGGAGGAGAGAACCAGCAGGCCAGTCTCTTGAAGTGGAAATGAGTAAAGAAGAAACTTGTATGTGTATCTGTGTGTGTGTGTGTGTGTGTGTGTGTGTGTGTGTGTGTTAAAGGCTTAAAGTGCTTTCACTTTACTCAAGTAAGTGCGTTTTTGCCGCTTTCTAGTGTGCATCTGCTTGCTACCCCATGGCAGCAACAGCCTATTTTATTTTTCCTAAGAGACCACCTGAAGTATGCCCAAGAGTCAAACTTTGTTTTCGGGTTTACAGCCGATACAGAATACTCTCACTCACACACACACACACACACACACAGCTATCAGATATGTAGGATACACAGTGCTATCCATAAACATGATCTGCTTGTTATTCCTTCCTCATCCTTCTTCATTGCGTTTTTGTCAGCTGCGGCCTCTGATGTGCTCGGTCTACTGTGTGTGTGTGTGTGTGTGTGAGAGAGAGAGAAACAGCTGTCAAGAGACCCCTCGTCTTTCTTCTCAGCTCTCTTCGTCGTCCTCCTGCAAACAAGTTTCATGCTACTCTGTGTGAACCCGGCAGTTTTCCAAGCAATGTAAATGTACCATCAAGCAATGACATTTCTGTGGCGTTTCAGCAGGCTCGGTGGCACCAACTGAGTGATTAGCTGTCAAGAAAACTTCAGCTATTAGTGGCACACACGACAAAAGCTTCAACTGTCAAGTGAACGGTTTAAACGTTGTCTACCGCATGGTGTGTCATTATTATTTTAACATGAATCTGAAAAGGAGTCCTGCTTGGTTACGTTCAAGTGAGCGACTGCAGAAACTTAGGGTCTCATTGAAGTGCGCAAACACATGTTTAAAAGGCTTTGAAAGTACATGAGTGGAAAAGTCAGCGACAGGTAAGACAGGAGCTAACTTTGATCCTGGATGTGCCTGTCATTATCAAGCCCATGGTGCCTGCTCCACTTTTCTTACGCTGTCTGCATCCTCTATTTTCAGCCTTTTGATTAGGATAGATGCGTATCTTGCGTGTAGAACACGTCGACAGAATACCAAATAGAAATGAGCGCTTTCGTTTCTTCAGTTACGAGCAAAACTCAACCTCTGTGTTAATTTTATTATCAGGAGTATTGATCTGTCCTTTTTCTTAAGGATATCCTGTATCCTTTACTTCTGAGGGCCCACGACTGGTACTTTCTGCCTCAATTAGTTTCCTGCTGACCTAATCTGCCTACTTTCCCAGAGGAACTTTCAGCTATCTACTCTCACCACTGCTCTAATGCCAACATTTTAATTTTAAAGCACAATATTTAGATCCTCAATATTTTTTATATACTTAATTGATCAAATGTATTGTATGTAGCGTGTAGTGGTGAACAGATAAAATCACCCAGCTCTTCAGTTCCCCGAAGCTCTACAGAGCATTTTAGTGTCTTTATACTTGATGTTTCATGGCTCACAACTATTCTGTTTCGGTTCAGTCTTTCATCAACCTGGTTTCCAGACTCAGCAGGCAGATGTTTTCAGCGAAAAAGCTCCAATAAAACCAGCTGTACACAAACTTACCAGCATCACACAGCAAACAGACAAAGTTAGCAACAAGCTGGCTCTGTGTCATCACTCTCTCCTGTCTCTGTTCTTCCTGCAGGTTTGGGAAAAACTAAAAGGAAGACGAGCGCCCGTGATGCTTCTCCAACTCCGAGCTCAGACACAGAATATCCTTCCAATGGCAGCGGGGGTGGAGGGATGGGAGGAGGAGCCGCGGAGAGAATCTATGACCTCAACATCCCCGCTGTGGTCAAGTTTGCCTACACAGCGGAGAGGGAAGATGAGCTGTCCTTGATGAAGGGCTCCAGAGTCACCGTGATGGAGAAGTGCAGTGATGGCTGGTGGCGGGGCAGCCAGGCAGGCCGCGTGGGCTGGTTTCCCTCCAATTATGTCCAGGAAGAAATGGGAGGAGCGGATGACAGAGGGGAGGGAGATTCTTCACTGGGCTACCACGGAGGCTCTCAAGGGACTTTGTTGGCCAACGGGCGCGCAGGCGGCCGCGGTGAAGTGCTCCACCTGGTTCAAACACTCTACCCCTTCAGCTCTGTGACCGAGGAGGAGCTGAACTTTGAGAAGGGAGAGGTCATGGAGGTTGTGGAGAAGCCGGAGAATGACCCAGAGTGGTGGAGGTGTAAGAACTCACGTGGCATGGTGGGCCTGGTACCTAAAAACTATGTGATGGTGCTGGACGAGCGGCCCGGCCTGACCTCTTCCACGTCGAGCTCCCCGCAGAACCGTTTCGTAGCACCGGCACGCTCAGGGAAGTTCGCTGGGAGGGACTGGTACTACGGCAACATCACCAGACACCAGGCCGAGAGCATACTCAACGAGAGAGGAGAGGAGGGAGACTTCCTCATACGAGACAGCGAGTCATCGGTGAGTCTGTGCGGTTGAAGTTGCATTAGAGAGGATGGAAGAAACACTGAGGAAGTACATACATTTTACTAGAAGAGTAGAGTCTGGAAATCTCTTACTCAGACTCTTTAGTTCCAAAGTAAGAAATTTGGTTGACATTTTGGGAAATACACTTTATTTAGACCAAAGTTAGACCACTCTCTAAAAAAAACCCAATGTAAATAAATGAATCATGATGAGCAGTTTAAAATAGATGAACCCAGATCTTTAAATGTGAACATATACTGCCACCTGCTGCATGTTTCTCTCCAATGCTAAGTGTTGCAACGACTCTCCTTCTTTGTCTTTCAGCCCAGTGATTTCTCTGTGTCTCTGAAGGCGGCGGGTAAGAATAAGCACTTTAAAGTGCAGCTGTCAGAGGGAGTGTACTGTATCGGCCAGCGCAGGTTCAACTCCATGGATGAACTACTGGATCACTACAAGAAAGCCCCCATCTTCACCAGCGAGCATGGAGAGAAGCTGTATCTGGTTAAAGCGCTGCTGTGATTTAAACATCCTCACACTTACACTGGATCTCACACACACACACACACACACACACACACACACACACATCTCTTACACACTATACATGTAATAAAAATGCCACTCCTTATCTGTCTTAAGCCTTAGCCGTGGACCCTCTCGCGCTGGCGTCTGTACAACAGTCAAGTTTTATCTGGCGCCCTCCAGTGGTGGGCAGGTGAAATTCTTTCTAGCTCTACTACAATGCAGTTAACCCCAAAATGGCATGCACTGTCAGCAAATATCCAGCCACATTCTTCATGTACAGCACAGTGCATACTAAGCCTCTCCGCCTTGGATGTACTAACATTTGCAGTAAGCACATCTGCTGCTCACAGAACGCCTGAGGCCTTGTTGGGGGTTAAGTTCTCCTTCTGATGTCATACATAACGTCCATTTACTACCATGCACATTGTAGGTTACACCATTGCTCTTAATATAACACAGGAGGACAAAATGTTTAACAGATCAAAGAGGACTCACACCTTTGAGGGACCTTACTGTCAAATTGTTAGCCATTGTTTTATTTTAATTTGTTTGATTTATTTTTTAAAAATATGTTTAAATGTTTGAGTTGAGTTTTGTTTTTTTGTTTTTTTTGTTTTTTTTTAAAGCTAATTTAAATTCCTCTCGGGTGGTATCAATCGTTTCTCTTTCATTCAGTGACTTCACAAAGTGACCAGAATCACTCTCTTGCCTTTTTTTCTCCTGATTTTCATCTTGATTTCTTTACTAATTTAAACTTGTGTCTTTCACTTTTATTAAAAATCTGCTATATTTTCATCTCCATAAGTCAAGTCATTATTAGTAATATTATTAAAAGCTGGATACAATACTTCTGGGGGGAAGGGGGGTAATGCAATAGGCGAGACCTCTAATTTCCAGTAGAGTTTGAATGTTTATCAATGTAACCAAATGTGCCACCCTGTACCCGTACTACTGGCTCCAGGTCTGCACTGCACTCACTAAACTTGGCATTCATTCATAGCTCTGTGCTCATGCTTTATATTGTGTCACGTTGAACATGTTTCTGTTCCGCTCTCCAGTATGTGTCTGTAGCTATACACAAGGATACTGACTGAAGAATAATAATAATATAATAATAAAAAAAACACCTTTTGGTAACACTCGATCTCCTGCAAAATGATAAAGAAATTATAAAGAGTACTTTTTACAAGGAAGACGTATATCTTTGCCAATTTTGTGAGTATAAAATAAGTTTGCAGGAAAAGTCTCGTCATACACGGAAAAACTATAAAAACTAAATGATTGAGACCCCAATAACAAATCAACAAAGGTTTGCTCTACATTTATGTTCTATTTCTATACATTTATAAATCTTAATAAAAACAAATTATACACAGTTCAACACGTTAATGAAACCAGCCCAACAACTGAGAAATTCAACAGCTGTTTTTATTGATCTCTTCACCGTTGAGACACCAAATATACAGTCGTCTGGTTTATAGTAGGAAAAACAAAAACTTTTACATGTCCTTCTTTTTCTATGTGCATTTGTTTTCCAATGGAAGTATTGATCATGGGGTCCTCAGCTTTTATATGATATCTGAATGTTATTGAGCATTGTTATTTAATTCTTGTTTCCACTGTATGTATATATTCAGAATAAGATGAGGTACATAAATGAATCATTAAGATCAAACTATGGTACTGTATCGCCGGAAAAACGTGATGAGAATTGAAATACTTTTGTTCAATAAAAAATTTTGAAGAATATTAAAACGGTGTCGAATGCGTGATCGGTTGTCATCTTTACTTCTCCTCCTGGTGTCAAGAGTTGATGAACAGTAGTTTTAATGAAGTGTTTCTACGCAGTGTTGACTATATTGTTGATAAAAACGATTAAATCACATTTAATGTAAGTTCAAAATGATTTGATACTGAGCAGTTTATTCTGGCACTGAGCAGTTTTATATCCGTCATGTGTATCATCTCCATTTGCAGAATAAGGTTGCGAAACATGATGAATCACCAGTGTAAACCCAACACCTGGCAACATGTTTACTTTAGATTTACACATTCATGTATTACAGAGGTTAACAGGTGGTTTACTCAAGTCAAGACAGGTGTTGTGTGTTTTTTACATTGTATGTTCACTTAACACTAAATAAATGAACTGAAATATTTGTTCTACAACAGCGTACAATATCAGTCAGTCCCTTCATTTGTCTTTCCTTGTACATACTGTATCTGTCAGCTGGTGAGACTCCAGTCTGGCTCGGGTTTGAGGTCACCTGACTCAGCTTGTATGGCACCAAGCTGCCAACAGTCAGGATTTTATATCTCTGTGTGAGGGTGAGGACTGAAACTCTATAGCAGACTTCAGCAGTGTGCTTTCAAGGCGTGGTCAATATTTGAGTTTCACTATTTCATTAACTTTTTTTGGATGAAGAAATTATTGGGATGCAGTACCTTTAAACTCCCAGGGGGTGGCAATGTTTGGCTTCATGCTCATATTTTCAATATCCACATTAGATATAAGACCCTACCGAGTATTTAACAATGCAGAACATCATTTTGTTTGGTTATTAAAGTTCATAGTCCAATTATTTTAATTTGCTAAAAGGGCAATAAGATTATGTGTTTCTGTTAGATTTCTTTTTTTAATGAATTTGTTAAAAAAAAATTAGGCAAATGAGCATTCTTTTGAATGTCATTTCAATTTGTGGATTTTTTAAAATTGAAAGTTTTGATTTAAATCCGAATCTTGGAGATTTGAATTTGTGTTTCAGTAAATTCAGTGTCACAGACAGGCCGAAGGATGGACAAAGATGGGGAGACCATGCATGACTCGACTGAGTTGTAGTTGATAAACTGATGAAATTGTTTCCTTGTAGTTTACCTCGCTCTGGGCCATACATCCCCATCAAGACATCTCTTGTTGTAATTTGCAGAGAGACATTGGGACAACACCTGCCGAACAAAGGTGTGTGGGTACAGTAGACCAAATGCAGAAGTGTTTCTGAAGTGTGGGTGAGTAAACGCCTATTGTGTAGTGAGTGTGTCTGAATAACGAAACACTTACACCGTTGTATGCTGTGAGATGTGTTACAGGTTCAAATCACCAATCCCACTATCACACCGTGTCTGTGGCAGCATGCAACCGTGTCTCCTAGAAATTATGTTCACGTTCGGCTAAATTGCAACAGAAAAAAAAATGCATTTTTAGTAATGCTGGCTGGATGATTTGTTGTTGTTAACATGTTGTTAAAAAATATTGTTTCCACCAGTAAATCCCACCTTGGAGATAGGGCTGATGTATGTAGATGTAAATGTAATTCCATTCAATTTACATTGTTTCACCAGGATAATGCGTTCAGTATCCTGACTACATATATTTAAATAAAAAATCAGTAGTATCCATAATTTCAATCCTAAAGGCTTGTTTGTTGCATTGGAGACCTGCTTTTCCTGTATTTTATGGAAGTCCAATACTAAATCCCTGGATTTAAACTATTCTGTCAGGTTTGATAATACAATGTGAAACACAGACATAAGACCACTGTCAACACAGTTGCTGTTAATATCATTTGCAGAGGTTTTTCTGTGTCAGTTGACAGTTATTTTCTTACTTAAAGACACACTGCACGTCTTCTAGTGGACACAATGAACAAAACGCGTAAATCCTGTTCACACAACTCCCTTTAAAACAATAATCACAATGTTATCAAAGAGAAACAACAAGACAGCTGAGATTAATACTTATTATATATATATATAGATTTGGCTCTCCTGATGATTTGATTTAAAACCAGACTATTCATTGTCTGTCATATATGTAATATTACAATGTTCAGATGAGGTAAATGTAGAAGTAACCTGGTGACCAGAAAGTTCAGAGTTACATTGAATGAAACTCTGGAGTAAATGTTGTTCTGAGAGAAGAGATGACGGGATTATTTAACTGCTGTATGATGATGTGGTATGATATATGTTTAATAGTGTGATGATGTTGTACTATATTATGAACTGGGGCATTGTACATTTTAGTATATTGGCTCTCGTGTTAAGTTTAGATACCTTTCCATAAAGAGAAATGTTGGGGGTTGTAGCCAGAAGTACAGCGAGAATCTCATTTTATGAACACTTCCGTTGGCTTTACTTCCTCTTTGTGTCACGACTTTTCCTGGGAAGGTACGCATTCTCCCTGCTTTCTGCACTTTTGCTGTTTTTGGCTGTAAATGTGAAGTTACTTCAAAACATATGCAAAGGGAGTGTATATTAACACCGTTATGTTTTAGAGCTGCAATTGTATTGTACTTTTCATGAATAAATCTGCTAATTAAGGAGTGTGTTGAGGCCCGAGTGTGTCACAGAGCTGTCATGTAGGTTATAAAGTGTACTGTTGAGACTGTTTTTGCTTGCATTAAACATTTAATGACTCTACTCATGATGTTACACAGGCGCTGAAAGCATTTGTGTGCGTTTTGTTTTTTCTGGTTTTTTTCAGTTGCTTTTGCCGCCGGGTTGGAAAATAAACCTCAGTACCGGGAAATGACGCAACCGACTACATATCTGCATGTATTCTCTCTTTATTTAAATGAACTTGTAATTCATTTAGCTTGCAAAGCTGTGTCAAGGCTGCAGAGTAGGCACCTTAACAGAAATGTACAACTAGATAAAATTCAATTTCCTCCTGAAGTTCTCACATTTCTTATTCAGCGACTGCTCACCTTTCATTTCCTCCCCCTTTCAGAGCTTTTTTCCTCATTATGGAAACACTGGACTTTATTGAAATGACGTTGTTCCACAGGCAGAAAATGAAATCATAAAAAAAAAAAAAAAAAAGCCTCTCCAGTGAAAAGGTAACCGAAACACAAATCACTGTCAGATTACATTAAGTGGATGTAGGTTATTATGTAAGGCCTCATAAATACAGCTACATTAATGTTTTGACAGGATAATGGTCCTTGGTTCCAACAGTTGTCTGGTTGCTTAATGAAATACATGCTCAATATTTGGATTAAATTTGTTTTTTTTATGTCATATAATGAAAAAGGTTTGTTTTACATTCTTAGAGAAATACAACTCTGGTGAAAAATATAGTACATTTTTGTCATAAATATTAATATTTTCATCATGTAACCAACCATTTCTTCTACATTTAACTCTTTTTCTAAGAGAAAACAATGTGGTTGATATTCTCTTTAAATATTGTTTTAAAATGGCATTTGATGATTTTATTTTATTTTTTTTTTTTTTGGTAACAGCAGAGAAAAAAAATGCGATACGATAATAAACATTTGAAAGTTGCAATAAATTAAATAAAGTAGCCTGAGATTGGCCAATACTTATTTTCAATGAGTAAATGTGTATATTATTAGATTTTATTGTGAAATAGAATGAAAAATTAAGTTTAATTTTAAACAATTACAGTTACAATGAGCCTGCACTGTTTTGGTGGAATGACCCAGTAACATAGAGGGTTAACCTGAGGGGTTTATAAATGAATTTGTTGGAGATTTTTCTGTCAGATACTGAATATTATTACATCTTATGGATTCTAACCAACCTTAAAATAAAACAATCTGCAAAAAAAAAAGCATGGCCATGGAGCTCAATTGTCTTTTAAAAACTATCGATGATACACTGATGCACTGTGTGACATGTTCCACTATGATGATGATGAGGATGCATAAATTTGTGTATGGCTGAGATTGTCTGAGAAGCTGCAGAGTCGTGCTGTTTATGGAATCTCAGCCTTTTTAAAGGATCATGAGACTGGCAAAGATGAGCTGTAGTTGCCAGTAGAGTCAGCCGGCCCCCCGTCTCTCTCTGCCAGTGTCCTCAGAGCGAAACACCGACTGAACAGATAAAAAAAACTAATTTTATGCCCCGTAGCTGAATGTTGGTCCAGACTGTCTGGATACCTGGTGAGAAAACTGTCTGGTACATTTCTTTCATCCACTCTTGCCTCTGTTTTCTCTTTCCTTTTCTCCTTTTTACCTCAAAAAATAAATCCATATAAATCCATAAACCCATTCATTGTGAAGCAATTTGTTGTTATTATGTTCATGTAATATTATTATTGTTTGGTTGTTTTTTTTAAATCATTAATATGAAGGGGATGCCAGTGGTTGGATCCAGATGTAACCATACATCATGTCTATATCATCTGTAAACCATAAAAAAAAAATGAAATATTGAACAACACATAAGGCAAAATTTCTTGGCTAGAAATCATAATGCTGCAGGGTTCATCCACACAAAGCAAATAGATGTGAGAGGCATGAAAGAGGCTCTCTGATGTGCTTTTGGAGACAGGCAAGTGTAGAGGAAGAATGTGAAAAACAAACATGTGGCCCCTTCACTTCTAATGGAGATGCAGCGAATTATCCTGAGATCAGTCTGAGCGAGGAGCGCAAGGAACAGGACAGCGAGGACTATCTGCTGCTGATCTGGTAAGATCTTCGATGACGCAGACACATAGGAGCTTTGTTACTTTTTCTTTACCTTGCACAGTTTTTTTTTTTTTTTAAAGAACATGCCGTTCTCCTGAAAGCACATTTTATTACACTGCATTACATTTGGAAATGCTGGTATTACTAAAGTGCTCTATATGAACCTGAAAACAAACGTTTCTCTTGTAAAGACTGAATAACATCTGCCTTTCTGTGTTCTCTCTTCCAGTTCCTGAAAGCATGCATCTGCCACGTGTGTCTGTGCTGCTCTGTTGTCTTGTGCTCAGCTTCCTGCCTCCTACAGGTATGTCAGTGGCTCATATACTGTATGTATATATGGCGTTTGGGCATAGCAGTTCTGAAATGACAGACACTTTCTATCTGTCTTCTGTGACAGGAGCGGAGGAGAGCAACGAGGCTGTCAGGAGCAAGGAGAGGGAGAAAAGAAGCCTACCTTACTGGGGTCTGTGGTCGTCAGACTTCTACAGTTGGTTGGAGGAGCTACAAGCCCAGGCAGCTTACGATGGGATGCGGGACCTGGCTCACACTTTCTGGGCTCACTTCCCCATCAGCAGCGAGTTGGGCTACGACAGTCCTGAGTCCCACTCTCAACTTGAGGAGTGAAGCAGCAGAGACACAAGGTGCAGATAAGAGATAAAAGTTTCAAACTATCATTTGCTTTGTGACACTGAAATATTCTAAATGTTAACTTTTGTGAGTATAAACTTTTTTTTTTTTCCCCTGTGTCAAATATTTCATTTTAATTTACTTCTGACTTTATTAAAAGCCAATACGTAGAAACAAATTTGAGAGTTTATTAATAAACCAAATAAGGAAATAGTTGTTTTATGTGTTAGATGAGCTATACATGAACAAAAATGACCCCCTGAGCAGTAGGTTATCCTACATAGTGATGAACTCTCTGTCATATAAAAAATCAAAACATGTGTTTAACCATATTTTACAGCTGGTGTCTCTAAGAATAGAAGGAATACATCATTTGCTAAAAAAAAATGAAGCTTTTCCCTCTTGTTCATCACTTTCCAACGCTGTTAAAATCCTTTCATTCATAATTACATCACCTGACTAATCATCTTTTCAAGCCAATCAGTCCCCAGATGCTGTTCTTTAAATATCGCTGCCGTTCTGTGTTTCAGACCAACTATTGGGGAATCCACCTCCTCTCCATCACCACCATGAGCTCCATGCTAGCCACAGAGGCTCCTCCAAAGGTTTCCACTCCACCACCACCACCAGCGTCTCCTGTCCTATCTCCTGTCTTCATACGGGCCTACGCTTTATTAAGATTCTTTACATCGATGGAGTCTAATCGCCTAAACTCTTTCGACAAATATCATCCTGCTGACCTTCTACAGTCTAATTACTTATTATCTTATCCAGAAAAACTTTGCTACAGTTCCAGCATTATTATTATTTTATTTTATTTTATTTTTTTTGCAGATGGTGTTTCCTCCACATCTGTCAATCACAACCAATGTGTATCTTTTACCATTCACAAGGTACGGACTCATATCCATATAATAAAGCAATAAATAAATATCTGAATGGTCCACCTGGCTCTGGAATTGTTCCAGTAGACACTGAAAATGCCTTTCTGAGGATATACGCTGCACACACTTCACAGTCATAAGGTGACTAATGTATTTGTTCAAATGTCAAATGTGTCATAACGGACATAAAGTGATCCCTCCCTGTCACTAACAACAATACATATTAATATACACTATACCCACCGGTGGATCTGTATATATATATAGTGGGGTCACTGAAAATGAATCTGTCTCAGATTACAACACACACATTTTCAAGTGAGGTGTGAAGAGAGTCTGGCAGGTGGGGATAATGAAAAAACAACAAAGGAAGTTCAGCTTCATTTCCAGGAAGAACAAACAAGCAAGTTGACAAATATGAGAGGATTACATCATTCTACTTTATCTTTGTCCAACAACGCTCTCATGCAGAGATGCTTAATATTTCACAGATCTTTGGCCAAATAAAAAGTAGCTTTGTACCTGAATCTGAGCCATTGAGCTTGTAAAGCTTTGTGAATGTGTGCTACATTTGGCTGGGCAAGATCAAACCAGATGTCAGATGAATGCTTTTGTGCCTATGAAATTCCTCACTCTGTCAGAAACGCCGTGTCCCTGCTGCCCTTCGTTTTTCCTCTCTTCCTCCAATCCGCGCCATGCCTGAGAATTACAAATAGCACCCAAAATGACACCCGAGGGAGACGTATATTTGTGTGTTTTCAGACCTTCAAGCACAGAATTTTGAAACTCGTGCTCAGAATATATGAATTTCCTGAACCCGCCGACATCTGTTTTCCCTGTAGTGAATTTGTTTTCCATCTGCAATGGAAATCTGTGCCTGAAGACAGTCAGCCTTTGATAAGACTTACTCTGAGTAGAAGTCAGAAACTTAGCCTGCTCCTTCTTGGAGGTGTCTGATGCTTTGGATGACTAACAGGGGGGAAATCATAGACGCATGCACTGAGAGCCGAGGCTTGTGCCTTTCAACGAGCTTTACAACACACAGTGACTCAGACTGTTCACTTCAATTCATTTCAGAATGTGTGTTCATGTGTGTGTGAAAGGGCATGCAGCTGGAAAAATGCAGGCCTTGTGAAAAGGATGTAGACACGTTGCAAAGATCCTGAATGAGGAAATAAGGAAAGCAAATTCATTTTTTTCCCCCCAAATGTATCCCTCCATGCTTCTGCCTTTTTGTCTTTTATTTTGCTCCTCAGTTCCCTCCAAACGCATCATGAAACTAGTGCAATCATCTGCCAACTTCTGGATTAATGCATTCCAGCTCTACGTGTGGGAGACACAGAGACTGTTTGTTGCCTCAAACAAAATGCGTTCCCTCCCTCTCTCTCTCTCTCTCTCTCTCTCTCTCTCTCTCTCTCTTTTTTTTTTTTATTGAAAAACCATATTAGACACAAAATATTTCCTGGTAATGAAATAGAAATATATAAAATATTTCCATCTTTAAATAATTAATCAATTATCAACATTTTCATCAAATCATTTTCTGCAGACTGATTAAACTTGTTTCAGGTATATTAATTAATCTCACTGGAATTTAGTCGTCATGGCAGAAAGGTTGAAAACGTTTTAAGTGATGTCTGCGTAACGTCACGTTCATGATGTAAAGAGTGCTGTTATCTCCCGGGGCAACGGGTTTAATACTGTAACTCAAAGGGGCCAGTTTGTTGTGAAAAGATAAATACAGTTAGACTAAATATTTCTAATTTATGCTGCGTGCAACTAATTTCATTTTATTCTCGCTGCAATAGTTACCTGAATAGTTACTCAGCCTCTCGTACAACCAGTGGGATGAACGACTGATGTTACATATCCAGATTTCTCTTGGGTTATGCATAACAATCCAGAGAGTTTGAATTATTGTGCATGCTTAACTATCTGTATCACAGCAGATACTGCAATGGTATTTTTATAACACATTTTTACACAATTCTAAACCACAATGTTTTAACATCCTGAGGATCTCTTCTCTGTATTTTTGTTCTTCCTCCTCCTCCTCCCTGTACAGGGTGGAAAAGTACCTGAGACACACACGAAAACTCAGTCAAGAGTGGAAAACCTTTCAGTTGCAGTCTTGTTACTGTAAGCAGGGAGGTAAACGGCATTCCAGCGCCATAGGCCAGTTTCCACTTGGAAGGTCTGGGTTGCCGCCCATTCTTCCCTCTGGTCGTGCAGCACTTTATGAACAGCTGTAAATACTCAGAGCAGTTTGGGAAAGATGGCCTTCCAGCAGCTCTGTTTGAGGTTAATGGGACTAGCTGCATTGCTGACACTGTTGGCTGCTAGAGGTGAGCTCAATCTTTTTCTTTTCATTGCATTTCTTTCTCCTTTTGCTCTGAATTGATCATGCAGAAAATATTTAATCCAAGAAAAGATGGAAATGAAAAATATGCCTTTCTTTTTAAAAAAACACAACAAAACAAACTACTTTTTCTTTGCACATATTTGAATACGTTTTACTACCTTGGATGTTACTTTTTATAAACTTACATTGGGAAGGAAACTGAACATGCACAAAACTTACTTGAAACGGGAAATCTATCACAGTGAACACCATGTCTCCTTTTATTACTGCCAAAGTTATGTTGTTGTTAAAAACAAATTACATGTTTTGGAAAGTGATGTAAGAAGAGCCATAATAAATGGAATAATGAGAAAAGTTTTTGCTGGATCACAAACTGGAGAAAAACATGGAACCAATTTTCTCCGACTGTGTCCTTGTGTTCCACGTCTCCGTATACACTGAATGTGTGAAGAGAAGACACTCTACCTGTAGATATGCTTTTTAGAAAAACAGATTCAATACACTCTGTTAGACTTATTGATATGCTGGCCAAGATGTACCGTCACATGCCACTGCAAGTGTTGTGAAAGATCAGCTGACTGCACAGGCTGTGTGCAACAAGGGACAGGATCCTTCATTAATGACCATTCGTCACACAGCGTAGCTCTATTGCTCCAGTGGGGCAGAAGACCCGGGAAGGAGTCGCGACCAAGAATATATTTAAATGCAAATTGGCTTCTATCTGGTTTCCTTGGATGTGAGCTGAGAACTTAATGTTTGTATCTATATATGAAAACAGAAAACACACTCACCCATGCAACTGAAATAGGGGCAGGAAATGAAAGCGAAAGAAATCTGTTGCTGTGAATGCAGAACAATGAAGGAATGTGTCATTTTGATTCCAACTTTAGCCTTTTTTTATGAAGTTAGAGGTTTGAAGAATCACCTATATATCAGTAAAAGTCACATCTTATACTTTCTGGATAACTTTTACTCAAGCTCTGTATGACTCTCCTTCACAGATGCATCCAGTGACAGCACCAGCTTGCACAAAATCTTAAAGAAAAGAGATGGTAATATCTATCATCCACGCAGTTTTATCATACAGCTGATATGCTAAATACCTATGACGAGTGCCCTTTCATTCTTCTGCCCTTATTGTGTCTCCATCCAGTGGCAGGGGACGGTACTGCCTCGTCGAAGTCCTCCATCGCCGTCCCTCCTTCCAAGGCCCAAGAGTTCCTGGCAAAGCTGAGCAGGACCAAAAGGAACGTTTGGGATCGCAGTAGACCAGACGTACAGCAATGGATTATGCAGTTCATGTACATGGGCTATGATGAGCAGGTGAGTTGTGTTCTGTTACAGCACAGTTGCAGGTTTCTTGCTCTTGACATGACAGGGATTCTGCAAAACACTGATATACATATAAAAAAATCACAGATGGTTTTACCAACATTGAGAAACAAAAAAATTGGTTGAGTTTTGGACAAACAAACAAACAAACAAACAAACACACACACACACACACACATCAGTCAACAGTCTAACTTATATCAAGAACTCACGCTTCACTTCTTTCAACATCAGACTGACGATAAATTTGTCAAATTATGTGCTTTTGAGAAGATTAATTGTTTTAATGTTTGGGAGACTTTGGTGCCTATGATGGGTGAAACTGTAAATACACTGGATCATAAACTTCCTGTAATGCAGTGTTTTCTTCTCTAAAATCAGAGTCACAGTTGACATTGTACAACTTTTCATGGGCTGAATTTTGAATAATAAATTAGTTTACTGCCCTTTGAAGTGTAACTCAAGCTCAAATACTGTGTGTTTACTTAAAATGATTGAAAGCCCTGAAAAGCATGAAAGCATGATAGTTTTGAAGCGGAACAGGACTCAGTTGGAAAATGTGATGTCACACTTGTCTGTGCACCAGGAATGTAGTAACATTTAAAACAGATTGATGATTGACAGTTGTGTGGGTTATGAGGCAACTGTCAGTTAAATCTTATCAAACCGCAACCTCACAGTCCTTATGAAACAGGGGTTTTCGGTGTTATCCATCAGCAATCAACATTTTATTTTATTGAGAAAAACTGAACTTTAATCCTGACAAAAGACAAACCATACAAAAAAAACAAACAAAAAAACATAAATACAAAAACACATAAAAGATGAAACATAAAAACTTTAGTTATCTGGATTTTATATACCTCAGACGTGTGAAGATAAAAATATGATGTGACAAAAGTGTAACTCCGGTCTAGTAAGGAACGGATTACAAGAGCAGGAAAAAGGGTGTGGACAAAATAACCCCCTTCCACCACTAGTACTGACAGTTGAAAGCGTTTTCAGTTTCAGTAGATACAGCAGTATCTCAAACAGCATGCATGACACTGTGTGTGTGTATGCAATTTAAAAAGGCCAACGCTGTCAAAGCATTGGCCTTTTCAATGTTTGCCTTTCATGCATGTTTATTTGCCACAGCTGTGCCTTCTGACGGTCTCAGTGAACGCTTTATCCTAAAAAGTCATGTCTGTGGTATTTTTTCCTCACCAGAGGCTGGAGGCTGACTTAGCGTACTGGATGGACTATGCACGCGCCAATGACCAGGGGCGTCAGCACCACCATGATGAAAACGCCCCAATCGGCCCACGTGACACTACCTCTTACAGACATGGTGCTAATGTCAACTATGACTACTATTAACTCCAGTCTTACACAGAGGGGTTGAAGGTGTTTGATTCTTCTTTTTTGAGAGTGCAGCCTGTTTTAGTGTAATTTACCTCGACATCCAAGTACTCCACAGCAGCTCTTGGCTTCTTTGTATTGTTTGGTTTAACCCAGATGTGTAACACACTCTCAACTCTTTCTTTCCATCCTTACATACTGGTTAGAAAACTCAGAAATGTGCTTTTACACTCACTTTAAACATTCCTCCTGCTCCACAGGGATCTGATTTGTATGAAATAATTCAATTATTGTCTTATCACTTGACAAAATAAAAATACTTGGCTCCATATTGCCTGAGCCCCCTGCTTTATGTAGAAATGTATCACATACACACAAATGACTTCTTCCCTAATTTTATCATACACAAAATATTTGAAATATTTTTAATAAAATAGCATCTTCACCTGAAATTGATAATGCACATCCTGAAATGAGATTTCACAAAAGTAGCACACAATGCAGTCCTGATAAACAGGTTATGAGTGATGATCTTTCTGGAGGTTTTATCCAGTTCTGCAGTGTGGTACATGAACAGCCAACAGGGTGTTGACAAGCCACTGTTAAAAGGACAAAACATCCAGTGGAAAAACAAAGTCAGGTAGTTCGTCTCCGGAGACAAAGCACCATCAATCTATTAAAATAAACACAAAGCACTGAAGCACAATATGAGCTGTTTGCAAGACTCTCATGTCGGCGATTTAAATAGCAAAACGATATCTGTTTTTGATTCAGACTTGTCCATCCACAATGTGAGCTCCAGTGAGGAAGCCCACAGTGCAGCTGCAGCTCCGATGCAAGGCGACATCTTTTTTTCTTTTTTTTGTTTAAAGAGACTGAAAAAGTTTTCTCTGCTTCTCAAGAAAATACATCATATCCCTGAGTGCACTACTCAACAGTGTGTTTTCAGAGAGTTGCTTTTCAAGGGTCCTCTGAGGAGTATTAACATCCTTCTGTGTTGTGTGGAGTGTCCGGAGGGAGGAGCGACATCAGACGTGTCTGGGTCGAGCTTTCTTCATGCGGGCAGCTTTAGGTTTAGGGATGTACTGGTTGTTGGCCTGGTGCTCCAGTTCTCTGCTGAAGTATTGGATGGTTTTGTTCAAGCCTTCCTCCAGGGGCACCTATCAACACAAGACACAACACACGCAAGATAAACATACTACCCCTCAAACAAAAACATTATACACTATGCATTACTGTATAGCAAGACTGATACATACATTGACAATATATAAAACATTGGCTGTAAATGTCATCTATAGGTTAACAGTGTAATCTCTGATAGAGACTGCTTTCCAAACACACCTGCACAATGTGTAATATTCCATTATTCATTAGGGCAGCTGATTGGCTGACTGAAGCCACGCTGGACCTGGCATTTACTTCTGGTTGTTTACTTAATAAAATCCTATGTAGAAAAACTGGGGTTTAAATGGTATATATGACAGTGTGTAGGATCCATAATAAAAGTGCACATGTGCACAAAGACCGAAAATAAATCAGATTTATAAAACTATGCATACACAAATGGATGCATTTTCCCCTTTTTAAAATTCCAATCAACTTAAAAATGTGCACACATGGACGAGGAAGTATCTAGTGGTGTCACTAGTGTACCTCACAGCATAGTCGTGTGTAGCAATTTTACACACAAAAATATATGAAAACTAAAATTGTACAAGGTGATATACATAAAAACGTGTAAACACATTCACTCAGCAAACATTAATGTAGTTACTTTTCATGTCATAAAAAATAAACATCATTGTGGTATCTGGTGAAGGTTTGGGCACCTTAAGAGTTTACAAGGTCTCAGGCCATAATCAGTTGGTTAGGCCTGAGGCATGTTAACAGTTATCAGCAGCTGGTGCCGAAAACTCAAAGCTTTAAAAGTATTCTGACTCTTCAAACCTCAAAAAGAAGCAAAGAAGTAGTTTCACATACCACCGGCTCCCAGCCGAGCATCATCTTGGCTTTTCGAATGTCAGGTCTTCGCCTCTGTGGGTCGTCCTGGGCCTCTGGAAGGAACTGGATCTGACTCCGGCTCACTGTGAGTGTGAGAAAGACAGATTGTTGTTGTGAACTTTGCCTGAGCATGAAAACTTGCAGGCACTAATGAGTAAACACATAAACAGAAACAGAAATATCCAGCGGCAAGCACATCTGACACATTTTGTTACAGTATACAGTTTTTCGTAAGATTTTGGTGGAAACTGGAACTTGAAAATAGAACCTGAACCTGTCTGTGTTTCCCTTTGATTTTGACTTACTTGGAACAAAAGCACAACAACAGAAAAACACTTCAAATGTAAACAAACTATTGTAAATAAAGATTCTCTGTTCAGTAGATGCATTTAAAACTTTAATGTGTTTAAAGCAGGAACGTCTGTAAAGCAGTCTGCATTTATGTATAAACTGATACGAGTGATTCTCATGACAGTCTCTGTTTTCTCCGTCTCAGCTCATTTATTCTGTACGAAAGCCTTCTCCTTCAGTTCATTAAATCCCTGCAGCCTCTGAGGCCAGCAGAAGAGATATGTTGATAAATCTGCAGCCTTCAGTTTGAGAAATGCCGCTTCAGAGCGCAGTGACGTTATCATGGCCGCCCACTGTGTTAACCTTCATGAAATCATACTGGCTGGTTATTACTCTGTAGTCTTTTTATGTAGAAGATGTCAGATTACCCGCTCATCAACTTTGCACACTATTCCCTCCTTCACAACTTTATTTTCAGTAAAAGTGGCATGTATTCCCTAAATACATCATCGGTTACATTATGATGTTGTTATTATTTATTACATGACATACGGTAGAATTAAAACTCAAACAGCATCAGATTGATGCTTCACCTAAAAAAAAGAAATGAATAAAATGTCAGCCTCATGGTGGTGCCAGAGGAAGTCAGAGGACCACCACAGAGGATGTAAATTTCATGACAATCCATCCAATAATTGTCTTGTCATCTAATAACTGACGGCATATGTTAGTGGTGGACCAACCAACAGAGACAGATGGACACTACCATCTCTAGGCTTTTTACTCCTACTTAAAAATAATGCTGATGAAAACATAAACAGTATATCATTGGAAATAAATGAGTGATGGCAGATTGATGCTTGAGTGTTGTGTCAGTCTCAACTAGACCCTCTAGCTATGGAGGATGTGATTAGTCAGCTCGGGCTGCTTTTGTTTTCTCCTACGAGTTTCCAAAGCCGGTAGAGATTGCTCTTTTCATTGCCACAACAATAAACAAATAAAATCCTGAGACACAAAATCTTTCTTGAGTCAGAAGCACAAATCCACCATAAGACGGAGTAGGTAAGGACAAGACAGACACCAGGACGATGGGAGACGGACATTGAGAGATAAGCAGGAAAGTACAGGCTCGATCAGACACCTTACCGACAAGACTTTTGATGAGACGAGCAAACTCCAATATGGTGTGTTCCTCTGGGTTCCCCTGTAAACAGGTTTTATAAACTATCTCATCAGTGTTAACAACAGACAGACGAATACATTGACTCACATGTGAACTGTCAGCCTGCGCCGAGTTCATTTTAACTAATTCAATTTGCAAAAAAAGAGTCGAGCATGATGAACTCACCAGATTGACTGGACTGCTGATGTTACTGTTCATCAACAACACCAGGCCATTCACCAGATCACTGGACGACAAATCAGACACAGAAGCAAATACATTTAATGTGGATTCTCCTCTTTTAACACCCCTTTGTGTAGCTTGACTTTGTATGTAGTACAAACCGCCTGATAACACAGAGCACAGATTTGTGCATGATAACATACTGCACTGTGTACTTTTTGTCTAACAGAGACTAACTTTCCCGCTGGCATATGCCAGTGGCTGCTTTAACAATGCTTTTCCGTTTAAATACACCATCATCATTGTGGAGCAAAATATTAAATTTTTCAGCTACGTCCGCTGGAGCTTACATGACACAGCCAATTAAAATAAACAAGAATGTAGCACATACATTTTTAAACAATACTCTAAAAATTAAAAAAACAAAACAAAACAACAATCCCTATAATTTCCGTGATTATGTACCTTGATGTCTATAACAACAATTACTCATTCATTCATTCATACACACACACACACACACACACAGACACAGACACACAGACACACAGACACACAGACACAGACACACACACACACACACACACACACACACACACTCAGTACTGATTAAACGTTGACATTAGCAGGCATTCACACAAACAGAAATAATTTTCAACACAGCACCATATTGATTTGAATCACAAGTCTGCTTGTCTCAGTCGGACACTTTAACGAGGAGACTAAATAGAAGGGGTTAGGAGGTCTGCAGAGAAAACCTCCCAGGAGGAGACACCCTTCATATGCCAAAAAAAACAACTAATAGTTTCATATTTGGGACTAAAACAAAAACCGAAAATTGCAGACCAAAAATCGTCCAAATGCTACATCAGGCAAAAAAAATCAGCCCTGGACGATAAGTCTGCCATGAAGGCACTAACCAGAAACGTGTGTATGCGAGAGAGAGAATGTCAGTATTTACCTTATGAAATAAAATAGTCTAAAACATCCGCATTTAATTATGTTTCACAAGCAGTTGGGCATTGTTGGTTAAAACAAGACAGTGGCTGGTAAAAAAGAGTGGCTGGTAATTTTTGGAATCCACCTGCCGTGGAGTTAATGTCCAACCTGCCATATAGGTAAAGTAAATTTTATTTATATAGTGCCAAATCCAACAATAATCCAACACTTTACACATAGAGCAGGTCTAGACTGTACTCTCTAATTTACAGAGACCCAATAAGCTGTTGGCGATGGCGGCAAGGAAAAACTGCCACACCACATCAGTTAGCTCTACTTTCTCCCAAATGTCAAATTTGGATACACACATTTGCATATATACACACCATTTTACTGAGAGATATATGGTCCACACCATTTGCATCAATAACTCAGTATAACACAATCAATAACTTGGATATGACCCAGGAGGAGGGAGGCGTTAGTATCTTTAGACCTGAACAGTTTTAAAGTGAAGTGCTGATATGGAAATGAAGGAAATTATGTCTTTGCTCAATTCATTTGAGGTTTCCTAAAAGTTTCACTAGAGAGACCTTCACTTTTCACTGTTTACATCACACTAAATCTCACAGGACAACAAGTGAATGCTTTGAAGACATAGGAGAGCTTCAAATACTCGCATGTCTCTGATCTTTCTTCTTTCTTCAAATTAATCTCCTGCACACAAGCTGATAAACAGTGTTTTTTACCAGCCACATTTACATCATTTTTCTGTGTTAATCCAGGCAGAAATACCTGCACATGTTGGTATTTAATAATAAACTCTAAAGTAGTACTCCTCGTCTTTGCCTGTATTCATACAGGTCTGTAAGAGAAAGTCCCCTCATGATTTAATGCAAACAGTATCTCCTGTATGGCCACTAAAGCAGAATACTGACCCTGCCACCTTTGTCCCTTCAAGCCCTCAATAGCCAGCAACTTGGAAATAATCAATTCACACCCAAAGACCCAACACACACAGAGACTAGCTGACACCAACCTATTTTACTGTGACCTCAGATTCTTTGGATTGTAAAGAATTGAAGACGACCACTGAACCAAACCAGTATGAAGCAGCAGACATCTTAAAAATCATCCCCAAAAACAACGAGGAGAATCAACACGTTCATGTCCCAGTGACGTACAGACATTCACTAGAACTCTCCATCTGCTAAAGTTACACCGTTATTAGTCCTTAAGTGTACTAATAATACCACTATCATCATTTTGAGTACCATTCTGCTGGTTTCAGTCTGTCCCTGTCCACGGTGCAATCACTGTTATTAGCCAGGATGCATCTTCTAGGCAGCCATATTATAGCCTCTTAACTGGGACATAATGTGAATTGGGAATCGCAATTTGGTACTCTATGAGTCACGAGTTGTGAATTAAAAAAAGGAGAAAAATCCAGACTCCAGCATACTCACCACAACACATCCAACTCCAAACAAAATCTCTGTTCATAATTGGTAACTTTGACTGTAAATTCACAAATAAGATGACTCACTGTTTCTGATGACAGTCATGTCATTTATCAGGTCTCTCATAACAACTACATAATAGATGTGTCACTCAGTCACTACCAGCTTCCTCTTTCCCTCCTGTGTCTTTGTTTAGCACTTTTTGTAGTGTCTATTATTATTTTGAATAAAATGCCACCCTGTTCTTATAAGCCAAGACAACAAACACATATACTGTTATGTTATTAATGATGTTGTTTAATTAACATAATTCATTAATAATTAGGTTGTAAATGTGTTTTCTAATTGGTGGGTAAACAACAAGAGTTAAATATTTAATTATAGATTGAACAGATGAATGATGCATGTTCCTCCTCTTACCTTACATACTGAAAGGCTCTTGTTTGGGAACCAGTACCATATACCTAGAACAACAGGAGGAGATTATCATTCCTGAATAATACACACATTCACATAATACACATAATAATACAAAAAATACATTTCTATTAAGCATACTTGAAACAATGAAGTTTCTTCATTACCACTCCCTGTCCAATCAATTACTGTTGCCTTGATCATGTAAATAAGTTCAGTAAAAACACAAAAGGTGAGTTTACATTTACCTAAATTAAATTCTATGCATCAGAATCAATTGCTCATTTTTTAATACTGAACAAAACTCATAATACAAACCTGCATCCAGATTCTTAACACTAAACTGTCTTTTCAGTTAAAACTATGTGGAGAAGGTGGTTTTCCTCACTGTAATTAATCCTTCTCCTTCAGATGCATTTTCATGATGGGGCCCAAAATCTACAGTGTGTCCACACAGTCATTGTCTGAATTGGTCACATAAAGTGGATATCGACCACATTTACAGTATTTTTAGCATCAAATTCCCTCTTTGCATTTACTCAGACAGTGTTTCCCTGTTGAGCTGCGGTGGAAATATAATGACAAAAAGAGGAACTTTGGCATTAAAAAGAAGATATCTACTTGATTTGACTAATTGGACAGGTAAACTCATTTTGCACAGAAGGAGGCTTGTGCATTTTGTTTCCAATCATTTACATTATAAGTGCATTATGGACATATCTTCTAACTATGGCCAGTATCTGTTCACACACTACTAGCACTGGAAAAACAACGCTTTATCTCAAGCACAGGTAAAACGATCAGTAGTAAGCTTAAAATTCATACAGTGAGAGGTTCTCCCTGTAGAGCCTGCAGGATGAAGTTGCTGACAACACGGCCATCATTCATGTGCATTCGGGAACCAAACGTGTTGAAGATTCTTGCCACTCTCACCTCCACACCCTCCTGTGAGCAAAGAAAGAAGAACTCACTAGTAATTTATGAATTCTGTTGCTCCTTGGTTTTTATTATTTATCTAAATCAGTTATTTTGTCATCCTTCATTGTTTTCTCGTTGTATGAATAATGGTTTCATTTGTTTACATACTGTATTGAGTATAAATATAAACAGGTATTAGGGTGAAACCTATAAATCAGTTATTGCATGTTATATATGAATAGATTCTTAATTCGTCCCCAGCCACAAATGTGCAGCATAGGTTAGGAACCTCCACGTCAATTAAATATTAGGAGCATATATAACATTTCTAGTGTATGCAAGCGAAATATACCTGGCTTAGTGGCACATGTCAATGTCTGGCAAAAAGCCTGGTTCAACTTTTTTGACAAGACAATGGAACCTCTATGTTGCCCCCATTTCAACAAAAAAAAAATGGGGGTTTTAAACATTAAATGTTGAATTCATATTCTTTACATAAGCAGTAACAGTAGCTGCATGTATGAAAAGAATGTACCAAAGAAAGACAAGAATGAATAAATGAGGCCAACCACATCATGGATGCTTACACTGATCCCTGAGATATATGGAACGCTTCCTTTTTAAAAATCCATGGCCTTTGTTCAGTCAGCCTAATGCATCAATACATACCACGTCAGATTGGATGTTGACACATCTTAGGTCATATAACATGAATAAAAACATGAAAATTATGTAGATTGTTCTCTTCAAAATGTGGAACATGAAATTCAATGGACACAACCAATAAATGAATTCAGTATGGTAAAGAACAAAGACACAATGAGGACAACATGATGAAGAGTTTTCAGGTGTGTGTGTGTGTGTGTGTGTGTGTGCGCGTGTGTTGAGGTTGACAGCAAAACTCCAGTTACAGAGAGGAATCAGTTAAAGAACAACAGATTATTTAATGAACGTTACTGTTACAACCTGTTTTATTTGAATATTGAATAATGTTGGAACAGAAATGTGCAGAGGTGGAAGTGGAGATATGATCTAATAATTCCTAAAATAAAAAAGTAATTTACAAATCTCAAATTACATGCTGAGGACTTCAGTTCGCTTGTTGAAGCTCAAACCATTGCCTCATCAGACAGATCTTTTAAGATTAAGATTAAGATTAAGATATACTTTATTAATCCCACAACGGGGAAATTTACTAATTTTTTACTAATTTACTAATTTTCAAACTGTTTTTTTTCACCTGTTAATTTTTATCTCTAGTCTTTGTATTGATGTATTACTACTAGTGACAGTAAGTGCTTGCCTGAACACAAGTAATCACTGTTCATGCTGAACACGGGCCCAGTATTGTCTGCTTAATCCACATCTTGGCTTGAGCAGGCAATACTGGTCCTGTGGGAAAAAAAAAAAGAAACAAGCCATTAGTGTGTGAGGAGATGTCACCATACAACTAGTATCACTTTTCAAATGTTAATGAATTTTGATTACATGACTGGGCAATAGATGGAATAAGCGATATTCTCATCTTTCTGCTCATAAGACTGACAGCTGGATATTGAAAGCAGGCCATTTCCTCGAATTGTCCCAGTAAGAATGAAAAAATAATGAGCAGCTGAGGAAAAGCAGAAGAAGAATCAGATAAATAAATATCAACTGCCCAAAGTGAAGGCAAGAGGAGTCAGCCATATCTGATCATTAAAGGCTGGTGTCAATCAAGTTGTAACAGGAAGAAACTATAAAAAAAAAAAGTGTTTTGAACAAAAAATAAAAGTACAAAATTTTCAAGAGTTTGCTTGATACTATACTGTATGATGAAAAATTTTTCATCACTTATCACTTTTCATTATGCTTCTCCACATCTTTTGACAAACTATCTCTTAAAAAACAGCCTCTTTGCCAAGTAATGAACGGTTCGATTCTCAGAGAGCGGTTGAAGTAGAAGAAGAAGAAGAAGGTTGAAATTTTCAAAAATAATCGGACACATTTTGGTGGGATTCTCACTCTCATTACTGTATGTGAACAGTGACAGCATGGCCCAGACCAGTGGTCATTGGTCTGGTTTCCAATACAGCTTTGACCGATGTTCAAAATCCTGTTTCATGTACGTAAGTGGCATTGTTGTAAAATTGTATTCATTCTTGTTTTTTTTTTTTAACTTTGTCCATCTTGTCAATTTGGCTAATGGCTACATTGCAGAATTATAGTGTTGTACGAAACTGTTTCAGTGATGGGAAATGAAGTCACACTGTAGCACTGTAGAAAATCATTGTCTTAGATAGAGAATACCTGTTTCATATAGGCATAACACATGGTCTCTGCTACACGTTTTCCCTCATCGTAGCATGCTCGAGGACCAATAGGGTTCACATGGCCCCAGTATTCTTCATTTTGGGGGTGTACCTCAGGGTCTGGAAAACAAATATGTTGGCAACATTTCAAGACACATTTTTAAAGCTAATGACATCAACTTTCTGCAAAGAGAATTAAAGGCTCATTTAAAATAGCATGCTTCTTGCTATCTTTGTGATGTATGAATACCTTCATAACATGTCCATCTAGTCTGCATTTAGGCACCCGGCAGATTAAAGAAAATACATCAACAAGGACTAAACACTGGGACTGTTTGTCACAAAAGTACAGAAGTATAGAAAATGATTAAACAAAGCTCTTAAACAAAGCTAACAATAACACCTGGTTATGTAAAGAGGTTATGTATGAAGCATCTTTCTTACCTCCGTAAACCTCAGAAGTAGAAGCCAGGAGAAGTCTGGCACCCACTCGTTTAGCCAAACCTAAGAGACAAACAAAACAGTGAGAACTGTCTTCTTGTCTAAGCAGAAAAAATGCCTCTCAAAAATACACATTGCTAAGAAATAACAGGGGGAGAAAATGACTAGCCCTTCTCAGACATCCAGTCTATAATATTGCTGGCTTCATCTTTGAAATAGAAATTAATGAATTTTGAATTTGCAACACAGGTGTCCGTAACATAATGTTTCATAATGGCAACAGTATTTGCCATCTGTGTGAGAAAAGGAGCAGAATAATGATTTGTAAAACAATATCAATGAATATTTTGTGTTCTCAGTTGCCTCATAGGCTGGATCAATGATAAATTCTTAGCAGTATTTTGCAGTTGAGGGCCTAATTGATTGATTGCATTGTATCCAGTGGGATATGTTACTAAGGTTATTGCATTGATGTGACAAGATTCAAGCCTTACAAAAATATTACAAATAAAAGTCTTGGGGACATCCTACATATAGCCTTGTTTTTTTTTGTTTTTTTTTCAAACCAATCCTATCCTTATATTTACTCACCAAGCATGTTAAGAGTGCCGATGGTGTTGGTCTTGAGAGTTTTGATGGGGTTATACATGTAGTTTGGAGGAGAGGCTGGAGAAGCCAGATGATAGATCTGGTCCACTGTGAAAAACAGAAGGAAAATCACTCAAATCACTGAAACACACATTAGTTGCAGCAAAATGTAATGACAGTGTAATTAAATAATTTCCTGTTTCATTCTTGCTTTTTGGATCCTTGACGTGATGATATTTATTGTTAGCCATCCTCTGAGATGGGAACATAATGGGAGAAGAGATTTCAGTTGTTTTGTAATAATGTAAGATAATAACGTGAGGTTTTTTCCATTTCACTGTTCAATCTTATCGCTTAACATTTCTTTATTTATTGTAATTTCCTCCAGAAATTACAGAGAACACTGATGTCAGATTTTCATGCAATTGCAAGCAGTAAGAAGCCTCCTGTGTGTGTGCCTTTAGTTATGCTTTTGTAGTGATTTAAATTTTAAAGTTGAGGATATAACTGTGTGGTCATTTTTAATGGAGTAAAATATAAAATAAAGCCTGTGGTTCAAACTCTTCATCTGCTGAAGAAGAAGGTTTCTCTGCATTCACCTTAGATCCAAGTCTAATGTCTGCATACAAGCAAGGTTTTTGACATCAACTAGTTTGAAGTCGCGGTCCAGTATGCAACTTGCACAAATGTGAAGTGGAAACTTGAAGACTCCAGTGCACATACACAGTAAATGGACTTCACAGTGAAGTAGAAGGCATCTTGTATTCAGCAGTTAAAACTTTTGAAATTAGAAATTCGCATATTCATCGATTTGAGATTTTTTTCAAAAGAGGGAGAAAGAACAGATATCGTTTTAAGACTTTTTAGGTAATGTTTCTGATGAAAACAATGATCAATTATTGAGAGCAGTTTCTTGTGCAAATATGCTGCGCACCCCCCTGGAAAAATGAACTGTGGAAAACTGAGAAGTCTCTCAGAAAATTCAGTGCGTGTTCCTAGCATTAAACCCACAACATGGGTGGGTTAATGTTTTCTGTTGCTCACATAATAAGAAGAATCTCTCTATTGTGGCAATTTTCATATTTTGTGAACTGTGTACAGATGCATTGAAAAGAAGAGGGGAAAAAAACAGCAATCACTGCTATTATAGACAATTATTACATGTGAATTACCTTTAATGACTGTTTTGGAAAGAGGCAGAGAACTGACATTTGCTTTTCAAAAGGGCGTTATACATCACAGAAAGAGTGATGGAAAAAAAAATGAGCAAAAACTATGAACTAATGAAAAAGTAATTTAAACGAATGAAGACTGACATTTTGGATAACCTTTTCTAGCTATAACTATACAGATGTGTTCAAATTGGCCTGAGATCAATAGAGCCCAGAATGAATCAAGAATTAATGTAAGTAATCAGATGAATTTGCAATCTGCAATAATTGATTAGTTGGCCATTTGGAGGGCAGCAGAAACAAGTTGAAAACACAACATTGACATATTGTCAAGTTGTTAAAATCAATAATCCACCAATCTTTAACTTCTTTAACACTTTCAGGGAAGTTCAGGTCACTTTTTGGCTGAGCTAAGTAATCTCTGGCTCCCTCACCCTCAATATAGAGAGGCTCCACCACATCATGATTGATGAGCTCAAAGTTTTCATGGCCAATCCAGTGCTCCACATTCCTTTTCCTCCCTGTGAAGAAGTTGTCCACCACAGTCACCTCATGGCCATCCATCATCAGTTTATCAGTCAGGTGGGAACCCACGAAACCAGCCCCACCAGTAATCTAGCAGAAGAATGCACATGTATGATAACATCAGTGAAGTGATTTAATCACCTTTTCATAAGCAATTAAAAAAAAACCTCAGGTCAGGGGTGTGGCTCTGTGGTAGGCACAGCTGGCTTGCCAACACCATGGAAAGTGACATGAAAATACTTGCTTGTGTTTATTATTCCTTCAACATATTAAGGTGACAATGAAGTCTAAATCAATAAAGCAATAATTGTTCTTGATAGAGACTAAACCACAGAAGGAAAAATATATAAAACACAATGGTACAGTACAGTTTTAGCAATGTTGCTGCATTCCCAGATCTTAACAATCATAAATACATGTAAACCTTGCAACAAATGGGATTTTAATTTTAAATTTGGTGAATTCTTGGTCACCTGGTCAGTAACTTTAGATAACAACACCAACATACATACGTCTCTTATGTGGCTAAAAATAAGACCCAGGTGTATACAACCACAACTTCCCTTTAAATTGTGTGAACAGCTGCAAGTGTCCCAAATAACATCTGAAGGACTTTCTTGCCCTGAACTGAGCCTCTCAGGCAGCACTTAATCTTAAGATGTGAACCACTCGTACATGCTCCACGGATCAAATTTTGACATTTATGGTTAACATAGAAATGAATAACATTGGGACCGCAGTTAAGATTGGGGTTTGTGTCAGACGCATACGACCAAAGTGACTCAACTTAAATGCATGACTTCAGTATATTGATCATTGTGAATGTGCATTTGCTGTTGTGTGTTTCTGGCATACCAAAATTCTCTTCCGATCCTTTTCTGAGAGAAACTTCACAGGTGGGTATTTCTGAGAAAAACTGGGAGAGAGAGAGAGAGAGAGAGAGAGAGAGAAGATGAAACTCCTTAGTGATGGACATCACATTATTTGACAGCACTATTTGTGCGTCATCAGTAGCAGCAACAGAACAGAAAATCAGGGGCTTTGTTCACTAATAAGCCTATAGGTGCATAATAGCCTACCTAGGTCACTTACATTATTTCACTGCAGCTTTTCTGAAGGATGGATGGATATACCACACTTCCATTTTAAAGGGTCTAGTAATCCCAATGAGCTTACATAGATGCAATCTCCTTAACAAGTGCCTTTATATTTCTGCCTCATTAGCATTCCATGTATTATAGATGACACAAATAATTAACCTCTAAACAGTATAATTTATGTGCCACCAGTAACTTGCTGCGTGGCCAGAAGCACCACACGACTTCACATATTACACTATGGTTTGTTCCATCCCTTTTCACACAGATTCACACAAATTCATATAGTGCTGAGAGAGTGTGACAGCTCATGTTAATCAGATGGTATTATCATGGTTTAAATCGACAGAAATTTAAAGGAAAAGGAAACTGCTCTTACTAAACTTTATTATATAGGCCTGATCTAAGATACATACCTTTGTTCCAAATCACGAATCTTCTCTCTGAGAGGAGCCACAGCCTTAAGAGAGAAAAGTAAAAGATGGATGAGGGTACAAATCAGTGCTTAAATATAAACTACAATTCCTGGCTTGATTAGACTCAAAGGTTGTTAATGTTAATGTAAGGATACAGTTTATTTATAAAGCGCCTTTAGAAATAAGAGTTACAAGGTACAATAACAAAAACATTAAAGAAAATAAAATAGAAAGAAAGAAACTGAAAATAACCATATAAAGACATTAAAACTACACAGAAGACAGATACACATTACAACTGAGTTTTTAACTGCTTTTTAAAATAAATAAACTCTGCAGTCAATAGATCAATACACAGAGTCCGTGTTTGTAGCATGTGGTTGGCATGGCAGCCGTGTTTTCTGAGGAGATTATAGTGATATCAGTTATGCAGGGGTTGGAAGCGCGGACTATATTAACTGGTACTGATATTAATTAACTAGATCATTTTAATTACAGGATCATGGATACACATTGATTTGATTGATTCATTTTAATGTGCAAAAAAAATATATATATATATATATTTTACACAGGTCTATGTAGTTTCTACCTGTTGGAGAGATGTGTAGCCATGCGCAGATGAAACCACCAACACCCAGTTGGCAATATGATTTATTTATATCATTTATTTAAATGAAAATCTTCTAGTATCTCAATGTCGTAATGTGCCATATCATCTTTGTGCTCCTGCCAAATATCCCTTTGTTATAGGGTAATTATATAAATTACCTAATCTCTAGGTGTAAATAATTTCACAGTTCCATTTGCGAGCCACATGTCTTATCGTAGATGTAAAATGACCGTTACACTGTAGTTTGTAGGTCAGAATGATTTCAAAGCTAAAGAGAATATTTCCTTGCAAGGTTGTCAGACGTGTGATGGATTTCACAGGCAATTTGATTCTTTAAACTCTCGGCCTGATAACACACCGAAATTATTTCAGTGAGCACCTGCAAAATGTGATAAGCAACCAAGATAATTATAATTTGTGTTATGTAGCTGACTTTTTAACCGTGCTGTGTGAATGGAGATGCGCGCCATGGTTCTATTTTATGTAAATTCCACCACATTAAAATATGCTCAATCATTGCAGGATGCAGCTAATAAAAGAGATGTTGACATTTTGGAGAGTTAAGTAATTGCCATATCAAAGTACCACATCTAGTCTCAGTGCCATACCTGTCATTTGATAACTTATTGATTCCTTCAATCAAGCAGAAACAGCAGGCCAGAAAAAGGTTTTTTACAGATGAATAAAATCATGTAAATAAAGGTTTAAGATATACATTCTTTAACCAGTAAGATAATATGTAATAGGAAAAGTTTAAGTTTAAGATCCACAGCAGAAGTTTGCGTCTTTACTCAATATTATTTTCAATCATTATAAAAAAATCATAGAGGTGTTTCAGTTTCCACTGTGTTCAACGCCGGTTGAATTACACATCAAAATGTGTAATACTATAGTAAGATATATGTACCTATGGCACACCAGAGACTTTGGCTCATATATCACATATTACAAGGACATGCGCCCATATACCGCTATAGAAGATACATTGTGAAGTAAATATTAGTAATATACACTTAAGCTAATTAACAAGAATAAAAATATATAAACTTGAATCAATATTAAATCATGCCTGAATTAAATCATAAAGAATCAGCATTGAATTGTTATTACATAAATGCAATGTGGTGTAATGTATTATTAAGATGCATCTATATTGCTTTTGTATAAGATCATGTATGTAGCTACATAGTAAATCACCTGAGGACAGATACACATGGGTGTAGCTATCGATGATTTACTGGGGTCAGAATTCCTCCATCACAACCTCCTAAAGACTTTTTTTTTCTACGCACCAGAGAAGTTTATTCATTAATTCAAATGATTAGTTCAATATCATAATCAGCCTTCAAAATACCATTGATAATTTTCATACATAGAATGTGAAGCTGAGAACATGACCTTCCTGTTGTCAGTGGTAGATAAAGCCCTGAATACAAATTGGAGAAACGACACCACGGTTAGCAGAAACAATGTCATTTCTAATGTAATTACTTTGTTTTTATTTTCTCTTTATTTATTCTTTCTTCTTGGTCTATTCCTTTCACCTAACATCTTTTTTCATGTCTGTCCGTTCCTTCTCTGTTGCTTCATTTTTTCCCCCATGTTTCCTGTTTTTTCCCTGCTTTTTAAGCAAATTGAGAGTCCAAGAACAGACGTTACATTGTTGTACAGATTGTAGCCCTTTGAGTAAAATCTGTGATTTATCATATTGGGAAATACAAATAAAAACGCCATAACTTGACAAATTGATTTGAAAAAAAAAAAAGAAAGTGTGTAACTCACTTCATCGATTCTCTGCTCAATCTTCATCTCTCCGTGTTCTTGTATTGACCTACAATGAGAGAAAGACAAAGACAAGGACACAAGGATGAGATGCTGAGGGCAGAGTAAATAGCTCTTCACTTAAAGAATGCTGTTGGGTAGCGACACATGCTCATCTCCACCCATCAACTAGGACGGGGCTATAGACATCAACCAATATACATATATATTGATATGATCGACTATTTATTGATAAAATAAAACAGACAGAGTGCTTTTAGCTAATTCCACCTGACATATCAAGGTAATTCATCACAATAATATAAAATATAATGTACAAATCTGCCATAAAGTCCTGTTCATCAATTTCAGTAAGACCCTTCATGGTGGGCAGAGTGGTTTTCATGAGGTGAGACGAGCACCACATGCTCTTGTCAGGACAGGTTAATTAAACAGGTAAAACTAATCAACATCAAGGAGCCAAATGTCTCGTGCTAATTAAGATTGCACTCATGATGTCCAGTAAATAACCTCATTAGACTTTCCGACTTCACAGAGGCGAGCCCTATGAATTCTGTTTGGGGAGTTTTGTGCTTTGGTTTGTAACCATTCAAGCGAGGACACTTATAATACAGTTTTATTATTATATTATGCCATTTAAGGAGTTTGATTTTCAAAGGAATCTATTGATCCTGGTCTCATTTTCAGTAGAACAAGGTTGTTGAAACAATCTGGCAGAGCTGTGAAGAGGGTCGGAGTGTCAGAGATTGGGTGCGCTGTCAGGGTTTTGAACTTGTGAAGGGGGTGTGTTTAAGATCAAAAGGGGTGTTAAGTTGCTCTTTAAGGATAATATTAGATTTGATGAGCCTGATGGTAGTGAAGGTATTTTTCACAGAATATCCTGATCTACAGCCTCATTAGCATTGGGTGAAATGTTGTCCAGAACCATGAGTTTAGTTTCCAAGAACGAGGTAAAATATTTTATTTAAATGGATTTTAAAATTATAGTAGGCAAACATGCAATTAGGTAATAAAGAGATTATATATCATACCTCATGTTCGTGTACGTTCCCCAGACAGCTGAAAGAGAGAAAGAAATGAATGCATCATGATTATTAAGTACATTTATGGTGTCGCATTCAACAGTGTCACAGCTTCTTGAGAAACTGAAGTGAGGAAAAGAAGCTCCAGCAGTTTTCTTCTTTTCCTTTCGCTCTAATGAACTCACTGTTTGACAGGTTGATTGTAAATCACTGAGCAAAAATCTGTCACCTCTTCAGATTTTATACTGACTTTTTTTACACATAATCTGGCGATTGGATCAATAAGTATTACAATCCAGCTACACAACAGCAGCATTTGTACAGTATGTCCTTTAACCTTTGAGTTTATTTTAGTTAATATTCACACTTGCAATGGGAGCACTAAAAATCTAAAAACCTTTTAAATCACTGGAGCAGTGTCTCAGTGTAGATCATTGCTCATCTACACCTTCATCCTTCACAATTTCACCTCAAATGAAACAGGAGTTCAGTTTTCTCATTACTGTAAAGCCATGTTTGTGTACTTGTAATATCTTGAACATTTTTAGAAATCAGTATTAAATATATTTTTATCTCTAGTACTGTACACACTAATTAACCCAATCTGATTTTAAAAACAGAAACATAAGTTCAGGTCTTTAAGCGACTTAAAACTCCCTTTTTTTAGCATTGCTTTAATTTCAAATCTGTAATTTCTATGCCACTGGCATTTCTTGATTATAATACTGTTCAGTTTAACAGGATTATAATTATTAAAATGATGATGATGATGATGATGATGAAAGTGATTTGGGAATGAAGACTGCCGTTATCTGCAGCTCTAACAGGATTTAAAACACATAATTTCAAATCATACACAATATTAAACTGAACATCTTATTCCTTCATGTTCAGGTGTTGCTTAGCAACGCAAACTACAGAAATTAGTTTGTTCCAATTTATCAGGATTTCAGACAAATCGTAACTTTGCAGGCAAAAGAGAAAAGTTTGGAAAAACACTCGCACCAAATGAAAAACCTGAGAAAGAGAGAAAGAGATGGAGACGAGGTCACCAGTGACAGAGGCTGGGTGAAGGTGACAGAGAGTTAGTGTGGTATGTGTGATATGCACATAACACAAAGGGGGTGGACCACTTTGTATTTCCCACAGTAACTCCCACTATCAAGACAGCTAATATAAATGTTTTATGATGTGTGATGTACCATTATTTTCCTCATCTGGTATTGTGATCATGTTTGAATTCTGGGGCAGATAAAATGGTGTAGCTATGACTGATTTCAAAACATCCAGGATCTGTATCCTTACAGAGATTATACATGTCCTATGTTCAGCAGAGGTGGGTCATGTTTCTAAGTCAAGATCGTCTACATGCCTTATTTTTAAATGAGGAAATGATGGTGCAACGTCTGTATTATTCATGTTGTGTGCCAGTCTGTGAAGTTATTTAGCAGCATGTGCACTTTAATGTGGAGCAACATCAGCACAATTTGTTTGCAAGAAATAGATAGATTAACACATTTCACTATAGAGTTTGCACCCAGCAAGAGAGGATACCTCTGGTGATTTTCTGACCATGCACACTTAAAGCAAGTGGATCATTATGACATTATGATTATGATAAGCTTACACATTACCTCTATGACTTCACTACATGAAACTATGTCTCCCAAATGAGATAAAGAGAGAAAATACATCTCCAGTCCAGAAACCATCCTGAAATAAAATATGTTTACTGTATGTTGAGCCTGGCTGCTTCATAGTGGCTCTCCCAGAGGAGCTTATGACCCAAGTTAGGTTTGTCAAAATATGTCCAACCGGTCTTCCAAGTCTTCCTGGGTACATTATAGGTACATAGCAACCAAACAGTAGCTTATGTTACTACTGACGTGAGTTTACAGTTTGGTTACCATAGCAGTCACGTGAATTATACCAGTTTAACAAGTGAGATACATTCAGGTAACACAGGTTAAGTTCACTTACAGGCAATGTAGGCGATCAAAGCGAGGGCAAAGAGTAGCTTCATCATTCTTCTGTTTAATCCTGATATCAGCCAGATGACCCGCTTCATCATCCGCTCAATGGAAACCAACGCGTTTAGGTGTAGCTATAGCATTTTGAGTCACGGTTGTTCATTGGTGCTTCCAGGTGTCTTTAAACGATCAAGCCGCCTGTCAATGACTTGGTGTCCAAAAATTCACATACAATGTAACTTAAGTTGCGACATAGGACAGGCCAGCTAGCTGCTCCTGCTACGTCAACACCAATCAGGAGCAGTTTACGTGGCTAGCAGCGTACACACAGGTACTGTTAGCAAACAGTTACCAGCAGTGTCCACATTTATAACTACATATGAACTTATTTATTAGCGGTATTAGTTCCCAGACTACGATAACAGTCACATAAGTTGTAACACACGTAGCTGGATATCCGAAAGGTACATTTACAAACGTGTCAAGTCACAAATAACACAGTGAAGCCGAACAGTTAGCATTTAGCGTCGTATTTAGCTAATAAACTGACAGCGTATTTTCCCTATTCCTTCATAACAACCGCTAAAAAGAATAACAGACGCAAATTCCGCCTCGCAGTTATATCCAGGTTAGTACCGAGACAATGAACGAGCTGTTCATTTTAATGGTGCACATATGCACACGCAGTTTGCTCCTCTCAACTGAGAGGCCGATGAATAGCAGATGAGCGATTAGTCATTGCTCGATTTAGCAGCCTGACTTTTCCTGCAGACTTGAGTGACGTTCGTTTGATTAGGTGAGCCTCGAATAACAATGACAGTTTTGTTTTATTTTATTTTATTTTTATTTGTGTGACCATACAACCATCTGCAAACATAATAACGTGTATTATTTTCATTATGACGGCGTAGCTTTCAGGTTCCAGGATCATTTATTTTCAACACTGACACAATGGCTCATTCATTGCATGACACGAAACTTTCCACACTGCAGTGAACTAACTGTGGCATACCATAGACAAGTTGTAGACCGTGTTGATTTTCCCATTTCAACCTATTTAACCTGTGTAAATGTTTTGTGAGATGAGATGGATTTGCATTTGTAAAATGTGCATTACATAACCTGCAGGTATCATTTATAGTAAGACAGCCAGGCAGACCTACTGCTGGTACTGGTGAATGAAGAGAATGGGCCCTCATCTGAATGACAGTTGTCATGTTTAAACTTGTTTGCCTTCCATAAATAAATCAGTAACATACCATACTTTTATACCACAATAATCTAATCCTATTCCTATCTTTTTAAAAGATTAAAAAAATAAACTTAATCAATGTAGGTCAAAAAAAAGAAAGAAAGAAAGAAAAATCTTACAGACAGAAGGAAATGGCTTTTGGTGTCATCTGACATAATTTGCCATTGCACATTTTAGCATGGTTCTCAGTTAGCAAATATTTTGGCTGTATTATGGCATACATTTGGCATTTTTGGCTTTCTTTTGGCATTAAGAAAGCCTTTTTGGTTTAACTGTGGTATGATTAGGGTTATCCATAATAGATAAGGAGGCGACAGCAATATATGGCTGAGTTAAGGCATGTTTATGGCAAGCCAGAAGACTTGGCAAAAAGCAGGAACAGCTTCTATCTGCTTTGGATGTGTTATGTCACATTTCTGTATAGTCAAAACATTGCACAAAGAGCAGCAATTTCTACCCAGAACATATATATATAAATTAGTAAAGGTTAATTGTAAAATCAGATTTACTGTCATTGCCTCATTAAAATACCCAAGACATGGCCCAGACATCCACCCCTAACCTTGCCAAAATGACGAGCCAGATTTGGGCCAAAGCAAAGCCAAAAGATCCTTGCTATATGGTTTGTTATAGTCTTGTACTTGAAATGCTTTTGTTAAACCCTGCAGTTGATTGTGAAATAATAATGGTTGTAATTGGCCTTTCGTTTCCTTGTTTGTTTGTTTGTTTGTTTTGCTGGAAAACATCTTTAGCATCTTTAGCATGCTTGTCTCCATATAGGTTAATACACAGCAGATGTGATGTAGTGGAATGTAAAATGTGCGCCAGCTTGTAGTCATATTAAAAATGCATTTTCAGACATCTATTCACTGACTTGTTAGAAAACTCTACACCAATGTAACCTTTATGATTGTTATGTTTGTTATATAACGGATTAATCTTTAAACATATATGCTCATGTTTCGCCTGCTGTAGACTCAACTATTGTGTCTGATGTATGGTATCTTTTTAGACTTCCGAGTTGACTGCTTAAACAACATTACTTGTATAAAATCGTCTCAGTAACAAATTATAATAAATAATCATAGACATCCTGTGGGTTTTGCTAACAAATCAAGATGGAAAACAACGGGCTGTACATTCCTATGTCTCCTTCAAATCTAATTTCTCAATCGAGTACCAAAATTCACCCCCAATTGCTCTCGTGATAATTTTGTCCATTTTCTTTATTGTGTGCTTAGATGTGGTTCCATACAAGACAGTAATATATAATAAAAATAATAATTTATAAAATTGAACCATGTAGACCTTTTGGATGACTGTGTTTTTTGATTTGTCTCAGTAAGTATAGTCTATTAGGCTTTTTTCATGTGATGATTTGCTGATGTGTGTACCAAGGAGCTTGAAGGAGTTGGTTATTTATAATTGGTTGGCTGTCGATGAGGATAGGTGCTTCTGTTGATTTTTTTTTTTTCTGAAATTGATGATTATTTCAGTAGTGTTTTTTCATTTTACCTTGCACCAGCACATTGATTTATCTGTCTCCAGCCTGTAGGACTGTCTTTTGAGATCAGTCCCGTGACTGTGGTGTTGCATGTTTCAGAACCAGAGTGAAATATGTGGATGACAGCAGACTCTTAGAAAGGGAGACATAAACTAGAGCATTACACATTTAAATCTAACTGGTGACACTGTAAGTGATTGTCATTCTGTTAATATTTCAACAGTAGCGCTGTTAAATGGCCTCTTTCTTCTCACAATCTGTCTCACATTACTTACTCTGGATAATGTACATCATCACTGCACTATTTTTTGCCTCACCTTTTATTCTCTTCAAAACCATGAAAAGACAGAATAGACAATGGTTCAACTGAGTGACAACAGTTGTTATTCCATCTACCCGCTGGCTGAACATTTTTTATTAAATATGGGCTGAAACAGTGATATTAAGTTATTTATCGGCTGTCTTTGTACTTCAAGCTTGGGGAGAAGGTACTGAAAAAAAAAAACCTGGGGATAATACGTTTGTTCAGATCCTGAAGGGCACAACTCTGATCATTTTCTCCTGGGAAACATCCGATTGAGTCACTGATATGACAGAATTATCTCAGTAAATAACCCTGTGATTAAACATATCTTTCCAGTCAGCTGTTTTTAATTTAAATGGTTTTCATAGATCTTTGACAGCATGTGTCTACGAAGAGATTTTATTAAACATCAGAAGGTTTTTGTATGCTCATTGGAGCCGAGTGAAATAAACAGAAGAAATGTTGTGTCACATCTTGCAATTGCAGGTTGAAATCAAACAAGTTGCGCATCAAACTGTGCATAGAAGCTGCATGTCACATTTATAGATCTATTTTAATGCAATAACTCAATTTTCTAATCAATCTTTTTTTAATTATTTTGTAAGAAACTGTACTTACCTGATGAAGTAGACCCATAGTAGCGGATTAGGCTAAAGAAAAGGCCCTTTTCACCTTTTCACAGGTAGGCCTCTAACTAAAAAACATTACTAATTGTCCCATTGTGCTTCTATCATTTCTGGAACAAATCCATCATTAATGCTTTTAGCTCCACCCATGCTCTTCCTGACATGTCATATAGCTGACTAAAGAAAGACACAACAGCAGCCTGATGTTAGATGGCTATCAAGAGTCAATGTTTGTCTGCTTCCAAAGAGTGTGTGAAAGAACAAATTGGGGAACCACTGAAATATAATACGAGTAGTCCAAATACATATATATATATATGGTGACTACAGCTATGTAAAACTATGGATGACTATTCGTGTGCAGCCATGTACAATCACACATCATTGTGACAATTTCACAATTATTTGCAGTCTAGATTGAGACTTCCCACGCTGCTCAGAGACGAGTGTGATGGTCCTTCCCACCTTGCCCCCTTTGCCTCGTGACGTGGGAGTCGCCTTTAAAAGACTGGATCGCGGAGAAGAGCGCACTTCCACACCAACACTGTTCCTCCTGCAGGAGTCCCCACTGTGAGCGCGGATTATAATCACATGCAGATGACAGACTTCACAAACACAAAAATAACAACGTCTCACATAAACTTGGATGAAAACTGTCATAACAGTGGGACAAGCGGTCGGTTTAGGTGGGACTCCATGATTAGTGTAATGTAGCCTTTTTCTTTTCTTTCCTTTTCCTTTTTTAAAACCCAGAAACTAGGTGCCTGCTACATGCTCTCAACATCAGTGGAGGAATGCGCGTTTGGAAGCAATGTGACCAGCTCTAACTACCAGAAACGCTCCAGAGTAAAGAAAAGCGCCGATGAATGGACCGCAGGATGTTTTCCGGTGAGTCTGGTCTGAATTACAGCTTCAACCTGAGCGATGACCGGGGACTGGAGGACACGCCGGCGGGGAGAGGGAAACTCTCCTCCGCGGGCTTCGTAGTGCTGTCCGTGGTGCTGGGCTTCATCATGACTTTCGGCTTCCTGAACAACTTCATTGTGCTGCTTCTCTTTTGTAAATTCAAGAAGCTGCGGACACCGGTGAACATGCTGCTGCTGAACATCAGTGTCAGCGACATGCTGGTGTGTTTATTCGGTACCACTCTCAGTTTCGCCTCCAGCATTCGTGGGAAGTGGCTGCTGGGTCGCAGCGGCTGCAACTGGTACGGCTTCATCAACTCTTGCTTTGGTAAGCTCAGTTATGTTTCCAGACACTGTGCAGATGCCTGAGAGAGTTAGAGAGAAGCTGAACACGTCCTTTCTTATAAACAATTTAGAACCTACATCAACAAAGAGTACTTTTGATGTGTGCAGTTATTATTGGATGGAAACCATGGTCCTTTTATCCTTATTTATATAGTGATCTAGCCTATTACTGAGTATTACAAATACACAATGTAGCCTACATAACAACCACAGATATTAAAGATAGATATACTTTATTATAAACAATGGCAAAAAAAAGAAGAAGTCAGAATCTCTGTGAGTTGACTCATTTCCATCATTTCACTGCATATAATCTTAGTACAATGCTAGACTGCTGTATTGAGTGTTGCAGTACAACAGGCACTGTGTGGACTGATGGAGGATGGATAGGGACTGATGCATTGATGTTACTCACAGTGCAGCATGGCATTCTCTCTGCACACCATCTGTTTAATTACTCAATTGGGGTAATTGGAGATGAACAAGAATAATCTGATTTTTGATAATTGTTTGTTTATTGGAATTACAAAGGACATGTGGTGAAGTTGCAGTAATGCTTACAACCTAGTACATTTCAAGTGGCAGCTGAGTTGTCATGATGAGCATAAAAAAAAATATATTCTGATGGATTAAGAAAATCTAAATTTAAGTGCATAAGGAGGAGACCTTTTGGGGATGAGGGATCACTTTTAGGATGATTTAAAAGATTAGAGTAACAAACCAAATGCATTTGTATCCAGTCAGTAGCGTTTTTCACTTGCAGAGTGAGTTGCACAATCCTCCACAGAACATGAAATGTTCTCACAAGCCACTTTAAAAAGAAACAACATGAGAGGTTTTGCTTTAATAATGCCTACAGTACATCACTCAACCTTTGACCTGAAAAAAGGACCAATGAGCTTTTGAAATGAGCTGCAGATGGGTGTGTTTGGGCTAGCGTTTCATTATCCTGTTTTCTTTTTTTTGTTTTTTTTTTCTGTAATCCACTTAATGTTATTTCCCCCAATCGCCCCCCTCCCCAACAACAACAAGACACCAGAACACAGACACCCTGCTGCTACTGATGCTGGTTCAGACTAACCGACTTTAAACACACACACACACACACACAGTTCGGTTGACTCACTATGGCGAACTGTACAAACTGTACTGTACCTCTCTATAAATCTCCCTGCCACTATGCCCACCAAGCTGAGATAGCAGACAGCACTCTGGTGGCCTTGTGGTTATAATGCATACATATGTAACTCATCCTGGTTCGACTCTGACCATGAGCCTTTATTGCATGTTATATCTCTCTATATCAGCTTGTTTCCTACATATGTAGTGAATGGTGCAGCAGTGTAGCTAACAGATGTCTCTCTGCTCCTTCAAACTCAATCAAATCCAGCATTTGAACCACTTCCTAGTCTCTAATAATAATAATAATAATAATAATAATAGTGATAATGCTTTGCTTTACATAAAAACATGCTACACACAAAGCATCATACATCAATGTCACCTCCTTTACTACCAATGTGACTCCTTTCATGCGGCATGGAAGTGTTACCAGGTTTTAAGCAGGAAGGCTTTTATTGAAAATTACCTGGGATCCTTTTAAAATACATATATTGATCGATCAAATTACAGCGTAGGGACTTTAAATAACAGGGTGCTCATTCTTCCACTGTGGGAGACATTTACAACACAGTTGGTCCACACACGAACTACTATTATTACAAAGTTGAACGTACATGAAGGTAAGGAGTAGTAAAATTGAGGTGAACAACAAATAGATGCTGTAGAAATATAGAATATAAACTGGTTAACTATGACAAAGTAGCAGCACATCCATCATGTTTGAGTTTTTTTCCATCGGTGAACACCTGAACACAAACAGGTCGGTCACATTGCTGCCAAAAACGCTGTCTTTCCCAGCCATTTAATTAAAGCTAATGACACTAGAGTTGATTAGTGGAAGTTTGTCATTTTAGTGTATCACACAGACAGATAGTATCACAGTGAACAACTGACTGGAGCAACATGTTTGGAATAGTAATGAGCCATCTGTCCTGTCATGAAGAGATTAAACATCACTGGTTATTGAAATAGTGGAAGAAAGTATGACCTTGATTTATTTCCATTTCAATTTGGCAAGCATCACGACTCAGATTTAAGAAGCTCTTAAAGCCACGAAAAATGCCTACAACTGTGTCAGATGATTTTCTCTTATAATTAAACGGTTATGAACATTTTATTTTAAACTTTTTTTTTTTTAACATATGGTTCAATGATACCCAGATTAAATCCATATTTATTTCAGCCCACTAATTCCATTATTAATCAAGCCTGTAAAATGGTGATAATTATCACCATTTTATAATAGTATTAGTACATTTCCAGCTGTGTTAAAGTAGGCTTTTCCACAACTAGCTTGAAACACATCAAGATAATAAAAGATGTCATGCTGCTATGGAATGTAAAATCTTATAATCATTATTTTTAATGATACTACAGATTTTTCCTTCAGACTGGTGATGATAATCCTCAGAGAGGAACAGAACACAGAGGGGGAGTGAGAGAAATTGGTTAGAAGCAGGAACCTGTTCCCACGGTGGTTTTTCCTTTCTATTTTCCTCCAGTAAATTAAAAAGTCCATCACACTGCACTATTAAGCCCTGTTTTGTTTTGTTAACTAAGAACATGTGACCAGTTAGAAAGAACCAAAGGTAATATCTTTCAAGTCTTTTCGTGCAAAACTTCTTCCGTTTGTCAAGACAGAAAGAGGCACTTTTTTTTCCCCCCCAGCACAGTCGTGTCTGTGTGTAGGCGGACATGTGACAGTCACAGAGATATTAGAGGAGAGAATATTAGAGGCCACAGTCGGTGATGTTACTCTGTCAGCCACAAGGGAAGATGAAAATGAAGAAAGATCCTGAGGCAGCTGCTGGATTGACAGACGTTTCCCAACAACTATTGAAAAGCACGAATTGCTGCGCCAAAATATACCAATAAAAATAATGAATGTAAAACAATGATAATAAGGTGAACAGAATATTAGGTTTGTTTTAGTTATATATTTTATTTTTTGTTGATTTCGGTATCAAGTCTAAATTTATTCAGATAATAATATAATATAATGCTGTCAAACAAGTGTTATGTGGTGGATGCCACCAAATTCCTGAAATCAGAAGAAGAATACATCTGTTGGTTCTCGTATGAGGCCCAATGTGTTTTGGCTCTATACTCTAACATGTCTGAAATTACTTTCCTAATCACTTGAATGGGAAAGTGGTCTCAGACTGTTGGACCCTGCTATGTGCTTACGGTGCTTTATTATTTTTAAGCATAAGAAATGAAGTTGTTTCCGTAGAAATATATATATATAAAAGGCATTCGGTGGCAATTTGGTCCCAGCAGTTCTATTTTCATTATAAATAAGAAGCTAACACTACAATGAATTAAACTACATTTGGAACATAATCCTCACTTTACTTCCCACAGAAATGTCTTTGTAATATAATTTCAGCGTTGTCCCACTCCACACAGCACTTGAAGTAAATATTGTTTTACTCACACACAGGCGATGTCAAGTGTAGTCTGTGAGGGTTCAGTAATTAATGGCTAGACTGGACAGTGGAACTGAGTATACAGACTTGACACACAGTCCTGCTAAATCCTTCAGGGCTCAGGGCTGTAACATTAGAAAGTGGTCTGCTAACAGCGGCGCCAGATTAGAAAATGCTTCTATGTGTTGAACTGGTGTAGAAAGCGAAACACATGGAAAGGAATGTTGGGTCATGGTTCAAAATATAATATGAGAATTGTTATATATTCAACAGTCACACAGCATCGAGGTCCACACACACAGACGAGGACAAACTAATTTTTTGGTCCAACTAACAAATTATGGCACTGTTAATCAGGTCATCAAATACGATCTGGTGATATCAATAATTCAGTTAAGTAATTAAGTGATGCTGGTTACGACATAAGCCTACAACATTTCATTTAAAAAACAATTTTATCATTCATGCCCCGTGGCTGAAGGGGTTCATCTTCACTGCAACAAAAGGAAAATGTTTAAATCATGTTTGAAATCATAATCATAAACTTTTTTTTTTTTCTGCAAGTACTTTTGTCCTCCTTTATGGTTGTTGTGAGCCACAGGCAAGTGATCATGTGATATATTGCACTTGTGTCGACACATGTGGTTACATTTTTATATTTTATGTTAGAATTGGGATAAACAAAGATAAAAGTCCCACTGACTTTTTATCTTTTTCCTGAGGACAATCAACCTCGGGCAAAACATTGCTAGTGAAGTCTGTTTTAAGCCAGCTCTGATTTATGTATGCAGCTACAGTGCATTTTCATTTTATTCCAGTGCCCTTTAAAGGATCGGGAAAGTGATCAGGCCTTTAAGCTTTGCTTTTAAATAGCATGGTTAAATTGACCTAGCTTTCCTGGTTGATCCCTGGGATTTGCCCTTCAGAGTCATAAACGTGAGTATAATGCAGAGACAGGACCTATATATGATCGTATATGGTATATGCTGTAGACTTACCCTCAGGGTGCTACTCTCTTCCTGTAGCCTGCCTGGATCTTTCTGAGGATGATGCTGCAAGTCAGAGAGACACACAAATCCAAAAGATTGAAGGAAAGGCATTTACTCAAAGTTCAAAGTGAGTTCAGATGTACTTTACGTACAAGATGACGCATTGAGGAATAGTGTGAATATGTATGATAAAAATGTTCACAGTGAAAAAATGCTTCTAAAAACAAAGAAATGGCATCATTTCTACAATAAAAAGCCCACCTTATTATAGAATAGAGTCACCAAGAGTGACAATGAGGGAAATAAATTCATGTATCCAATTAATTATTCAATTATCAATTATTAAGTGGAGTGACAGTAAGCCTGTGTCCATGAAATGAAGGGCTAAATGAAAGGGGGAGTGTGGGGGTAGAGGGGTTGTTTGTTTTCTTATCCGGCATGATAATCCGAGACCGTCCTCCCAAATAAAAACAAGAGCGTTACTGGTCAGAACAAATGTCGAAAATAATGACATGACAAAACTCACAGTTCATCTCCTGTGTCCTACTGACAGTTAATTATTACAGTTAATTCCTCAGGTTGAGCCTCAAGGAATCTGGATTACTGCATGCCTTTCTTAAGATAAGGGCATATGTTTTTTCCAAGAGTATTTGCATTTGAAACTCTACTGTTTCAGATGGTGGTCTCTTAGTATTTGTTCTACATTACATGTTTTTGTGTCTTTTTTATGGTCAACCAAAGACAATTTTCCACCCAGGTTGACAGTAAAGGTGTATTCTATTGTATTGTAATGAGCCGATTACTTTGTCTTTCTCAGGTATTGTGTCACTGATTTCTCTGGTGATCCTCTCATACGACCGCTACAGCACTCTGACTGTATACAACAAGCGTGGGCCAAACTACCGTAAACCCCTGCTTGCTGTCGGGGGCTCTTGGCTGTACTCCTTGTTCTGGACGGTGCCCCCTCTGCTGGGCTGGAGCAGCTATGGCATAGAGGGGGCAGGAACAAGCTGCTCTGTGTCCTGGACCGTTCATACAGCCCAGTCACACGCCTACATCATCTGCCTCTTCACTTTCTGCCTGGGTCTACCTGTCCTGGTGATGATTTACTGCTATGGCAGGCTGCTTTGGGCTGTGAAACAGGTAGACTGTGTGTGTTTGTGTGTGTGTGTGTGTATGTAAATGATTTATGCTTAAAAAAAATGACTCCTATACCAAAAATCTATTTGTTGAGTAACCGGTCTTGCCTGGAAAGGTTATCTGCCAATATAAAACACTGTCCCTCACTTCTCCTGTCATGCAGTATTAAAAGGGTTTTTTTTTAAAGGGAAAGATCTTTTCTGGCTGCTTTATAATGCAATGATGATCATACGTGTGTTAGAAGCCGGCAGATACTGCTTTTACACAATTTGTACAATATGTAAACTGGTGAAATCCTGCAGAGAGGGTGGATACACTCAGCCACAGATAAAGGAAGTCTTTTTCAAATACATGAGATAAAATTAATGAGTAGTGTGTGTGTGTGTTAATTCCCAAAATAACTCAGGGACTATAGTGAACAGAGGGAAAAACAGATTAAAAACAGCATACTAGACCCACATGTTAGTGGACCCATCTACAGGGACAATACGAGATTATGTAGCAGGATTTATAGACTTCCTTTTACTGCCATACAAGTTTAAAGTATCTGTGGCAGCGACTGATTGGTGCTCTGAGTTTTGTCGAGTGTTAGGAAGAGACTTTTGTTTTCCTTAAGTAAGTTCAATTCTTTACACTAGCAGTGATTTAAATGTATTCTCAGAGCAGAGGGGCTTGGTAGGGCAGGGGATTATCACAGCATTAGGTCTCAGAAAGATCAGTGGCTGTGACAAAGCCTAAGCCACTCAGACATCTCCTTGTTTCTTCAGTTGTTTTAATCCAATGTTGTTGTGGTTTTTTTTTTTTTTAAGTACTTAGGAAATCAGTTTTAAAGTGCTATACAAATAATAATTTTTTAATAATTAATTATTATTGGTAGGCAATTAGTAGTACAGCACACAAACTCAAATGGGCAACAAAAACCTGTGAGGAATGAGGAGTAAGTGTTGCCATGTCTGAGTCTGTGGTATAAATTAACAATTAACGCAAAATACTCATATTCACTTATAATTACCTCACATTAGCTGAATCGGTTTAATTTCAGTTCCATTAGCTTTTGTTCAATCACTCTTTGAAACAATTATTACAGTAGTTGTAATAATATAGTTGCAATCTACTGATGGGCAGTAGATATGTGATTTACAGCACGAGTGTTATTATTATGTATAAAGCCATATTCTTCAGTAGGTAATACACATACACACAGCATAATTCTTGCTGAGGAAACATCCATTCTCATTAACTTGTGCAATCAGGAGAACTGGATTTGTGGAAGCTGCCTCCACCGTTGCTAAATTTTACATGTGGTAGTCTTCAAAGACATTACTGGGCTGAGTGGGTGATGTAGAGCATTTTATGTGTCATGCGTGCGAGCAGGGAAAACTCTACATGTCCATTTAATTTTCCACTGCAGCAGAAGAGTGGCAGGAGGGTGAAGATTAAAGAAAAGCCATTTGTGAGTGAAGAGCTTCAAAGAGGAGATGTTGAGATAGTTTTAATTGGATTAGGATTACCATACAGTTTGATAAATCATGATAAACATTACTCAATCGACAAACAATGAAAGTACATTTGTTAAATGTGTTTACTGGTGAAACACTCAACACGTATTATACAGATTTATATGAAAATCTGCTGAAACTAAAGCATCCTGCATTACTTAATTAAATAATGACAGAGAGTCCATCTGTCAAAATGTTCTTTGTTGCAGCTCATATTGTGCTCACATAGCTAACAAAACCTGGGGCCAGGTGGTGTTATTCAGCACGTTGTATGTCCTTGACTCGATAGGTAAAGGTGGCTACACACACACACACACACAAAGCACAAGTGGTGAGAGGAGGGTCATCAGTAATATTGAGATCAGCATATCTTCTGTTCTGGCTCATACTAGCTGTTTGTTTGAGGCCATTGTCATGCTGTAGAATACATTTGGGACCAATCAGATGCCTCTCTGATGGTACTACATAATTGATAAATAATATAAAATAATATATAATATAAAATACCTAAAACATTAGCACAGTGCTGTATTTGAATTGTGGTTTTCCATTAATTTACTCAACTATCTTGAAACTAGATGGACTTAAAATTACAGTATTTTCACATTTTCTTACACACACACACACACACACACACACATTCTTTGTGAGCGCTGGGTAATAATAACCTGCACATCCGTCTCATTAATTTTCCTCCCTACCTGAGCAACAGTTCATTGTCAAACACTGACACCAAGATTGCAGTGTGCAGGCACTTCAACAAGTTATTGTTGTCAGTAATGAGGTTGAAAGCCGGGGCTAAACACTTAATTAATACCTTCCTTGAAAGACAGATGACACATTCATTATAGTTGTTTTTTTTATTTTTTATTATTAGTGTTGCTCAGCGACAGCCTTTTAACTTTAGATGTCAAAGCATTTTTGAATGCTTTGTAATTCAGTGTAATTAACCTTTTATAATTCAGTGGTGGTAAACCTTACATTTACAAAAAAAAAGGTCTATAGGTTGAAAAAAAAACTAGATCTAAACAATCAAAAGCCATATCAGCTTCATCGTCTTACTTGTGTCATTAATTCTCTCCGACTTGAATTCACAGGTGGGTAAAATCCGCAAGACTGCAGCCCGGAGGAGAGAGTACCACATACTGTTTATGGTTCTGACCACAGCAGCCTGCTACATGTTGTGCTGGATGCCGTACGGTGTCGTGGCCATGATGGCGACGTTTGGCCCATCCAACATCATCAGTCCTGTGGCCAGCGTGGTGCCCTCGCTGCTGGCCAAGAGCAGCACAGTCATCAACCCTCTCATCTACATACTTATGAACAAACAAGTGAGTCGACAACACGCATGCGATTCTTTGGTGCCACCTAAATTCAACGTCAAGAAACTTCACATGTACAACAGCTTTATTTACACAGTAAAAAAAGACAAATTACAACAGCTGAAATCATACAAATGGTCTATTTAAATATCAATTCAAGTGTAATAAGAAGACAAACCAAAGTCAAGAAGAGCACCCTAAGGCTGTTGTGAGTGAAACAGGACCTTCACTCTTATTGTGTTCACTCATGGGTGCTTCTTTTTTTTTTTTTCTCATATCCTCTTTTCGGGGATACTGAAGGAACTTGCAGGAGGGAAATGTAGAAACTAAAACTTAACAATCCTTCAGAGGCAGTGTGGTGCAGCATTTCCCACGGAATAAAAAGTAGATGTAAAAAAATAGGCCTCGAGAGTAAAGCGTGTTGAGAAAGAGGCTGTGAGGGCAAAACTTTATGAACAGTAACTTTTTTTCCTCATCTTACCACTTTGCCACTGGCCAAACAAAGTTTGTGTCAGTTTTGTCAATGTCATGTATTTTATACAGACAGTAAAATCTTCTTAAAACAGGTTTAAAAATGTTATTAAATTCTACCTTAAGCATCTCAGAAAGAAACAATAGCACCTTAGAAGTCCTACTATTACACCGAGTCCTCGTCCCATGTTTAACCCACTCACTAAGACGTAATTAAAAATGGAATATGGCACAATAAGATTTGAAAATGACATTGCCAGAAGGCATTGCACTTATTCAAGTGCTCTAAGGAAACTACTAATAGGAGTCCCCCCACCCCCATGTGATTTCCCCATCCACAAGCATGCATTAAAATCTGCAGGACACCAATTATGGAAAAAAAAAAAAAAAATCATCTTATAGCACAATCGCCTCTCACAACATTAATGACAATGGTGTCTACTTGCAGCACAGTACAGCACAGACAGTTTGAGACTCTTAGCCCTGATCCTGATTTGCATGCTCTGTGCATTGGAAAGTAATTCAAAGTTATTAGAAATATACATGTACAATATATTCATGGTTTTTGCACCTTCAGTGTGTTACAATCACAAGCAATAAAACATTGTATTATTTATCTCAATAGAGAAATTTAAATCCTACAGCGGAGCTAAAAGACCTGCACGATTCAAAACGAATGCTGAATCTCTTTAAGCTTTAAAAGTCATTAAAAAAGGAAAAAAAGAAAAAGAAAAATGCTGTTACAGGTCTCTGTAACAGTGGGTGACTTAATTGATCCCTGTTCCAAGAATCGTGTTACGGGCTGCCAAACAATCCACCTGAAACTGGGGCTGGGTATCGAACCTCAGTAAATGAGTCCACAGCATTGAGTGTCAGAAACTGTCGAGTAGGGCTGGGCGATATGTACAATAACCCTATGACCATTTGTCAGCCGGAGATATCAGATATTTCTCGCTCTCCAACATCTCTTCTTGTATTAGGCCTGTAGTGGGAAATACTGCAAATCAATAAGAAGAACTGCTTCATGCCAATTTTGAATCTACAGAAGTTTTGCATCAATGTGATGAAGTACCTAGTATTTGTCATGTATTTAATTCACTGAATTAGTCAAAAACAGTCTTCCCCGTCTCTTATTCCATCTATAAAATGTTTCTCTCAATTGAATTTCCAGAAAATTGACTATATCATGATATACATTATAGCACCATGATACAAGATGTTAAACATATAGCCCGTCCTGACAGTCAAGTATCAAAAACTGACACTAAATACTTGGTCAGATGTTTGGTAAAAGAAATCAAATATACAAGTTATTTAAAAAAAAAAGTTTTGCCATAATTTCAGATTCAAATTCTGAACGATACCCAGTCCTAGTCAATAACAAACAACGCTAAATCCCAGAATCATCTATGTACTATTACTACTATTAACACAGAGCCACCTTCCTCAACACACATCATATTACTCAAAAGCAACATTTCTGTCACATGTTTTCACATCTTATATCAAACAACAACAACCAACTTCACAAGTACATTTCAGATAATAAACACACTTAATAAAATCTCTGTTACAGGCAAGATTTTTTTCTGTATGTCTGCAGCAAAGAACAAAAACCCCCCGGTTCCCTACACTGAACAAATACCTCTAGAGCTAGCTGCAGATGTGGCACTGATTCACTGCAAGGATAAAAAAAAAATCATCCTGACCGGAGACGAAGCAAATCTGATGATATTACCGATTCACATTCCTCTTTTTATGATCACGTCCACCTCCAAGCTGTGGTCACGTACAGACCAATAGTAGAGGATTTTTTGAAATATGAGACATTTATAGTTGTAGGAAATGAGTTTTAAATTAAGAAAATAACCCTGCAATGTTCTGCACATATGCAGTACATACTGAGCTCGGAGGGGGGGATTTGGCCTTCAAGACGCAGCGGTAAAATTACATTCAATAAAAAGTGAACCGACTGTCGGAAAAAACAGGGGCTGGTTGCTGCTGAGGCATAGAAGAGAATCCCCTGGTACAGATCAATTCAGCAATATCAACTGTTCCACACCTCTTTTGGCAATTAAACTCCACGGTACTGCAGTCCTGCCACATTATGCACTGCATGTATCTCAACTGTCACAAGGCAACCCGAGGAAAGTGTTCAGTCAACCACTAGGCACAGGGTTACGGCTGTTCTGAGCACCGGTTTGTTCTGGATATCCATTTTGGCCCCATTTACGTTAATTTGATTATGCCTTTAGTTTACTGTACTGTAGATAGGATGAATCCAAAAAAAGGACAACCGGTGCCTTCCCGTTGGGGTTCAACGGAGAGACATGCTTCTCGACACTGAAAGAGGGATCATATGAACAACCTGCTGGTTGTTTAGTTGACATGCAAAGGAGGGTAATTTAGTATTGATCTTAACAACATCAGTATTGTAAAATAAACCCATCATGGCAACACAAAACACAACTTCTGATTTCCCCGAGAAGGAATCAGAGGAATGTCAAACAGGAACACGTATAAAATATGACAGTGAAACACTGAAACTGTCTTTTACAATGTGAGTTCTGCATGGGGTTTTTCAGTGTAAAAGAGTGTGTGTGTATAGATGTGTATATTCATAAGTGTGTGTTGCATTTATGACATTCAGCGTGGACGACAACCCTTTGGCCCAGTTAAAAAAAAAAAAAAAAAATCACTAATATCCACCATTACAAACAGTGGCATTTTCTTCAAGTTGAGAACCACATTTTACACCATTGAAACACACCCAGTTATTGAAAATTCACTTGTCTATCTAAAAACACTCATTTGTTGCTACGCTAGTCAGCTCCATAGCTAACGTGGCTCAGCTAAAGCAGAGAAACGCGTCTCTTTCAGACCCATCGTGGAGACTCGTCCTGTCAGTCTCTGGTTAAGTAAACCGTCTTGATGAAAACAAGTTCTTACAGAAGCCTGCATGTTGATCCCTTCCTGAAGGGCTATGGCTTATGTTCTTCCCCGGGTCTAATTTGAAACTTGTAATCTCCAGTCTCTTTGTCTCCATTCGCTTTATTGCACCTCTCCCTTAGTCAGAGTATATATATGCGTGTCTGGGCTTGGAGGGTCAGTTTTCATATCTCAAACGTCACAGTCGACAGTGTTGAAGCCTGGAAGAGTGACTCGTCCCTTCCTCCTGAGATCACTCTCCGGACCTGTGTTAATCCGCTGGATCAGGCTCTTCTCATACAAGAGGGGATGGTAGGCACCCAGTGTACAGGCAGCATCGTAGTAGCGCTCATGGTAGTGGCACAGGTCTGTCTGCCTCATGGAGGGAATGTACTCATACACGTGCACCTGCTCACAAAGCGCCATCATCAGGAGGATTCCTGCAATGGCGAGAGAAAGAAAGCACATCAGTAAATCAATACCACATTAAGTTCAAGATACAAAGTATAATAATAAATAATCAAACGGTGCTGATGAGAGTGGAGAGGCTTAACCATTTAAAACATTTAAGCTGCAGGCTGTAAAACCAAAGCAATGGGTACAAGCGACCCATTTCACATGCAGGTAGTCGAGTGGTCTAAATGCAGGTAGCAATTGTTGCAGTAGGGTCCATGTCAACTTACAGCAGCAGGATAGATATGGCCATGTATTTAAATCAATTGGTCTTGCAAAGTAAGACTAAAGTTTGCATCTTACTAACCATGTCCTACACTGCACATAGATACTCTCAGTTGGGGAAATCTGATTAAGAAACGTGTAACAGGCCTCCTGAAAATATACGCGAGTGTTAGGGTTAACACCAACCGACTGCACTTACAACAGGCAGTTCGGAGGTGAAAATGTGATTGTAAGTGCAAATGTGAAGTTATGGTGTGCTGAAAAAGAGGGTGCATGCTCAGCAAAACCCTCCTTTAGATAAAAAAAAAATAGAACTGAATACATAATATATGAAGACCTGCCTCAGCAAACTCTGCATGGTCCCTTTCACCCTGTGATATGTTGCTATCGCAAAGCAGCATCAGCCTCCACAAACAGCCTTTTACTTGTTTGTTTTTCATTTCACCGCGCTATGCACCTCGCTGTTGATTTCTGATTATCATTTCCTCTCTGCTAATTGTTATTCTGGTCACAACTCCTCTCCTTGTCCACTGATGTTTTCCAGTATAACACTCACCACAAGTAAATACACCCTGGAGTGTGTTAAGATGGGCATGTTGTTGAATTACTTAGCTACAGCCTTCTGGCACTTGTTTGTTAGCCTGTTGGCCCTTTTCCCTAATAAGATCCAGAAGTTTGATCATGTAACTTTCTAGAACTTATAAAACATATTAACATATACACACACACACATATATATATATACACATGGATACAGGATGAAGAAATTCACGACTCCTTCCCCTCGCAATATTCAGGAAACTCTGAACAAGCGTTTATTCTCTGGAGAGCAGCTCTCAGAACTTTTCAACTAATGTGTTAAAATATATATAAGGTCAAACTAACCACTAAGAGCGTTAGAGGCCACCTACTCTACCAATGCAACACACATTTAAGGGACCATTTTCTCTTCCCAGGCGGGCGGCGCTAGCTGTTGGCTGTGAGAACATGAAAGTGCACTAAAGCATAGTTTCTTCAAACTCTGAGCAGATCCGAGTATGAAACTGGGGTCGATCTACCTCTGAAGTCTCGGTTTTTTTGGGAGGTATATTGTCTTTCTGTCCATTTCCTCAGTTTTATAGGTGTTTCCTGATCCTGTTTCACTGTGCTCACTGGTCAGCGGAGAATGGAAACACCTCGATGACCTCCAAGACCACTGTAATCAATCTTAACCGCAGAGTCTACAGCAACACGGTGGCCTGCACCGCCCAGATCTCCACCGACGCCATCAACCAGTGCAGCAGCACCCAGGCCAGCAAGCAGACAAACCCTCCCGAGGTCACGACCTGAGCCGAATATCCTCAACGTGACCAGAAAGGAATAACTCAGCTTTAAGGCCACATTTACAAACTAGAGAAGAATAAGAACTAAAGAGTCTATAAAGTTAATGTATTTATGTGCAAGTTTGTGTTTGTACAGAAAGGATTCATTTTGTGTGTACCTCCTCTCAAAACTGTTGTACTTATTGTTGCCTCACTTGGATATTTTAAGCTTCACTGTGCAGAATGATGTATGTGCAGAGTTTGTTTGACTAGAAGAAGAATCTCACATTCAATCTGCTTCTCTCACCATAGGTCTTGAGTTTAAAGGTGTTTTTCTACAAACCTGATTCGTGACAACACAGCTTGTTTGGAGAAAAAAAAATAATTAAGCATTTAATGATCCAAATAACTTTAAGATATACATTTTATGATGATGTCCCCACCCACCGCCCTTTTGACAAAACAAAACCATAGTGCCGATTCTCTGTTGCTGTTAGTTTGTCGTTGTGCTGCTGTTAAATGCCAAGACTAGTCGATCATAGATGTGCGTTTCTTCGATCAGCGTCCTGAGTGGATTGATGTATTCATTTCACTTCCCCTCTGACGTCTTTTCCTCCTTTCACTCCACCCTCTGATCTGCTATGACTGTAAATGTTGCAGAATCCTAAACACGCTCAGTCTAAGAACTTAAATTGAATTTATAATCTCTATGTACTTTATAATTTTGGGTGTGCATGTAGGAGTTTATTTATTTATTTATTTATTTATTTCTATGCGTGTTTGTGTGAAATACTTTTGATAAGGTTACTTTGTGTTATCATTGCATGATTTTGTTGCATGTTTTTTCGTAGATTAAATTTAAAAAATGATCAGAAGTCACGGAGAGAGACAATTATTTACACCTGTATTCAGTTAAGAAGTAGCTATATTTCAGTACGGGGACCACAAGGAGGGGGTGGGGGGGTATGGGATGCCAAATGGCTCATTTTTCACCAGTTTTTAAGCTTCCCATGCCAGGAGGGGAGAGACATTAATAATAAAACATTGTGCAGACTGCTGAATCATTCACTTTCAACAGGATTTTAAGGATAATTTTGGTTTATTTAAACCTAACCTGTGCGTCGGGTATTTCCCATAAATCTGGCTATTGTGGCTCTTTGGACAGAGATGTGGGGAAACAGGATTTTTACATTAATCATTTCAAAGGTTCATCTCCAAGTCAGACCCAAAGTAACAGAAACTAGCTGCACGGCATTATGGCCATCAACACACGAACATAAATATACTATAGTAGGGGGGGAAAAAATTAATCTAAATCAGGCTACAACTCCTGTGGTTTGAGCATAATCCCGCTGCGTCGCCACAGTGCACACCGCGTCGCCCACTTAGCCTTAATCATTACCTTTCATTTCTTCAGAAAGAAAAAAATAATTGCACATCACCTCACCAACACGATGACTTTGGATGTCATGTGATCAACACCCATTTCTTCATTTCCTTTTCAAGAAAACAAGCTTTTGCTCCTACAGTACGGAGGTTGAACAGACTTATTTTAGGTGATGGTGTACAGAAGTGACTGCCAGATAATACAATGTAAAGTAAAGTGTTTAGAAGAAGAAAAAAACTGATCCATTAGCACTCAATCATCAGTGGCTGGTCCTTGCTAAAAGCAGGGTAAATGTAGCATATAGGGGACTTAATAGAAAAGCTATATGTGTGTGGCCTTACATGTACGTACAATGAAACTCTGAACAAGAACTCTTTCAGGAACATATTGAGATTTTAATTTCATTGATAAGGATGCAATCAGTGAAGCCTTAAATTGAAGGTCTTTTTGTTTGACTTTGTTTTAAGCTACCTTAGTGAATGATTTACTCCACTGTACCAGAATACAATCAATTGCAATCCCAGAGAACCATACATAGAGAATACAGCCGGTCGGCGTAATTATCTTTGATGAAAGTTGATCAAACAGTGAACCGTTTGTGGTTAAACTGTGTTTGTGTGAAATCACCTGGTGTCGCCTATGGCTGAATGTTTGTTTTTCTGTTGAGTTGCTTTAAATATGCTTTAAATACTGATGGCCAGTACATTATATTAGCCTTCTGATGTGTTGTAAAATTATTTCTGTTTTTGTTTTTTCTGTTAAATATCCACTTTTAAATTTTTAGCAAAGTCAACGGCATCGGCTCTAGGGACGGGCAGTCTGTCCAGCACTTTAGTTCAGACTGAAATATCTCAACACTGCTTGATGGATTCCCATGAAATGTTGCACAGACATCCTAATGGCTCTGATGATGCCCTGACTTTTCTCTCTCTAGTGTGACAATGAGGTTCACATTGGCTGATGTTTACTGATCTGTTTTAGGCATAGTGATTCGTTCGTTTTGTACATTAAACAATAATAATAATAATAATAATAATAATAATGATGTTCAGGATGACATAATTCTCTAAATGGCACTAAAGAAGCTGAATTCTGTGGAGCAAGCATAAGAATAATGGTCTATTGCTAGTAGATAAACTAAGGCCATAACTGCATGTTTTATGTCATATAGCTATCATCATGTGATATGTCTGAAAATGATGGCGGAAGAGGCCAACATGAAATTTATAGCGACATGCTGGAGAGTTTCCAAGATGTGCTTATAGGCAATCACATTTCACCCCCTGCACAGATGTTCTGAGTCAGAGTGTGGACTGTGCATACTGAAGATAAACACTTCATGGCGATTTAGTGCGCTTGTGCATGCATGGATGGATGGATGTATATATCATCTCTAGGAGCAGGCAAGGAAATGGAAAGATAAGAGTTCAGAGGCAACTGCAAGAGAATATTGTAGATGTACACTGCATGCACACCAAGTGAGTGTATGCATGTGTGTGTGTGTGTGCGTGTACTCGCCTATGAAACCGGATGAGGGAGGATTGGGCTGGATGTTCTCCTGAGTGTTGCCCTGAATCACATCCCAGAGTCGCCACACGTAGCTTGGGTGAAGGATGTAGAAGGGCTGACCAGGATGGCGCCTGCGGTGCTCAACGTACGGACCAAACAGGTTGTAGTCTGGACTGGCATACCACTGACGAAGAGAGAGACGGGGGAGGAGAAGAGATGATCACATGAGTTCAGACAACAGGGAGGTCAGGTCTTGTCTAGACTTTCACTCGTCTCAGCTTAAAGCTTATACATGCAGGGACGATTTGTGACAGCGTAACTAATCTAGTAGTTGCATCCAGTAGTTAAACTCCAGACTCTGAATATGCAGAGGGGATATTTAAGAAATATGTTGAGTATAATTTGCCTAAAAGTAATAGATCCCCCTGTGCACAGATGAGGTATAGTGCTTGCTATTACACATTGAAAGTAGAAGATACAGCAGGTGTGGTTGAAGATGTGAAGTGCATGGTGAAGTGAAAGAGGTTGAAAATGAAATTCATTCTACATACATTGTGATTTGTGACAAAAATAAGTTAAAGATTTTTATTTGATTAGAACTGAGAATGGAGTTTTAATTAAATACCTTTTTGATAAGGCCTTTGCCTTTTCTGAATATATTTCCACAGCATGGAATAGGCAGAGAAATGGAGAGATAAGAGCCTCACACTTGACTTCATATTACAGATAACAGGCTATTTATCTAGTTATAAACCAGCTCAGATATACAATGTTCCAACATAAACGCATGCAAATGTGGATTTTATTTTGTTTGGGTTGTGTTTATTTAAATTTGTATAATATGTTTGTCCTTGTGTTGCTGGGTCTTTAAAATTGGTTGGGACATTATATTTACACACAGTATATAACAGGCTACACATAATGTGTTGTTTTGTTAGATACTGCTGGGTTCATATGGCAGAATGTTTGTCTGAATAATTTCCATGAGCGATGGGGTCATGTAAATGGCCACAAACAAAAAAATAAAACAATCACTTTAATCATTCATTGTCTGACGGGGATTTTATTATTTTTTTTAGGTAGTTCGAAATATGTGTAAAAGTATTATGTGCTTAGAATAAGCAGAATAACTGAGCCGAAAGTGTTAAAAAAAAAAAAAAAGGACATTATTTCCTCTGATTGTACAAATTTTTATTTTATCTTCCTGATGAACTGATCATCTACACCTCAGATCTTTCATCAGAGTCCCTCGTAGACTGTGCTGGACTGCGGATTACAATCAACATTTCCTGACACGTACTCAATCCTTACATTGCATTCCCCTTCAGCAGCTGTGAGAAAACACTTACATAAGAGACACGTTGTTATGGCCACCGATGGTGCCTTTGTTTGTTTACTATTCTAATGGCTTTGATGGCTTCGTTTCAATGAAATGTGGAGTATTATCTTCCCGCTGTTTTGTGCTGTTTTGTGCGGTTTTTGTGCTGCATTTTGCTGAGGCAGAAATGTCATGTTTTATTTACATTATTCACATGTTTTTTTGTGTGTTTTAAAGATAAATAATGTACATGGCATGCATGGAACAAAACAGACATACAGAAATGCTCTCCATGCCACCAGAGGTGCCATCTTTTAACAGATGAATAAACATGGCTCCTTGAGAGATTTTTTTTTCAAAAATTGCTTGACCTATATGTCAATATGACAGCCGGTCACAAATCATTTCATGTTAGAAAATTAATGTTTCAGGAGTCAGAATATTACATAAAAATACGATGGCTGGGGTTGTCAAAGCAGCTGGGGAAAATTATAAGCCTGTGACAAAAATCATTAGAGGCTCTGTGCAACATTTCTGGATATGATTGACACTAAACTCCACCACTGTTATGAATCTGTGAAAACTGTCTGCTTGTTACTGTTATAGACCACATTTAGAAAACAAAAAAAGATTTTAATCATACAAGTTATGACATTAATTACTATAAGAATACATTTGACTACATTTTATTATCCTGAATACATGCTTTGTGCACACTGCAGTCCACTGTGGCACATTTTGTAGGTATGGTGGGTAAAATCTTTTTTTATTATAATTATTATTATCATTATTATCTCTATCATGTATTATAAAATATCCGAACAGTCAACATTATAATTTCCCATAGTGAAAGTTAACATATTCAAATTGCTTGTTATGTCTGACTTACAGTCCAAAATCCAGAGATATGCAGGTTACAATTGAGGCGAGATATCCTTTATCAAAATCCAATAGCTCCTTTTGCAAGAATGTTTTCTTTTACCTTCTTATGTCACTATCGGCTTTGTTCAGGCTTTAGGTTGTCTATTGTTAAGTATCACAAAGCATGCCACAACAGCAAATTAATTAGCTGAATGTAGGTCTGCTTTTGAAAAAGGGCAGAAACTAACTGATTCATCTTTTTTTCTGATTATGTGCATTTAAATGAGCCGTTTCAAAGATTCATGATAAGGGCTTTAATTCCAGCATTGTATTGTGTGTTAGTGACGTCCTACAGAGAAGACAAGTCGTTGTTCATTTGGAAGGACGAGTAGTTTTAAAAATGAAATGAAGAAAATCAATAAGCAGGCAAAAAGTAATAATAGAAATTGGACAAATAATTCAAATCATAAAGTGAACAGGCATATTTTAAATGTGGTTTTAGGTTTTTTATACTGATCACTTCAGTCCTTGCAGAAGTCTGGAGCCTTACTGATTGTAGCACCAGAACATTCCCTGAATAACAATTATAGGGGAGCAAGAATAAGGGGAAAAGAGAGTACAAAAAGGGCATCAAGAGGTAATCACAATGGAAACACATGCTTTTGGAAATGTGCAAACATGAATTGGAGCCATTTCGAGGGCAGGTAGAAGTCAGATGGAGGCTGTAGAGATAGATGAGAGCAGACAATGGATATGAAGGAGAGGGAGATGGAGGGCAAAGGGGAGGTGGAAAGGAGGTCGGCTGGAAGTGAGTTTGTGTCTTGTCCGTCTAATATTTGAGTGTTTGAAATGACTGCTGGTGTCACGCATGTCAAATCAATTTTCTTGAATTTATTATAGCATTTGTGTCACAATAAACACATCATCTATTGAAAGTGTTTTATTGACTTTTGAAGTCAACCGAGTTGAAAACAGCGGTGGGTTGAAGGAAGCCTAATGTACAGGCTGTTTGGTTTGTACATGCGCTAGGCGAAAAAAAAACAAGAAAAATAAAAACAAGACATACCTTGTGTAAATTGACAGTGTAAGGTGCAGGGTCCCAGGCCACCAGGGTCACATTCTTATAGATGGAACTTGTGTTGAATCGATGCCTGTGATTGGCCAGAATCTGTAGAGGAAAGGTATCACACTCGAATATTGATTTCATTTCTCACTTGAAACTCTTGCATAGTACTGCATGTACACAGTAGGATTTTTACCATGATGCATCAGTGATAGTGAGAGTAATCATCTCTATTTACGAATGGTTATTGAGTCATAAATGAATAATAAAAAAAGAAGAGAGAAGCAACATTAACAACTAAACCATCAATAAAACATTTACAACATGTTAAAAACATTTGTGCGTAACAGTTATGTGTATGATAATATGTCATAATATATACTATTTATAATAATAACAATAATAAGACTTACTGAAGTCATAAAACATGAACTATTATGCTACTCCACATAACTGAGATGTGATTCAGTGAATATGCTGCAGCTTTCTCATCTATATAACTCTATAACCATTAAATATTCATTATTATGCATCATACAGGGCCAGAATTGCACTCACCTGCGAGTTAATGATGCGGATGGTGGTTTTATTCCCCACGTCTCTCTCGTATCCTTCTGTAGGTGCAGCATTGAACCTTAGAACTGCATCATGAGTATCTGAAATGCAAATAGACAATATTATTAAGGCATTATTGTATACCGGAAAATGTCATAGTATCGTCTCAATAAGATACCTTTAGTATGAAATTGGGTTTTCCTCTCTGGGTCCCCACTTCGCTGAGGTTTTGTGAACCTTTCTACAGATATGACTGAAATCAGATATATGGTCGAGATCTAAAAAAGGTACCGAGGTCATGAACAGTCAGCCATGAAATGACCACTTAGTCCACTAAGTCAAACAGTGGAACAGAACAGCATGAAACATATGAAGGAACACTGTTCTTCATGAAACATGCATGTTTATTTACATATGAATGGTTTCCAATGTGCACTTATACATGTTGTCCATAGTGAGAGAAATGGCTTAGCAATATCTAAGTCGCAGGCAGTCACTATGACAACACAGTGACTGCAGCGCCGTTCAATTATGATCGCACTGATGGCTGACGATGATATCTGGCAGGCTCACAGGAATAACCAAAGTGCTCTCTAGTGGTCTGATCGGGTAGCTGACACCGTGAACACAAAGAGCTTGCAAAACATTTCAGTTTCCAACTCGGCATGTCCACATCATTTACTTGTTTCGTTCAATTATTAAGTACAATTATTGAGGTAGTTTTACATTCATCTCAGTTGCACTAGACGACCTTTCACTCCACAGCTTTAGTAATGAGTTACTTTGCAGATTCTAATTATTAATACAAAATGGACAGTAACGAGGAACAAGAAGCAGAATATTTCTATCGTGTGGTATTGTTGCCTTTATTACAGTACAAATGCTCTCAGTACTTCTCCATCCACTGCTGGCTTTTCATTCTATGTCTATAATCAAGAAGAAATGCGTATTGTAGATGAAAGCTTATTTTAGAGAAGATGAGACTCACATTTTTACACATTATATGAATATTTTGTGAAAGCGTTTTCTTTTTCAATTCTTCATATAATTTTACTTGTGTTTTTTTTTTTTAATGCATTTTCACATTTTTTCTGTTTTACGTATTCTAGCCTTTGGCCCACTCAACCTGAAGCACCAAGCAACACATGCTGCTCATACTTTACTACACTTACTTCGCTTTACTACTGACTTATTTTGCAGAATGTAATTAAACATAAAATAGGGCACACTTGAGCAAACTCATAAATACTGATAGAAAATGCCTCAAGTGTTGATGTGTCAATGACAAATGACCTGTATGGATATTTCTTCCCAACAGCCAGTGATTTTCCATCTTGTCTGACTGTGACCTCTTGAGATGAGGTGATGCTTTACTTGTGACCCCCATCACAGGCTGCAGAGTGGTGAGGAGTTTGATCACAGAACTGTTGGTCATTTTCATTTGATTTCTCCCTAGAGGTTTAAAACAAATCAAGAAAAAATAAATTATCCATTACCTGTTCTCAACAGAAAAAATATATATTACTTGACCCCCAAGATAAGGACCTCAGCTCCTGTTTCTATTTCACGTTTTTTCATATTTATAATGCTTCTGCAACTTTAATCATGCAAGACTTTTGCCAGTACAGAACAGAAGGGCGTGGCCCTCGTACGGCTGACCTTTCAACCTCAGATCCGGAGCATCTCAGTGCTATACGTCAAATCATCTACTCTTCTCCTTTTCCCCTCAGAGAAACCAAACAGATACACACTTGTTTTCCCACTATCTCCCTCTTTATTTGATAACAATAAATAGTCTACGCTCCCCTTAGCGTTTGCAATTATCTTTTCCATTTTCCATGCGTTGTTTCTCCAGAGTGAAAACTACTTTCCTTATTAACCAGCACAATACTATGTCCAGTCTAGTCAACATTAGATTAGTTCTCAAGAGGAAATCTCCCTCGCTCATAATTGAAGTTTAAGTTTTAGTAAATTAGAACAGGTTGTACAATATTTTACTGCTAAGTGTTTCTAAACTTGTCTTCACATCATCCATACAGACTATGTACAGTAGGAGACTTTTGTATATGGGAAGGTAAAAAATATTACAGACATCTGATAGTATAATGTCATCAACAGCTCTACGATGACAGTGTCAGATATATTCTGTTATAGAAAAAAAAATAGTTAAATAGTAAATATATTAATGGCTTTCTTCAACTGCCTGTGTTTAAGGTAACTACATCAACTGGTTCAATGGTTTAAGCATTTATGTTTTGTGCTTTGTACATCAGCAGCAACTGGCAGCTCTATCATAAAGTATGTGAAGCTTGTGACACATACAGTGATTAAACTACAATATTACGTAAACATTATTCACACCCTGTCATACAGGTCCTGATTAATTTAATGCTCAAATGTGCATCTATGAGATTAAACCCAAGCTCACTGCTCCTCTGTTGGAGTCCTTCCCCCCCCCCCATGTTGACATATCATGTTCTGCATTACAAATTAATTTTACAGTTTGCAATCAACACCCCTGTCACTGAGGGGCAGCCTATATGTGCTCGTATTAAAAACTTGTTGAGATGCCTCATGTTGCTTTATTAACTCAAATATGGATATACATGTTGTTGCACATGTGACGCAACTGCTAGTTTTGCATGTTAAAAAAACGTTGCATCTACCCTTATTAATCACTTATTTACCATTGTACCACCCGGTCAGCATGCTAAGTGACCCATGTCAAACACACCCACACCCCAAGGTTGCGTGACCAGGAGGTGCATGCTGGGTCCTCCGGTGTTGACTACGTTTGAATTATTTATGAACTTCAGTGATGCGTTTAAGCTTTTCTCCTGTTTTGACAATATCTGTCACAGTTGGGACTGTAGCGTCTCATTCGGCTCAAAATGTTCGAAACTTTGCAGTGAAAATGTAAACTTTTATTGCAGGGCTACTGCGCTGAACTGAATAGTGCTGTGATGTATTGCTGATATTGTCTCAATCTCCTATGCTGTTCATTCTGGTGACCACATGATGGCAGCCACACTGCACCAACCCTGACACTAAACCAAAACCTCAGCTACAAAGCCCTCACATGCTGCAGCTACTGAGTAACACGATCATGTAAATGTCAAGCAAAACTGCAAGTGGCACCAAAAAAAAGGGGGTATTAATTTTCATCTTTAGATGATTTCTCATAATCTACAGTTGCAAAATTTAGGTTTTGATGCAATGCATCATGGGGAGAAGAAGTAGACAGATTGGGATCGATGCCGTTTGATTTCCTGTTGAGGCTAAGCTGGTGAATTAATGTGACAAAGTCAAGCTTTCACAACACTGTGAGGCTGTTCAATAATTAAATCGGCTTCATCACATTTATCTCATCTGTCAAGTCTTTAAGTCCCCCTGTCAAGGAAGAACTCACTAAGATGATGATGCACACTGAACTCAAGTCTGCTGCTCTTTGACATAAAGATGTATGCAATCACAAATCATGAATATCTAATCTTTTGGTAAATGTGTGGCCAAAAATACATTTTTACTGCATATGTAGGTTTAAAAAAAAAAACAAAAACAAGAAAATGATAATGAAAGTATGATGCTGAATAAACACATTCATTTCCTTTTGTTTATGTGGATATGAATCATGTGGATATGAATCATGTGGATATGAGAAAACACATGGCAAGTTTAAACTCACGGCCTGCTTAAGACTACCTCTTTTTTTTCTTTGTTACTTAAAATACTAAATATCACTCATCCTTAGTATTTGGAAAGAAACCATAAATACCAAATACGTCTTATTATACAACCACACACTCAAGAGATGTGGTGAATATATTCTGTTGCCCTTGACTTTACTGACTGCATCTTATTTCTATAAACCTAGTTTGCAGAAAGCCTGTTTTCACCTACAGCTTTATAAATAAATATGACCTTATAACGATTGCTCTTGCAGCAGGGGAACCTTCCCAACAGCGAGTGGAGGCATGAGTGTTGAAAAGATTGCAGCGCTGAATGTTTTCAGTGAGTGAGCCACCTGTAATTCTTATGGGACCACAGGGTCCAGTGCGATTTGCATGCATCTGGGTTTTCTGTCAAAGTTGTTAGATCTGCTTGTTTTACAGTCATCCTGTCAGCATATAGAAATATTACAGAAATATGATACATATAGTAAAACTGAACCCCCCTCCCCATATTTATTCTAGTGTTGCACTCTGAACACTGGAATTCACAATTAAATGTAAGGGAGTAATGTGTGATGTGAAGACACATGATTGGTTACCAGAGGGGGTTCTGCTTTTTTTTCTAGTGAGCCATCTGTCCATGAGTTCACACTCTCCCCACTTACCAAAGAGCTGCCAAAGTCTCTAAACCAAGAACACACACACACACACGTATAGCCGACTAGGCACACACACACTCAACCCTGCTCACAATCAACTTGATAATAAGCAAATGCCATGTAAATATACAGACACATAAAATTCATTGCGGATGCAAATGAATACTGAAAGATCCCTTAAAGATCAACATGTCTCAATTTACATCTTTTCTCTTTTTTGTGTATGTAAACCAGAGGTTTTAAGTTGTCCACATCACACTTGTACAAGATGAATATTGGACCAGGATAGGCTCCAAACTAGTTATGATGGCACACATTTGAGTGGAGCAGGACTTTAAAGTTCAAAATCTTAGCGGGCACATCACGCCTGAAGCATAGGAGATCAAGAACAGACTACATTGACGTTGACTTGGATATAGCCTAGTCACTGGTATAGTTAAGCACTACCTGGTTCACTTACCGTACATTCAACCGGAGTTGTTGCCAAACTACAGTAAATATCTTAACTCGGATCTGAGAAATCTTATTATAACTGTACTTCACAGATAAACGCATCCATGCATTGTAGTGTTTGTTGGATGTTGGCTGCGTCATAGAAACTAGAAACACTTGTTGTTTAAGTTTCCTGATAAGAGACTTCAGTGAAGTGAAACATTATGCCTGCTGAGCTGGAGGAAATCTGAAACAGGCGGAAGACGGCACTGAGTCAAACAGCATGGACAGTAACAGTAAACAGGAGAACTAAGGCTTTTGCCCTAATAATAGCCCGTCTCAAATCTCAAGGCTCTGCTATTTAGGAATTTGTGATGCTACTATTGCTCTATTGGCCATTTTACTTTAAAATGACATTTTACTTAGTGAAAAAAACACATCAAACTAAAAGGGGAGTCTTTGTCTGCATCTCTGTCCTTTCGATTTTCTCAAAAACTGATCGACTTCACGCTTGGCGGCTGTATTGCTCAGGACCCGAGGCAGCGCAGTGTCAGTGTGAAGTTGTTTGGATGAGCGGTTCTCGAGAGGAGACCAAGAAATCAGCCCCTTCCGAACAGGCGTGTTTTGAACGTGCCACAAACGGGCTAAAACTTCGACCTCTACATAAGAAATATCAAAATTCAATTGAAATTGGTTGCAGTGAAAGCTTCTGAGTAAAATGACGTTCCATGGAAAAAATCCTATATTGGAGACTTGTGGCTTTCCTCTTGCACCACCCAGGGATCCACTTCTCGACATAACACGGCAGATAATTATAATGGTTAACAGGCAGATGGTCGTGAAATTTGCTAAAACATTCATGCTTCTGAGGAGATTTGATTTTAATGACTCTCTAACGCCATATGCACGACATTCAGTCCAACAGTGGCTAAGGCACTGCAAATACCAGAATACTGACTGCGTTGTTTGTTATGTCCAAAATCTTTAAAAAAGTATTGTAGGGCCGAATGAATGTTTCCACTCTGGCTTTGGACTTTTAGTTTGGTGACAGGTCTGTGGGCAAACATTTTCAAAGAGCCCAACCTTTCAACTTGCATCTTTAGTAACGGTTTCCTCCCAAAACTTTTTCCTGACAGCTGTAGGGCAGACTAGATGACTCAATGTTATCGTGGACATACAAAAACAATACCAAAACAGTACCACCCCTTGTTGCCCTTATGCAGAATCTTTGTTCTCTTACTTACCAATCTCTTTGCCCAGTCCCGAGCGCAGAATGGCCCCGGCGGAGGTAACCACCGCACAGGTCTTGAAGCTGCTCTGATCCTGCTGTCTGTACAGTTGATCCAGGGGAACGGGCGGCACAAGACGAGCCCAGCCGAGCGAGGAGAAAGGCTGCTCAGACCCGTCGACTGTCCTCAGCCGAGCCAGCGCTTTCATCTGACACAGCAGCTCTTTGGCACTCTGGGCAGCCCTGCGATGCCCCTTGTAGGAAACGTGGTGTTTATTTGCGCTCACATAGTCCTTCATAGCACGCTGCAGCCGAGGGCTCAGCATGCCGGCCGACACGCGGCCTCGCCACAAACGCTGCACCACAGAGGCTGACTTGGAGAAGTAATATTCCTCCAGATCAGAGGAGTCCCCGCCGACCCTCCTGCCTCTAGTCCTCATTCTTTTTCCCAGTCCTTCATCTTCATTTTCCCTCTCATCTTCTTCTTCCTCCCCTCCCTGGTAGCGTGTGGTGCCGATGTGGTTCAGATACTCTGCTGTCTGGGAAGTTCTCTCACGACTCTGGACAACCGGATCAGAGTGAGAACCCACGTTTTCTGTGCCAAACGAAGACCAGGCAGCCAGACTCTGGGGGTCCAGGTATTCCTGGCGGTTGGCCTCCTGGCTACCATAAATGGCATAGGGTGCACTGTTAGGGCTGTGGCTCACCTCCTGGCTGGACTCTGGGGCACTGGAGCTGGTGGAAGGCTCCGGTTCACCGCCGGGGTAGGATGTGGTTAAAGCGGAGGCCAGTTCAGGTCTGGACCCTGCGATGGCATGTTGCTGATGGGAGGCCTGTATGGAAGCCAGGCGACGGGTGTCAGGGTGCTGGGAGAGTAAAGAGCCAGAAGAGGTCAGGGTCTCAACCGCACGAGAATCCAAGAAGTAAGACAGGAGGGCAAGAAAGAGGAGAGCCCAAGCCAGCATTCCCAGTAGCACCAGCCTTCGCCACTGCCTCATACTGGACTTCATTACCTCTCCTCTCACATACACGCCTGTTCAGCTGGCCCACCAACAACAAAACCAAGCAGAGGTCAGCTGGAGGGCCTGTAAAAGAAGAAAGTTCAGAACCAAACCACACAGTCGACACAGAAGCAAAGCAGATGTTTTAGATGTACTCACCTCAACGGACGATTCTATTTCTTCATCTCCACGTGAACACCAGGATGCAACAGGAACCTGAGGAAAGGAGTCGTATAAATAACTAGGCTGCATTTCATTCATAAGCAAAAATAAGGAGAATTTATCAATACTAGGACCATTTATTGACTGGATTCAAATGTACAGCTTCTCTCATATAATCTCTACCACTATAGTCACAACAAGGATTTGAATAAATAAATGTCCTGGTCATGAATTGTCATTTGTATTTTGATTGATTGCCAATGTCAAGAAGTCTTATTTAATATGAGCATGTCAGAGGTCAAGAGTGAAAGAGTAGAGATATGAACGCATGAGTGTGATGTGTTGGGATAACCCTTTCATATTAGTATTTTTGTTGAGTCATTGTTTGCATGAAGAAAAAGCCAAAGGCTTAATATTGACCTAACAATAGATTATTTTACTGGTACTACTTGTGCCATGTTACGTAGTACCTTGTTTGTCAGGGTAGTGGGAGGTCAATGCAAACATTAAACTAACTGATCAAATGGTGATTATCATATTATCTTTAGAGCAGAGCATTTTGACTGGTTTGACTTTTTTCCAAAAACTTGTTGATTTGATCCATTTCTTCCGTTCCGTTTGTTTTTTTCTACAGCCAATATCCGGTATTGTCACTCAATCATTCACCTACTTGGGTTGCATCTCATCTCATTACCAATATAGTTACAGAATAACTGTGAAAATAATACCATTAAATACATGGTCTTTGTCTATTGATGAAGCGCCACTACTCAAACTTTACCACAAACTTGATAAGCCTAAAATAAAAAAAATAAAAAAAGTAATACTTTGTTGATGTTAGACGCTGTTTATTTAAGACGAGGCAGGGCACCTCCACTACAAAATGCTGCAGGAGAGCCAGTATTTTATTCATACATACTAACCAAATTTCAAGAAACTGCTTTGAAATCAGTTCTCTGAATAAAAAGAGACATTTGCTCTATTGTATGTTTTTTTTTATGGGATTTGCATCAACATTACACATGTTTTAACACAAAATTGCGATCATGACAAACACTGCAATCATTACCAAAGAGGGTTACTTTTTCCTGCAGCTCTGATAATACTCTGGAGTACTACACACTTCTAGAGTACTACACAATTTACTGGTGAATTAAATAATGAAATACACAGCAAGAAGGTGAGTTAATGAAGCATTAAATAGTCTCACATCAGAGGACCACAATCTTCTTAACAACAAGTAATTATGAGTTTTGGTCTCTTAATCTGAGAGCATTTCTCTGGAGAGCAGCAGACTGAAGCAGGAGGGGGAAAAAAAGCTGAGTGTTAAACCTCCTCTCGTCCTAATTACAGCTTCCTGTCTGTAGCTGCCAGGATTTGCAGAGTACAGCACAAGTGATCTTAGGCACCCCTGAGGTCCCCCCGCCCCCCTTCCTCTTGTACCCAGACATCCACACCTCCTGCCACACAGGAGGCCAAAGATCATCCACTGACCCTGGTCAAGCAGGAGGAAAACAGCAGGGAACAATTAGGCCAGAAGGAGCAGAGAAAGATGGCAGAAAGACAATACTGGAGAGCAATCAGGCGCACATCTTCACAAACCCACAAATATATGTTTACTTTGCAAGGCCTTAGAACAATAGACAGGTAGGATAGGTGTTGAGCAATAATCCCCAGTGTAGTAGTTTCAACATGGTCTACCACACTGGGGTCAATATGCCATTTAACACCTGGAAAAAGAACAAAGAAAAGAACAAGCGGGACAACATACAGCTTCCCAGTGGCAAAGATATCAACAATCAAATGTTATCTATATGCACCACTGCTCCCCAGAAGCCCACTGTGTGTGTGTGTGTGTGTGTGTGTGTCTAGCCATGTTGTGCATGCATGCGTGTGTGCGGCTAGTTCGCCTCACCTGGAAGCAATCAGGGTGTGTGCTTGAGCAACTGCAATGAAACAACAAATGCGTGGCGCAGTCGGAGAAGCGGGGGTGGAAGACCGAGCTAGTCTTGTGAGGGTAACAATGCAAAATGGAAAACAAGAAAACGAGATGACAAAAAGGCCACTGAATGACTAAATGGATGTTTGTAGGAGGCTGTTAACATTATAACCTAACCGAATATGTAGTATACATCCAGTAAAGAGCAAAATTAATGTGAATGGTGGGAGAGGGAAGGCTTTTATAATAAGCGAGAGGAGATTGATTAAATGTTTGCAGGCCATTTGTGCCCAGAGGATAATCATGTAGTTTATGACGTGCATTAAAAATATAAATAGAATAAGAGGAAAAAAAAAATGTGTCGTGAGTACCTGATGACCTCTCATAAACTACCACCACACATGCAGCCTCAGTGGGACGAGCCAAAGGAGGAACTCAGGGGGCCCAACCAATCACAAGACTTCTGTCACATGTCGGGTCAAAACTAAATGAATCTAAATGAATAAATGAATGAATGTCAGTCAATAAAATGTATTATGTTGTCTGAATGTAGCGCTATTGTGGCAAAAAAACTAATATGTATTCCAATTATAACTATATTGATTTGTTTTGCGCATACAGAAAACAGTGAAAACTAAGCCTACAGAGAAGACCCAAACCCAAACAATGCAAACGCCACTATAGAGCAGCTGGGAAAAAAAAAAGGGAATGGTATTTTTGGTTGAAAGGTATTTTGAAAAATCCAATTTTTCTTCTTGCCAAGAGTTAAATGAGAAGACCGATAACCGTTTTAACATGAAGCCACATTCAGCAGTTGGTTGGAAAGAGCAGGGAGAAACAGACCCATTGTCTGCGAGAAGTGCCCAACGTTTATTTATTCAAGTAGAGGACGCGGATCATACAGTGCTCATATGACAGTTTAAAAGTTCTTTGTAGAAGGACTTTCCATCACCTTTTGAGGTCGCTGATGTCTGCCCAAAGACGAGTCACACCCTACAATAAACACCTAACCCTACAGGATACAGATATTATCAGGGTATCAATGTTGACATACACTCTGTTTATAGTTCTCCTTGAATTCATCAAGCAATTTACTGTCTCTGTTCCAACAGCTAGATTGGACATTGTGCTAATTAGATAAGCACTTCATTACTTGTCTCATACCATTGTTTTCACCAGAGCACTCCTCTGATTACTCCTATAACATGGTCAGACTTAGACATTGTATGAATTAATCAAGCAGAAGCAGATATATGGTGGGGTGTTTTTTTTTGTGCATTCTTCTTTCTTGTCAAAAACCTGGCATTTTACCCACAATGCAACGATCACAGCAGAGATGAGGTCTCTATTGTCTGTCAGCATCCGGCAGTAAAAAGTAACATATGGAGACTACACCTATAGATGCATTTACTTATTTTTGTAACCACATCGGTTAGATCCTAGCATGTCCTTCTGCTGCCTGCTGTAATATTCTCCATGTGTCAGCATTACAGGCATTGCCGGAGGTGACTATACTGAACTCCAGCCACGATGTAACTGGCAGGTAAGTGCTTGGACAGCCCTCGAGGGAATACAGTTGCACAGCATCTCACTTTAAAGTGTTCAGTCCACTTTACTAGGGCCACTATATTATGGATGCTTTGATCACAGCCACCTTGAAAACGTTTCTTAAATAAGCATCTTCTGTAGGAGGAGGGCGGTTCTTGCTTTCGCATAAAAACGTAAAGGCCACATTTACAGGAAATACACGCAGTACACAGTATATGGATGTTTGACAAGAGGAACATCTGTGTTACCGATACTTGCCTGTATTGACGCAGAAAATAGATGTTAATTCACAATGAGTGGGTCGAGTCTGATAATGCAAATGCATGTAAATGGTTGGTGTTTAAGACTAGCATCGAGAGACAAAGAACAAACTCTAACAGTCATAAAAAAAAAAATTAAAAAAATCCAGGCTGTTTCTGCAGGAGAACACGCTGTCCTCCTCTATTCAGCACACTGCATTGCTATTGGATGTGCACATTCTTTTGAATAAAACACTGACCAAAGGGCTTGTTGCTCATAAAATATTGAGCGCTCAAGAGTCGAGTAGTTCTAAAAAAATATATAAAGCTGTTTTTCTTTAATATTCACCAACCAGCAACAAGCAAACATCATCACAACAAGGTAAAAAGAAAAAAAGGGCAACAACATAGGTCCACAGATAAGATGATTAACGATATGGTCAGAAGAGACATGCATATAGTTTGTGCTCCATGTATGAAGAGTCAGTTTCCAGGTGGGTTTTACATCGGTGAGACACAATTAGAAAAGGAGTGTCGTTTGAAATAGAAGTGGATGCTGTGTGGGTGTCTGCACCTTTACGTTTGGGGACCAGAATTTATTTATAAGCTTCAGCCCAAGTGGAGGCTTAAGTTGGTTTTTTTATGTCATACAGTCACTGATGGCAGTGGTGAAAAAGTAGGCAGGCTTTGAATAAGCTCCCTCTTATTTATCAAACATCTATTTACTCACTTTTCATGTGTACGAATGCCTCTGAGGAGAGAGATTGTCCGGCCTTATGAAAAAGACTACAAAAATATATTATATAATTATAGAAAAACTACAAATTCCATGAAATTAAATCAGGCAGGATTATTATTATGAAAACATACTTAGTATCTCACTGTATAAATTCTCAGTTATCACAGAACCGAAAACATACAGACAAAGCTTGTTTCAACCCATATCACTAACTGATCTACACCATCAACACAAGGCGTAATATTTCTCTATATAGTGTTGTACTTATCTTGGTTCACACAATCTAGAGATAAACCTTAGTAACAGGCAAAAAAAAAAAAAGAGACGCTGCAAACGAGAGCAATGGCGGTCTGGAAAAGAGAAGTTGTGAATTTAAACTCAAAACTCAAAAGAAGAAGCATATTCTGAGGCTAAACGGACCGGGTCTCTTAGTCATCCCCTTAATGAACCCTCTGCTATAAGTCCACTCTGCTTTAGCCTCAGGAGGCAATTATTACCATGTGGGACAGAGTCAGACTTCACCCTGTGTAATTACACTGCCAGCATCCAAGCTCTCTTAAGGGCCCACTGCAGTCCATCACATGTTGAACCGCCAAAGTGCAGCTGTTAAGAATAGCCTGTAGACTGAATGGCTGTCTACCTAAGCTCATATAAATAACCAAATGAAGACTGGACAATGTCAAAGCGTTTCACAGCTGCCACTTCTGTAGCATAGACTCAGTCAGCCAGTGAGGACAGGAGAGTATCTCTGTTTACATACAGCATGTTTGTTCTCTCTGATGATTTGAAGTATTATTACTTCCAAGTCAAGAGTTAAATTTCCAGGGGTTTTAACCTAAACCTTGCCCTGCACCAACATGATGACAAGGCTTCCTCCTCCCTTCACCTCCACTGCTCACCTTCTTTCCTTCCCCCCACATCTGCCTTATTATGTGACCTACATTCAACTGTGCTGCTGTGCATGCAGATGTAAATCCAGCCACCGCTCCAGTGACTGCTGAACATAACATTATCGAACCCCCCCAACAAAGAACTGAATTAATATTGCATTCACCACTGCATCTCTTTTCAAATGTATGCATGTGCGTAATCTTTGTGTGGAAATGTAACTTACTACCAGCAGTAGATCTACTTGCTCCTACCATGTGGAGCTGAGAACACACTGCAGGCGATACAGCTCATTCCAGCCATCCAACAGACTGCCAATCAGATACACTGGAGCATGCAATCGCACACAGATGCATAGCTAAGTATAGTCCAGCTTTGAATCATGAGGTATAGAACAAACGTTGGCCAAAAATACAACTAAGCTGAAGTAGAATTTCAGTTTCTTCTAGTCTAAAGTAAGTTTAAATGGAGACACACAACACAAGACTTACAAAAATGAAGGCAAGCCTGGTGTTGTGACAACTTGCAGGGACTTGAATGTAATTCATGTCAGTGAATGCACCGTCTTCACAGCAAAAGAGAAAATGTACAGTAGGTTTTATATGTATAGAAACTGTGTCTTCAATTTCCTTGTTTTGTCTGACTATTGGTCCAAAATTTTAAGATATGCAATTTGTCTCATTTGAGAAGTTGAAACCAAAGAATATTTGGCATTTTTGCTAAAAAAACAAAACAAAAAAAACAATTAATTATAATTAATTAGCTATCGAAATCATTGCCATTTTGATCAACTCATTGCAGTTTGGATAAACATAAACAGGAAGATCAGACCATGTTCTTTATGTTTTTTTAAAAACTAGTTGTTTTTCATTTTCATTCTCTCTTGGTAGAGTCAGGATCAGACTCATGAGGTTTCATGCTGCTGTAATACCAAGGCTAGCAAGGTCAGACCAGAAAGTACTAACTCAATTACAGACTGATCCCTCGGAGGCAGATTAGGTCCGTCCTGTCCCCTGCCATCCTCCTTCAAACCACATCACTGATTATATCAGCTGAGCAAAAAAATGTCTATTTTTGCAAAGGTGCGCTTTGAAACCCATTAATCTTGCTTGAAAGAAGCGACTACACTCAATAATAGCTAAGAGGTACGGGAGGGGGGGCGGAGGTATCTTGCACACACCTGTCACAGTCCATCTGCTGTTGAAAATTCCCACCTGATCTACAAACACAGAGAGAAGACGAGGTGTACATGCTGCACCTTTGTGTATGAGCGTGCTTGCACACAATCAGCCCTCTTTGTGCAGGGAGAAATGCAGACATGCATATCATAAAACTGAGATGACACACGTACACACACCTGGACATGGTCGCTACTCTACCATTTAGCCCGTCTATCAGAGCACCATGTGAAATGTTCATGCGCCTTGTAATTGCGCAAACAAGAGGATGCATTTCATTTAAAAAAAAAAATAATAATAATCAGACACCGCCCTTAGAAGAAAACAAGCCTGATTCACTCACAGTGAGTAACAGACAAGAGAAGGTCATCAGACAGCCACTGACTGGCTGTTCAGCATCTAAACAGGAAGTTGACACAGCCCATAAAGTGCTCAGCAAGTCACGAGAAAAAGAAAACGCAACACACTAATGTTTGCTGTAGAAAGTACCTTTCTACTTTACAAAGTAACACAGAGCCAGGAACAGTTGACTCACTCTGACCTTCTGAACACATCATCTTCTGATTAATGACAAAGGAGAGCAGTTCTTGATGACAGGCTTTCACTGGTGCACAGAGCCCTTTCGAATACAGCCTGCCAGGAGCAAGGTCCTATGAAGGAAGTGTGGCTGTACACCACCTCATATTACGGCCCATAAATGCAGCTGGGAAATAAAACATAAAAAAAATAAAAATCAAAACATTTCTGCACACAGGTCAATATGCGAATACTTCAAAAGAAGAGAAAAGGATTCTGACAGAATTTATTCATGTCAGCATTTCACACACTGGCTGTTGTATGTGAAAAAAAAAAAAAAAAAAAAAAAAAAACCACAAAATCATGTTCAACTGCCCAAAGAACAAGCCCATTAATCTAGAGCTCTACAGCCATTCTCAGAAAGCTTAACCTCTCTATAATTTGTCTGAACTCTTTAGACACTTGTTTCTAAACATGGACTAAGATTAGCAGCCGATCACAGACTGATAGTACAACTATAAAAGCTATGCTGCAATAAGCTGCTCAAACATCCCATGTCCACATTTTAAGATGCTGCAAAGCAGAGCAATATACATCAGCACAAAGACACACATAAATGAGGGCCCTAAAAACATCCCCCTCAGTAAGTTGACTATCTCGTGAAGATGGCTAATTACCCTGGACGTCCATGTGTTTCTCATGAGGAGTTCTGTCCTCTGAGCGATCACACGCTCAGCCAGGAGTGAGGGGCACAGCTGGTCTTGATGACTCCGGCGCTGCTGCTTTTGAAGGCTGAGCTCAGATAACTGCTGCTCTGGTCAGTACGAGCGAGCATCTGAAATTACACCTCCACCTTCCCAGAGTGCCCTGCCCACTCCTCTAATGTATCCCCACATACTGTCTGAAACAAAAAATGAAAGTCTGCCTCTAGCTTCGACCAAACAGTGAAATTATATATGTGAGCGTATTAGGGTTAACTAAAAAAGGAAGAAGACGTAAATCTTTGAGCCTTGCCATTTCATTTGGACTTTGTGAGATACTGAGCGTTGGAATTAACAATAAGTTGCAGGAAACATACTTTTTTTTAAAGTGCAATATTTAAAGGCTTTATTGTGCTGCTAGTGAATGGATCATGTGTGGACAGTAAAGAAATGTGTCCTTGAAGCATAACGCCTGCCACTTCTGTACTGCGAGTGTCAAAACTTCCACTTTTCCTGTGTTTTTTCCGACCCTTAAACATGAACACAAGCTAATTATCTGATCCCTCACTCTCCGTACTCTCAAACACGCTTCTTATCCAGACTTCCTCTCCTCCCATGCTAATGAGAACAGCCAATCTTAGATCTTAGTTAACCGAGTTTAGTTTTTGACTGCAGTTATGCACCACAGTGGTTAGTATTTTTAGAATAGATGTATTTTACTTGCTGCTACTCAACCTCCAAAAAGTTTTTGTTTTTTTTAACCCACAGGTGTGTTGGTTTACAAAAAAAAAAACATTTCAGCAGAAAGTGTGAACACTGTTGTCATGTAACTGTTATACAGCTGCAGCTGCCTGTCCCCGTGTACTGCTGCCTACATCAGCTCCACAATAATCAGGCTGTGAGAAGCTGGATAAACTGAAAACGCTCAAAAAAACATGTACTTCATGAGTTGTTGAGAATGTGGAATAAGACTGAAGACAACCAACCCGCCAAAGAAAAAAAAAAAAAAAGGTCAGCAATTCTCTTGTGAAGCAACCAATGAGATTTTGATCAGATTGGTGGAAAATGTGAGAAAAGGGTTGCTGATGTGCTTGAATGGTGATTTGCTAAGTGAAATATTGTATAAAGAAAGCGGCTCTCATGCACACCTGCACTCTCTCTCTGAACACTCAGAGGGACGGGCGCCATTTGAGACAATAAATATCCAGCTGCAGAGACAAAGAGGTGCCAGCCAGTGTGCAGTGGCAATTAGATAGTTATGTGTAAAAGCTACAATGCAGATGTTTTATTAGAACAACCCGTAACCCTTTCACAGCCTGGCAGTGTGTGTGTGTGTGTGTGTGTGTTTATCATGGAACCATTAGCACATTCATAATGCATCATTAAGAGTGGGTGCAAACATCTACGGCTTACTTACTATGAATGAAAAAATGTTGTGGAAAAGAAAAGCTGAATAATTTAGCCAGTTTCATATGATGTGCATGCACGATCTTGTAACTCCATTCTCAGGGGTTTAAAAAAAAAACCACTTTCCACATACTTCAACTTTCGTCCTCAATAATCCCTAAAAAGCTCAAAACATACCAGTAAAAACAGACCGCAGCAGCTGCATACACAAACAATATGACACTTTTTCTGAAGCAAAGTCACCAATCACCCGGTGAGAAGCTTTGTGTTTTCTTCTCTGCGCCGTTTATGCTGCACAGGAAAGAAAACACCACGAACAGACTGGTGCCTTTGAATCCAGTAGTGAGAGGGCAAGTATAAGTACGTGTGTGTGTGTGTGTGTGTGTGTGTGTGTGCGGTTCTTGAAGGTGATATTACCATGTGTCTCTACAGCTCAGAGTGTTATCAGTAAACATCAAAGACGGCACATTGTAAACCCCAACAAAAAAAAAGAGAAAACATTTAATTGCCCCTGACACTTATGTTTATGCATGTTTCCCTCTACTTTAAAATGCATTCAATTGTGTGACATGACAGTGATCAGGAATGCAACACCTCTGTGTCTTAATTAAATTGCTCCAAACAAAGCTGGCTGCAGCTCTGAAGCTCTGCAGCTGTCAATGTGAAAGTGTTGTGCTGCTACAACGAATGAATGACAGCCAGTGGCCCTGCTTATCAAACATCAATATCATTTTACACAACATCATTCATATGTACGCATGTATGGTGTTAGTATATGAACCTGCACCCTCTGCTCTGTTTACACCATGTGCATCAAACTGTTCAACAGCATCTTCCTCAAGTTGTAGAGCAGGCCTGGCTTCACTATGAAGGAACTGTTCCTCCAGTGCAGAGAAAGCCCGTTTACTTTAAAAAAAAAAGGACTGAGTGGCTCTGATAATGGGCTACCAACAGGAGAGCGTCATTAACTCACCTACTGATACTCAGCATTGCTGCTCCTGTGAAATAAAGCGTGTTTCCATGTGAAACCCTTTAAAAAAAAACACACACACACACACACACAGAGAGAGAGACGCGCCGTCACTGCATGCCGGTTAACGAGCGTCTCCTGTGATAATCAAGGTAAAGTAACGAAGACAAAGGCTTTTCTAAATTGCATTTCCCATCCACGTCGTTAATCTGTTTATTCTGTCGTTTGTTTGTTTGTTTGTTTTTCTGCCAAACATCGCTGCATATGCACATCTCTCTCTGTCCCTGCGCTGATCCGCGTCCTGCACGAAGCAATCAAATGCAGATCTGTATAGACATGCTGCGGAGGGCGAACAAAGCCTTTACCTTAAAACTGTGTCGGTCCTCACTGGATGCTGCTGCCGCTGCTGCTGCTGCTGCTGTCCGGCCGGAGGGCCATTTTCCTCCCGTTCGCCTCGTTGCACAACGAGCATGTATCTCGGTTTGGCTCTCCGTTCACTACCACGCTGAGCCGTGCAGAGGCTGTGTAGTCTGTCACATTGTTGCTGGCCTTTTGGGGGGTTTTTTTTAACATCGCGTCCACATCTGAGTTTGAGGGGCGGAGTCAGAGAGAGCTCAGACCTGATTTTTGCAGTGAGGAGGTATGTGGGCCGGGAAGGAAGGAAAAGATGGAAAGGAGGACATGGGTTAAATAGGAAAGGAGGAAAAAAAGGTATATTCATGTTGAATTTAATAATTAATGTTAATAACTGCCCAGTAGAGAGAGAGAGAGAGAAAGAGAGGGTTTAAGGAAAGAAGTGAGGTCTGGACAGGAAAAGCACAGGTGTTGGTAATAACCTTTACCAACCTTTGGTAAACCTTTACAGACAAATAAGGCAACAATCATTATCTTATCTGGAAAAAAAACAAACATATGAAATAAAATAAAATATTTCAGCATATTCTGTCTCGTTATTTTGCCATCTGAAAGCTCCCTTTTCCAACTGAATCATGTCTATTGCTTCAGTGATCCATTCTTTGGTTGGTGTATTCAAAATAATCCAGATTTTCATGATTACTCCCTTTGTGAGCACACAATAATGAAAGAAATATAGATTTATTGCAAAATGTCTTTTACTTTAATTTATTTATTTATTTTACTATTCATCCCCTGCATCTCAACCAGGGAAAATTTTGTTTTTAGAATAGAAAGAAACACACAGTGGCCGATGGCTTCTCAGAGAGCAGAGGAGGGAAATGCATGTGGACCAGTGAGTTAGCACGGATACTCAAAATGTTGACCAAAAAAATCAGCTCTTCAAAGTAAATAATGGGGCGTTTGGATGTAGATGACTCACACAAACTCACTGGTGGGCTCAGAGACTGTGACTAGAAAGTGGAATGAGTGAGTGGGCTGTGGGAAGGATGGCCCAGAGCACTATGTAAAGACCTCTGTACTTTAATGTCTCCTACAGTCATCTTTAACAGCCCCCCAAGCAGGCGAGCAGCCTTTTGTTGAACGCCTGACCCAGGTGCTTATCATCTTTCTCCAGGTGTGTGTCATTCAGCCACACTTCATACTGCTGCCTTTGTAGTGGACGAAAAAAAAAAAAGGAATCTCACAACAAGCGGAAGAGGTGTGTAACCAGGTGTGAAGAGAGTGCGCGTGTTAGGACAGAAGAAAAGGTAGTGTGTGTGTGTGTGTGTGTGTAGTGTGTGAATAACTGCTGCAAAGCTGCTTTGCATGAAAATGGCTGATCACAATGATCAAAGGGACTGATTAATCCTTCGCTAAGTCTTGCTCTCCTATCAGACCATTGTATGCTTCCCATTCGTGTCTATGTGAAACAGGATGAAACACATTCACCGCTGACACATTCTGAACTTTGACATGCAAAACCTAATCTCCAGACAGTTTGGGAGAGGCGGAGGATTTGACTTGTCATTCAGGAAATATCTCTTCACAATATGTCTCAGAATATGAATGGGAGGTATTGTATCACATTTAGCTAGCAGCTCATTTCCATCTGCAGATCCCGGGCAAACATGGATCCAGCAAAGCCTGTTAAAGACAGTAAAAATAAAACCACAACGACTCTCATTCCAGTTCACACCTTGAAGGGTGACTCATGTGACCCTTTCTTATGGAATGAGGGGTGTGGTGTACAGCTCCACCCTCTGTGATCCAGAGATATAGCTCCTCATTTCCATCATCAGGTTAGAACTGAAGAAGCCTTTTGGATGAAAGGTGAAACATCTTCAAGCTCAAAGTAAAAGTCCAGTTGCTTACAACTTAACTTAACTTTGACTGCGATGGCCTGGATGAGTGAGAATCTACACAGACGATAGTAAATCGTTTTTAACTGTGCAGACTGTTGTTTGCGCGCTAGCCTTGACAAACCTGTCAGTTTTCATTCTAGCGTTGCAGTTTACAGCACTCAAAACTCACATTTTTGAAACAATGAGTCCTTGATTCATTTCCAATCAGTGACAAGTGTCAATATGGCCTTAGGCACTTAATGACTACAGACTTGAAATCATACTAAAAGACTGCATTGGATTCATGAAAAATACTCAACTCAACTCAACTTTATTGTCATTTTCACATATGTACACATACAGGAAAACGAGATACCGTTTGCTCAGTGTCCACAGTGTCGCAGACGTACAACATAATCCCATCCAGAGTGACAGGCATTGACAATAATGGTAAACATTAACAAACTACACATAAGCTGTTGCCAAATACTCTCTTCATATGTATTTGAATTCTAACACTAGCAGGAAATAAATTAATATTTACCATTGTATTGTAGGCTACTGCTGGTGTGTTTAGATATGAACTCGTTTTGCCATCACACTTACGAGGTGGACTTTATCAGAGTCGGACATTCTAGTTGATTGGGTCCCATAGAGTAGGCCCTCACAGGCTTACCATGTGGGCCTCATGTTACTGAAACCACATGGGACCCACAGAACTTGTCTACTTCAAGCCAATGCCTACTTAGCCCATTCTTATCATTTTCAGGGCCTACACGGTCAGCCCACATGGGGCTCAAGAAATGATACCCAGTTCCACCCCATGCCCACTTATATCCCCTATGGGGCCCTTAGAGTTGGCCCATATAGGCTTTCCATGTGGGGCTCATGTTAAGTGACCCATATGGGACCCACATAACTCGCCTACTTCTATCCCATGTCCACTTTGCCGACTCATATCCCCTATGGGACCCATACGGTCAGCCCACTTGGGCTTCCTATATAGGACCCATGTTACTTCAAGCCATCACATAAAGTACTGCTATCTTTTGCAGACCTGAGTGAGTTGTTAGCAGAGAGAGAAGTTTCATTTGATTTATGCTTTTCATGGGACTGTGTCAAACGTTTTCATTGTGCGGCATCCAACAAAACACCTGTGGATTTGCAACAGAAACTGTCCATAACAGTGAATTATTATTATGTGGTTTATTTCAATGTGCACTCAGGCAGAAAGGTACATGTGGTTATATTGTAACAATGTGGTGCTGGTTGCAACATTTAATCAGTATGTGAACCTTAGTCACACTTGTGCCATTGAAGCTTCATGCATCACTGTCTTCTGAAAGACATAAAATATGTGTGTGTGTGTGTGTGTGTGTGTGTGCGTGTGTGCGTGTGTGTGTGTGTGTGTGTGTGTGTGCGTGTGTGCGTGTGTGTGTGTGTGTGTTTGCATGACTGTACGTGCATCTCAGCATGAATAAGGCCTGTAAAAAGTCCCTCGTTACTCTTTATTCTGTCTTGTGTGTGATCACAGCTGGTTGACCCTAAAATGAAAGTGGAAAGATAAGCAAAGCAAAGACTAGTCGGCACCAAGATTAGTACCTTGCTAGATTATTGCAACACCTTGTACTGTGCCATTCCTTATATATTTTTAAAACCTTCATTTTAAATTCTTCTGAAGTTTAAATATCTTTTTCTTTTTTTAAATCTCACCAAACCCTGGAAATTGCAATTGCACGACTTCATAAGTAGCATTTGAAACTAAAGAGTATAGATGTACCTGGTGACAAAAAAGGTCCTTGAATCCTTGAATATTAAGGTGGGCACTGTGATCTCCTCTGCTGTTTTCTATATATATACTGCAGCAGCACTACTCCAATCACTGCTACCTGCAATAATCATCATTGAGACTGTGATTGAGATTATCCAGAAAGCTATCAAAGTCTGAACATCTGGCCATCTCTCATCATCTACCCCACTTTGTTGTCCCTCTCAACTAATTGCGGCCATTAGTAACCCACAAGAGCGTGACGGTTTCCATGGTGATTCACTGATGTGCTTGGGTGTTTCAAGCCTTAAATATCCTGGTCATTTTAGGCCATCTGTTTTTCCTGATTGCAATATATGCACCGATTGGGCAGGCCCGCTTACTATATGTGCACATTAAAATCAATAAAATGCTGGTGCACGTGTTTGAAGGGTTGACAGAGTCAACAATGATTCAGCTTAAATGGCCCTTACTACATCTGTAAACAAAGGCATTAATATCTGTTGACTATAGATCATGTAATGAGTCTGATGAGCTCATCTCTGCCGTGTGCTTACCGGTAGGAGAGAGAAGGCAAATAATTTGCTAATAATGACTGTGAATGTTTTTTGTTGTCTTACAGATTTCAAATGCAAATACTAGTTAGCCGGTCAAATGTTTACCATGTTTAGCATGTCAGTGTGCATGTCAAATTAAGATTTAGCTGGCGCCAGCAGACAGACATACAGGAAGAGGCCTTTTACTGTCTGTTGCACTTCTGAGCACTTGCTTCTGAGTTTGAGTCATAACACTTCCTTTGAGAGTTTTGGTTGTCCTATGACAATGTCATTTTTAGCCTTTTGTAACTATGTGCTATTAAATATATTATAATTTCCACCTGACAGTCTTTATTGAGCTTATGATTTCATAATTTGGGGGAACTAAAGGAATTAAGACATAAATGGTGATATTAGTAAAAATGGAGTTTTATAAATGATACGTAACTCAAAGATGGAATAATTTTAAAAGTTTAAGAGTTATTCACAAAATGCTGCAGTAAGGTAAGGGCATTTCCTTCCACAATATTATTTTGAGATGGGGCTGGTCGTCTTCTGATTCACACAAAGCCTTGTAATTATGTATGCACACACCTCTAGATCTACTTTTAGATATTGTTTAACACGCAAAAACAAACACCAACACGCAAGGGGAATAGCTGCGAATGATGAGTTAAAGAATTACATCAGAACAGAAGGAGAAAACATAGAAAACATTGTCCACAGAAACAACATTTATAATCATTTATATCATTTATAAAACTCCATTTTAACTAATATCACCCCACATCCCTCGCTTTTACAAGAAGGCTCAGCTGTGGTTGATAAACGAACTTCCTACAGGCAACAGTCAGTTTCTTTACTTGCCAGAAGGAGGGTTCGGTACACGGTAAACAGTCAGACAAGGCAAACAAAACCAAATGGGCTCGGCAAAGTTAGAGGAGAGCAACAGGCCAAAATCCCAAAAAATAAACAAGTATATGAGATCACAACAAATAATACGGCTGGAACATATGACACTGAGGAACAAGACAAACTGACACAGAGAAGAGGAGAAGCACAGACTAGATACACAAGAGGGAAGTGGTAAACACAGACAGGTGAATCCAATGAGGGCGGGGCAGACAATCAACACTGGAGGGAAAAACGCAGGAACAGGAAGTGAGGCGGTCTGAAAGTAAGTCATAAAGTAAAGGAAACCAAAACACATGACCTTAACAGGGTTGATGATGTGTGTCACATACATACTGTGACTGCTGTCCATATCCTAGCTTCATGGCACTACAAGAGAGCATCATCAATTATGGTGATTGTTTTTGTGTTGTTGTTTGTTTTTTTTGTTTGTTTGTTTTTTTTGTAATTGTAATGTCTTTTATGAAAAGACACTGTACAAATATTACATTTCAGTGCAAGAGAGAGTAAGTGAATATGGAGTGGCCAGAGAGAATAACTAAATTAACTGTTTGTGGTCACTTATTTATAATGCCAATATTGATGTTCTCTTTGTAAAATGTGTCAGATGATTTCATGATCATATAAAAAAAAAAAGATGTGAAATGCATAGAAACTGATGACTGATGACCTTTAAACTGTAGGTCAGTGGTGACTATTCACTTCCTCTGCAGGGCGAGGCAGAATAGAGGTTTAACCAGCCGACCACTAACACACTCACTAATAATAGATAACATATTTGAATGCACATTTCATCACATTTGCAAATATAATTTTATAGCTGCATATCTACAGTGTTTTGGATCATGCCAGTTGCTGTCACTTGCAGCCATATTCATTTGCTGCTGCTGTTTTCAGTGTCGGACCCCATGAGGTTCCCCTAAGATCTCTTCATACTGTACCTGTCACTTCCTGGGAGTTGACAGTCTCACACCTTACGACAATGGCAGTCTCCGTCAGCTCCACTTTTGTCACTTTTATCTGCCTCTTTCTCTGTCTCGCTGTCTCTCGGGTTTCATACTTGTTTCCCCTCTATTTTTGTCCTGCTCAGTATTTCCTTCTTAGGCCTCACACTTTTCTAAAAGCAATTATAGTCCTTTCTTCTGTGACAGTGTGCGATCACAATCATAACTGTACTCATTTCACATTTATATCACAATTTCTCCTGTTCTATGTCTCTCCCTGTGTTTTCTGGCTCTGCTTGTAATCTGACTGGTGTGAGATGGGTATATTACCCACATATCAGCATGTCTGCTATGAAGTCAATACTATGTTGCTCTCTCTTTCTCTCTCTCTCTCTCTCTCTCTCTCTCTCTCTCTCTCTCTCTCTCTCTCTCTCTCTCTCTCACAGTCTCATTTTGTTTAACTGGAAAAGACAAGAATGAGGGTGGGCACTTTAAAAGCATCACATCCCCAAGCAGACACAGCTCTGTCTGGTCCGCCATTATATCGCTGTGCCTGCCTTGTGCTAGCTTGGAAACTAGGTTGTTTCCATGGTGACCAAATATTTGATGGACAGACCTGTGTATGATGGTTGGTCTGCTGTGAGAGCTTCCACCCTCTGCTCTCACCCAAACAGGATAATCATTAAACGAGTCTCCTTCTTTACACATTAATTATATTTACTCCATGCTCTTTAAAGCTTTTCGTCCAACTGTAGAAATTGCCTTCACACTCCACTGTCAGCATGTCCGCTTTTAGGTAGAAACACCCACATAACATACACAGCACCAACAATACTGACACAAAAGTTTCTCTGATGTGTGAAACTTGGCTTGTGTGCAACATTTTGCTTCATCATTCGAGACAGGAAACAGAAACTAAACAAATACAAAAGCTTGCCGACTTAAAAATGGCAAGAATCTGGTGTGATTCTGACTCTCCTCTTGCATTGTGCATAAGTTATAATTCATGTATTGTGTGACGTTACTACACAGAGTAAGACAGATCCCCTCTAACTATAGACCACTGATGTGATGGTCTATATATAATGCATTGAGCTTATGCGTTGTAGTTATAGTTGCAGCATAGTGCGGTATCAACATGGAAAAAAACCTGCCATTAGTGGTGGTAGGTTTTTGCACATTGTGAGTTTCATTACCTCTAAAATAGACAATTGAGATTTTTTTTTTCAAGCTAAAAAAGGGATGTGAAATAGCTGCAAACCTCTTCCTGAATCCCCTGAAAAGCCCTTTTTAAAGGGTTTCTGCGTGAGTAGGATAAGCTATTTTACTCCTTCTCTTTCTGTCTAGCTGCACACTGCATGAAAACTTTATTAATATCATTACTTAACTATTAAACGAATATAATATATTTCCTTTTTGTAAAAGAAAAAACAACAAAAAAAACAACAACAGCATCATTAAAAAAAACTACAGCTGAACCAACTGTGATCACCCAGCACCAGGGCAAATGTATGACAGTGTGATTCCCTTCATGTTGGACTCTCAGCGTGCCTGCGACTCAACACCTGCAGGTTACGGTCGCCATATGCCTTGGTTAGCAATTCACAAGGATAGGCAGGACCCCGACACCTACACACAAGAACAGGGCCTAGTTTTTTTGCCACATGATCACAGCTATATCCCAATTAAGCGCATTTACAATTGAATGCACACAATTATTTCTTCAGCTCATTTCGTACTCTGCTTAGGTTAAAGGGGGGTTTCTAATTAGTGCACGAACTAAAATACGTCTGCCTGTCATGCACATCCTCTCATAGCCTTATTGTGATACAGGTAGTAGAATAATGTGTAAGCCTCCATGACAAAGAACCTGTCTAATCTAATGGAGAAGTTTTGGGCAATGAGGATTTGCATGACAAAACAAAGAAGTGCTATTAAGATTCTAGGGAGGACTGAGTGAAATTTCTCTGGCCTTCTGCACAATTTCACAGGAGTCCATCTTGGTCAACTGAAGTATGAATAGCACAACAGGTAAAGCAGCATGTGTGCAATATGATTAATAGTCCATAATACATAATTCATTCCCACGTGTGGCTGATTGTTGCTGGAGAGCACAGTAATTCTTTTGAGTGAGGCAGCTTGTTTTGTATCCACTTCTTTATGCAACATACAACCTGCCTACAAAAAGACAGACAGACACTCACACAAGCATCAGTAAAGATGATGCGCATCGATACATTGACCACCGAAGCCACTACTGTTGCTTTACAAGCTCCAAACAAGCTCCATATTGACTTTGAATGTCTGGTTCCTTTATCCCAAACTGGCCGGATCCCTCGTCAGATATAATGAGGGAACATGGAAGCCAAACTAAAGGGTTTGAAATGGTAATGAGTAAGACTCCCTGCTACTAAAAGAGACAGAAGGGCTGATTTAGCACAGCAGAATTAGATATTGGTAGACAGTAATAGGACACATTTAGATGGCATAGCTATGGTTCCCAGGAGGAGTAAACTCAGTTTTTAGCTTAACATCCATAATATCTATTTATACCAGAGCACAATAGCAGCGTGGCTTAAACTATGTTAGTCGTTTTATTCACATCAGCCATATGCAACTTTGTTAGGATTGTTCGCGGTGCCAATAGAGAACGGCGAAGAACGACAAATGATCAGATAATACCTTTAACAGGCAAATTGGTTCACAATAACTCTCTATATTTCATGCTTGTTCTGTCATTATTATCACAACACAGCTACATGACCACATGCATCCTTAATGCAGAGTCTCACAAGGCGTCTTAAAGCTCTTGTGAATGTATCGTTGTGTCTGCTTGTCTCTCTAAATGCATGGCATGATGCATGATGCTCATATGACTGCTTAGAGGTGACACACCACCAATGTGTAATCTGACTTCACACACCTCCATGGCTGTGTTTTTTTCTTCTGCTATAACTAAGTACTCTGATTAGTTATTTGTGAACAAACAGTCAGCAGTGCTCTGTGAGGCACAACCTCTTTGCTTTGTGCTAAATGATATGTCAGTATACTAACATGCTCACAATGATAATGTTAATATGCAATTATACCGATACAGTGTCACTTTGACTATTTTTCATATAAAAACATATTAACAAGCCAGTGCTGCTTAGCTGTGGCAGAAAGCTGTGGAATATAAAAAAGAAAGACACACACTACCTCAGCCTACTGATACCCCTGACCAAAATCATGTCACCTATGTATGCGATTACAGTTTTGAACCATGTTTCAGAGTGAAGAGCGGTGACCCCCCCTGGATTTGCAATTTTTCTTTCTCAGGATTGATTTCAAGCTCTTCAGGGACACAAGCTGTGCAGTGTGAAAAAAAAAGAAATATATTCCCAAAATCACAGGCTAGAGCTGCAGCTTGCTTTTCCAGCATCTCTGCAACTTCCCTCTTGAGGCTGCCCAGAGGCGCCCATTAGGTGCCTAGAATGAGAAGGTCATTCTGCGCACTCATCCAAGTGTGACGACCGGTCAGGGTGGGGATGCACGGGTTATCACAGATCCATTTAGGACATTCAGCCAGTGTTTGCTTGGCATGATGCCCCAAGAAGATCACCAGAACGCAAGATAACATTTATACAAGAATCTCATGCTTGGCTGGACTTCTTTGAATGCAACAAGACGACAGTAACAAAGTAGTTGCTGCTTAGAAGATTCTCCAGCGTAAGAACAAGTAAAGGAGCGACCCGTCACTGTTTAAATCAATGTTTTTGTGTTGTAGACTATGTGTGGTTAATTTAAGAGGGATTTGGATTGATTACTTAGGAGATAAATGCTGTGTTTGTCTTAGATTATGTTTATAAAAACAAACTATAAATACTGTTATGCATGTACTTACATCTTGATGAATATCATTGTTTTGTTTTTTTTGTCACGATATGATATATGATATGATTTATTTATGAATTACAGACACAAAAATAAGAAAATCATTGAAGCAAAATGATGCCATCACACAGGATTTTAGGAAATATGTCATTATGTTGTTATTATTATAAATCACTTTTTTTTTTCTGTCTTAGTACATAGAGAATTATAATACACACATGAATGTATCACATAACTGTGAGTGTTACTGATCTGTTACTGACCAGCCATGTCAACATTGCCAATAAGGAACAAAACTCAATACAGAATTTTCAGCTGAGAGGTGAAACTCCAGTCGTAAATCACGAGCGTATTCAGTTTTGGTTATATTTTACCTCATATTTAGTTGGTAGGATACAAAAAAATCAACAGTTTGCTGCCAAGGGTGTTTGACAGAATGACATACAGAACTGTGCAAACTGTGTAAACTCATCCATAATGTACTACCATATGGGAGGCCTCTGATCAATCCCAAATGTTTTCTGCAGCATGACAGTGACCCCAAATATACAACCGGTCATAAAGAATTATCTATAGCGACAAGAAGAACAAGAAGTTCTATAACAGATGGTTCGGCCCCCAGAGAGCCCTGATCTCAACATCATCACATCCATCTGGGATTACATGAAGAGACCGAAGCAACTGAGACGCATAAATCCACAGAAGTGTTGCAACTTCTCCAAGATGACACATGATGTATATTCTGAGGTGAGAAGTACACTAAAACTTACTTGCAAATTGGCCTAAAACCATATCTGCTGTTGACCTCAAATAGATTTAGTTGTCTCTTCAGAAGTGTGGCTTCAAAACCGAACATGCAGACAACCACAAACAGCAGTTATCTACTATCTACTATATACTCTGGATGAGGCAATCTGCTCTCAAACACAGCCGATTAGAAGATGCTGTATCATAGGATGCATTACATAAGAGTTCCCCGGGGTTTCCTTGGGCTAATATATTATGCAACTGAAACACTCAAGATATGGATACTCTGTTGTGTTTTTTTATATATGTGTCATTTAACCTTGATAAACACAGTAGAAGTCTATGGAGATTCAGAGACTATAGCTGCTGAGAAGAATTCAGTCACATGAAAGAGCAGCTGAATGAAATGAATGTTCCCTCAAGGCCTGGCTGCTGCTTGTGATACTCATCTACAGATGCACCACAGGGAGAAGGCTGAATAAGCATTGTAGTGAAAAACAGGAACTCAAGGTCTAGCTCATCTGCGGCACCCAACAAGCCTCATCACTGCCTCTGAACGTGTGTGTGAGTGTACGTGTGTGTGTGTGTGTGTGTGTGTGTGTGTGTGTTAACTATAGTTTCCTTTTGGTCACATGTTTTTTCTCTCTTTGCATTTTTCTTACTGTTTTTATTTACAAGATAATCCATCTGGACTTTTTTTTCCTGTGGTATCGCTTGTTTGCAATCTGAGAGAATAAGAATGTTTTTCATTACAAAAGATATGAAACTTCCTGTTCAGACAGCAGGAAGTTTACATACCTCAACAAAAACTGCAGTTGCACACCCTGTGAGTCTGTGTGTGTGTGTGTGAGAGAGAGAGTGTGTATGGTGAACAGGAAATGTGTCCCTCAGCTGGCATTTCATTACAGCTGCTTTGTATAGCTGGTTGGTGATATGCAAAATTATTGTCATATCAAGAGGAAATCTTGTTTTGAAAACAGAATACTTTGGTATGTAATAATGAGGAGAGTTTGATTATAGCATGAAGAATATCATGTAAAATTTTATTAGCATAACTAGAAACTAAGGGCATTTTTAAATTTTTTTTTGGTTATGGCGTGTCTGACAACCCATACATTACTGTCTACTTCCCAGTGTCCTGTTTGAAGCATCTGTTATGTACTTCCTGTGTAACTTCCTGGCTAAATGGGGGGGACACCGGCAAGGGTTACAAATCTTCACTGAATTAAAGCGCTGAAAGTGGGGGGAGGCTGACAGCAGGGGAATAGAAAGCGACAAACTGCCAGGGGTGGCCAAGATGTGATGCATGGCTGAGTAAAACAACCAAGTGCCAGAGGTCTGAATGTGTAGTGGAGTGATGGGTCAAAGGAGCGGGGGTGGAGCAGAGTCAAAAGAAGACGAGGACAAAGGAAGAAAGGGGGTGTCAGAGTCCGAGAGAAAAAAAAAGCAATGCAAGGGTTTGTTGGAATGGGAAAGTTAGGAGATGGTGTGGGTGTGCGAAGTGGAAGAGGGTATTGTTGTTGACAGGGGGGTTATAATTCACACTGCTGTTTTGATTTAACAAAACCAGCATATTTTCCAAATCTTTTGTGCTGAAAGCAAGAAAAAAATCAGTCAAGATTTTTGATACTTCCATAAGTCGTCAATCAAGGAAAAAACGTAATTGGTGGCAACCCTATATATATATATATATATATATATATATATATATATATATATATACTAGAGCACTGATTGATTAATCAAAAGCATAACTGACGGATGAATCAAATATGAAAATAACCATTGCATTGTCGCTTGAGTTTTGGGTGGACGGGTGCATTTATTCATACACATTCAGTGTTGAGTATTTCTAATGAACAAAACCCTGAATACATTGATAACAATACAGAGAGACTGTAGAAAGAGCTCACACTGAAGCGAGGAGGAGAAGTGCCTCAACGGATACATGTGGAGTCAGAGGCAGGCAGTGACAGTACATGATAGATGCAGCGAGACGATGTGACAGATGGAGAGAGAGAAGAATGTTTGATAACTTATATCCATCTGCAATGAAAGGATGATAAAAGCTGTCCATTTACAGTGGCAGCAAGACGTCCCTTTTAATGGCTTCCCTATGGGTCTGTCCCTCGGTTGCCGTCTCTTCTGTCTCCCCATGATGTTCGGCCATCCCTCTGTCTGTCCTTTTCATTCTGTCTTTGGCTTTACCCCCAACATATTAAAGTACTGGCAGGTATTTTCCACAACAGATGTACCCGCTGGACAGCACTTGTTTTTTTATTCATATGTTATGTAAAAATCATCATGCAGCATGTGTGAGATAAAGTAATGCATCGCAGTGAACATTTTGCTTTCTTTTCTATTTACAGTAATGTTATACTTGCTCGTGATGTAACTGTGAGTAAAGACTGTTTTGATAAATCTCTACTTGAGGGCTACAACATTAGAGATATGAGAGTTTGTTGAGGTAAACAAATCCTTTTAAAGCAATGCTTTAACACTTTGAGAAACAGGCTTATTCATTTTGTTGCCCAGAGTTTATGGGGGATTCTGTGTCGGGCTATTTCAATGCTGAAAAACAACACATTCCCAGTGTCTTGTTGTTATTGTGACATTGCCAGGCAACCAGAAAAGACTGTGGGTTTTTGTACGAATGAAAGAAATGAGATACGTGTTGATTTGTTGAGCTCACGATATGCTGGTAGGTGGACACGTATGGACAGAGCCAGGCTAGCCGTTTACCTGTTTCCAGTCTTTATGCTGAGCTAACCGTCTGCTGGTTGTAGCTTCATGATGAATGGACAAACGTGAGAGTGGACGGGATGGACTTTTTGTTTGTTACTTCATTTTGCTTTTTGTTGTTGTTTTGATTTGTTAAGTTTGAGATTTGTATATATATGTGCACATACTGGGACATCGGTGCATTTAGTTTGATTATATGTGCATTGTGTGATGGATTGCCAAAACATTTAGTCATTCATATTCCCCTGAGGATGAATCCTACTGATTTTACCTCCAGCGCTACCATTAGATGAAATGGAATTAAATTTAATGCAATTTTTTATTGAGATATTCCCTTCGGCCTCGGCCGTACTTTGTGATTTGTGCTCCTAAGCAAATGTTAGCAAGCTGAGTTAAAATTGTGATCGTGCTAAAAATGTAGTGTTGTCACTGTCAGCATTTTAGCATGCTAATATTAGCATCGAGCTTAAAGCACCACTGCCAGCACCAGCATGACTTAGTCTTGTTGATCTTTCAACAACGTAGCTTTTCAGGAACCCTAAAACTCTTTTGATTTCTATCTTTTTTTTTTTTTGGCCTGCTTTGCTCTAACCTGCCGGGTGCACCTGCACACTGACACACAATAGAAGCTTTATAACCTGGAGAGACGCTGTAGGGCTCACACTACCCGCACTGCCTCTGTTTCCCTGTAACACATCATGCAATATTTTTCTGTAATATATTCACTCACTCACTCTTATTGGCTGTGGTGCTTTTTGAATGAAATATGCAGTCTGTCGCAGTCCCTTGGAAGCTTGCAGATTGTGCATCACGCAACTGATTAGATCAAACATGCAGTGATACGGTGCCGTATTCATTACTGTTTTTTAAAGAACAAGTACAGTTAAGGGGGGGGGGGGATGTAATTCCTCTGGGCAAACATTAATTTTCTCGCTCAGCTACCCTCCCGTAACACAGTCTGTAGACATAACACGCCGTTCTGATATTGTCCTTGGTTCGATGGATTTCTTAATGCGCTGCAGAGGAATCATCTGGTCTAGAAGTGCAATCAGCAAGAAGGCAGGAGAGGAGTGGGGAAGAAAGGCACCAAATCTCATTGATATTCCTGAAGACATTGCTAAATGCTCAACCCATATGCTTGTATATTATGAAGGGGGTTCATGTCTGCAAATGTTCACAACAAGCTAAAAAAAAATAATATTAAAAGCTTCAAATATCCCACAAAACCCATGCTCTGTCTCAAAAATACTTATTTATCATAATTACATACATTGTTTTTTTTCCCCCCATTATTACATTTTGATGTTTCTGCTGTTTCCATTTGCAAGCAGATACAACGTTGTTGAATATGTCACTATCTCTGGCTCTGTTATTCTGCCAAGGTCACTCACCATCTGATGGGGAGGGAGAGTGCTAGGAAGACAACACCGCTCAGCCAGACAAGAGGTTGTAATCAGAGAATAGGAAGCTATGATCAAACATGAAAACAGACAAAAGTGTGACAAAAGAAAGGAAAGAGAGAGAAAAAAACATAATCATACTGAGGGAGTGAGGAATTTGATGAAAATAAACATCCAAGGAGAAGAGGACAAAGAAAATCGATTGTATGTGGATAAGAAATTTTAAAAACAAAGCGTGTGGTTAGTTTGACAGAAAGAGAAGACAGAAGACAGGCTGGAGTAGATAATCAGAGCCAGTGCTCAAACATGGACTGTTGAGAAAATGCCCTCCCAGTTAATCAGACAGAAGAAATACAGGGAAATTGTGGTTGATGCCAAAATAATACTGCGGGAAGCCAGACTCAAATATGTTGTATAAAGAAAAGGATTTGGTGCATACAGCGTACGGAAATGAGGACCGAAGTGAGAAAATACTCCTTCTTACGTAAATCTTCTCTGCATGAGAGACTCTTCCTGTAGAGTCGGGGCTTAATAAAATGGGAGGGAGGGGGGCAGTTGTGCCTTCCCCCCCAATCCTGTCCTTAGCCAGCTCACTGGGCTGAGAAGGGCTTGGCAAGAAAAGAGGGAGGAGATGAGTTGTGTCTGAAGGCAGGGCAAGGATGGATTTGGGGAGGATGAAATCAGACTGTTTCCCTCGTGTCTGCTTGCATTTTGGGAACATTTCTGCTCTTCATCTTATAATCCCGGTGGCTGCGACTTGTTATGACTCTACCTATCAGACCATTTTAATGAATCCTCGCAGATTAGCGGAGACAATTATTGTAATCCCGGCAAACGCTCAACTAAACCTGCTCTTTTCATTCACCAATTAGCTACAGCATATGGTGAAACCAGAGAATGTACAAATAACTCCAACGAAAGTGACGAAAAGCTTCTCGTCACAAGCACCTGTTTTCTATGGAGGATAAATTGTTTCCTGTGCCTTTTTTATGGCTTTGATAAATATTCATCCTGCTGCAGGGCAGTGTGTTACAGAGCTAAGCTGTGAGGGATATTGATGAGCTGGGGATCTGAAAATGCTCAAATCACAGAGCAATCAGGATACATCTCGCCTCTTGTCTTTGGCAGTGTATGACTTTACCCCGGTAAACGGCTGGGTAAAATCAGGCTCAAAATGGTTGTTCTTTCGTTGTTTCACATACTGATGGGACACGTGATGTTTTCTAAACTCTGCTCAAAGGGACAAAAAAAAAAAAGTCTAATCCAATACACAGGTATTCAGTAGCATCCGGCGAGTGGCAGGACAGTAGGGCTTTAAATGTGTCTTGGGGGCTGGATAGTGGAAGGTATTATCCAAAGAATCATGACAGGAATTCAGTAATGGTCTTTTTGTCCTGTGAAATTTCACTCTTTTCCATAAGGATCCTTCTGTTTATGCCTCCATCCTCTCTCTATCCCTCTGAAGGGGGGGATAAGTTTAAAGCATAATACTGGGAGTACTTGAGTGCTGAGGATTCCTCTTGAATGCTAAACAGTCTCATCAAATAGCACACTGCACCATAGTTACTGATGGGCAGTGAAAAAGCTGAACAGACATCTAACAAGTGCTCATACTTTACGGTGTACACGATCCATGTGAACACGAGCCACAGAAGGCGTCTATATTCAGTCTGTTATCTGTGTTTGAGCCCACACTGCAAATAACAGAGACGGTAGTTTTTTTTGGTAAATTCTGTTATCTTGGAAATGTAAACCCGTCTTACAGATATTAACATTGAATCACGTGACTGTAGAGTGAGAAAAGGCTGCCTGTATAAGTGTAAATCACTGGAAACCTGCAGCTCTACGCAGCTTTTAGCAGCTCTAAACCAGCTTATAGAGGAACCACGTGTAAGTCACCTGCCTATTATGAAACAGCAAGACAAGGTAAACAACTGGAAAAAAAAGAGCATCTAGCATGCAAAAGATCCAGATATTGTGAACTGCCATTTCATTTCAGTTATTCATCATATCTGAATCACCAAAAAAGATTAAAGATGGAACCAAGCCGGCGCAGCAATGAAGATAATATATGATCATATATATATTTATGAAGATAATGTCTTGCACTAAATGTAATATATCAGGTCTTAATTATTGTGTGTTTTTCTTTCTGCTAACTTGTGGTTAAAAATGACTTTATGCAGCTTTGAATAAATCACAAGTGACGTTTGTGTATTTGATTTGACGTTCCTCTCTGTTCTTCAACAGAGACAACAGCAACATAAATCATAAAGTGCTATTCAATATATAAATTGATCATGTTCATACACATTGTGTATGACCTGAAAGATAAACTGGCTTGGTGTCTATAATCTGGTGTTTTCTTTGCTCTGTATTTTTCCAGGACTGTTCCTGTATGCTGTGATGGGTTTTAGACTACTACTCGCTCAATAATCTGTTTCTCTCTCTTTAGCTTTTTTCTTGTATATTTACAGATCTGCCCTCAGTGTGACTGCGTCATGTACCAGTGCAGAGAAACCAGAACAAGCTGCATTCTTTCTGCCTAGTCGACATTTAGTACCATTAATCTGCTAACTGCACTTATTATTAGTCTGTTTACTGCGGCCACGTCATATTCTGAATTACTTACTGGAACCAGTAGACTTTTTATACAAATACAATGTAACACAAAGTGCTTTATACAATAAGTGCAATGAAAACTATCCCCCTCAAACCCCAGAGAATAAATGACTTCTGATAAAAACAGGGACTGATATGGTGGATCAATACTCTAAACCTCCAAACCTCCAAACTTTTCCTTTTCTTTCCTTGAAATATGCTCAGACTGTTTTTAAAAATCAGATCTATTGATTAGACTAGAATTAACTGATTTGTTAAAATTTGTGGTGTCTTATGAATACATCTTCTATTCTACAAACCTATTTGGCATTCAGGGCACAGATATTGTGTAATACTTACAAATTACAGACTCTCACACTGTTCGCACGCACACACACACACAAACAACAACAACAACGTTTCATCTGTACAACACTCTGCCTACCCCGTTCCTGTTTGAGCTCAAATAGGAAGCACAGTGCTGCTGTGGGAGTTTAAGGTCCTGACTGACTGCAAGAGGACAAGATGTGTGTGCGTGGTGGTAAAAACCATTTCCATTCTGCAATTTAGTTGTAAATACACACAACAGTCTTGTCTGTGGATGATGCTAATTAACCGCAGATAACAAAAAGTACAAGTACAAACAAACTTTCTCTCTGCTCCCTCTCACTCACACGCAGCAGGACTCAGGACTTTTGGCATTGTAAGGGAACATCATTATAAAGATTTAATGGGACTGTAGGGGATGTCGTCTGGTAGGGTTTAAATGTTTAAATGTTGCTATTTCTTCCTGCTGCAGTGGGAAGAGAGAGTTTCCTGTGGTAAATCCTCACTGCGTCAATGGTCTTCTTCCTGTTGCCTTTGCCACAACAATTTCCCTGAGGCATTTAATGCATCAAGTTATGTATGATGTAATCTTTGCATAATCAAAGAGCTGGTAATATGGAGATCTCTAAATGCAGAGCCGCAGAGCCAGAGAGTAAGACGACAGAACCAGAAAAAGGGGAAACAAAACTTGTAAATATGCACTGGCAGAAAGAGTTTTTTTTTTTTTTTTTTAAACAGAAAAGTGTTGTTAAAAATGAAAAAAAAGCAACTTAATCCCTCAGGGTACTGTGCCATGTGCTGTGAAGATTGTGCCACCTGTTCATAGATGAGTAGTGCTCCAGGAGGTTTTCAGGGGAAACTCAACTCACAGGGAGCATTGTGGGTAAGGCTCCAGTGTAGCCAATTTGGTACCAGGCAGAAGAGGAAGGAGATGACTTGGAGGAAACATGGGCTTGAGGCTTAATTTAACATCTAAGAAAACAGTGGTACTGACATAGATTTCGTTTGACAGCTACCGCCCACTCACACACACTCCCTCTCTCTCTTTCTCTCACACTTAATTTCACACTCTCTCTCCTCTGTCCCTATCTGACAGATACACACATATTTACAAAATGTGATGTAACAGCCCCCTTGAGCTGTAATCCAGGGCGAGCATCCATAAAGAAGACTTGTTAAGATGTTCAAAGGAAACCACAAAAATAAATGACTGTACCAGGCAGTGGAGCAGCACCATTAACTATCCACCAGATCTGGTTGTAACACGGTGTGTTGTGTTGAGGTCAACAGCATATAAAGATCTGGCAGTGAAGTCCTTCCACGGAGCAATGTCTATCTATATCTACAATCAGCAGCTGCAATGAGAAAGCAGTTGGGTGATCTGCGTGTGTAATGAAACTAAATACACAAAAGAGACAATACAGTATATTAGTATAATATTAGTTTTGGATCAGTTCTCTGTGCTGGTAAATAACATGAGTTGAGGTAATGGAATCTGTATCGAGAGGGAACAAGTTGCATGAGTGCATCGTTGGTTTTTAACACGTATGTAAAAGACAAGTGCAAACAGGGTATTGACAAAATACAAGCAAGACTGATAACTTCAGGTGTAACAGATCCACTGTACACAAAGATACAGAGAAAACAGATTGGAGTGAGCATCGTCATAACATCATAATCACATTAATTGTGTTAATTTGTCTTTTATTCAACAGTATTTTGTTGAGGTATTTGAATTTATATATAATCTTTTTTCATAATCCTGCAATTCAAATCTACAAAAATACAAACGCATGAACAGATACACGAACAAACGTTTGCATCTGTTCTTCAATGTGGAAGTGATGCTGAGAGAAATCTGTGAATTTCAAGACTTTTAATTTATGGGCACCACAATAAGGAGAACGATGAGTACAAAAAGAGGATAACAACAGTGCTACTGTTCATGGACAAATAATGGATAAAGGCTGGCATCGTGTAGTTGTTGGCCTATAGTCTGTGCTGTGGAGTAGACAGAGAGTCAGTGTTGCCATCTAGTGGCTAAAGAAAAATATTCATCACAGCCAACTACATTGTTGTCTGGTCAGGAGAAGGAGTCTGTATGCACATGCAAAATATTGATACAATAAAAGAGTTTTCTTTAAACTCAGGAATTCACATTTGCCTTTTTGTCGTTTTTTTACTGTAAGTTCTCTAAGTGTTTCCGTAAGTCAGACAAAAACCCAGGAAGTGAATGAGATCAATGGGAATTAATCACGGCCGGTTGTATTCACTGCAAAACAGTCAAAAGAAAACACCCACCCTCTAGTGGTGAAGCAGGTTAAATACACATTTGGATTTGGAAAAGCAGGATCATATTTTTTTCACTGTGACTTGTTTACAATGTTCAGTAATAAAGTGAGAAATAAAAATGTTGAATGTCACAGTGTCCCTAGAGGAAAAGGCATGATTCACAAAACGTATCCATCCTCAGGGAGCATGAATGCTGGTATGCTATGATACATACTGTATAAATAACGTATTCCTCATGTCAGGAAAGGTTGCATACAGGATTCCTGCCCAGCTATGAGCCAATAAGCCAATAAAGTATGCAGCTTAGATTCCAATGAGCTGATTATTTTTCTTTATTGATCAAGAAGGGAAACTCCTGAAAACACTTAAAAACATTTGAGTTAAAAAATACTGAATCGTAAAGCACCAGTGTGTGCAGACACCTGTTCATTTATCATTAAGTTCACATTATTTAACTAGAACAATTACAACATGATATTAACACACAAACGGGTTTATAAAAATATGTTTTAAAAAAAATCATAAAGAGAGCAAAATAAGCATATATAAAACAACATCTCTATCTAAATATAGATGAAAGGCAATAAGAGGGATACAATCTATAGCCTGAATCAGTGTGGATACTAACAGTTACTGGCCTATAGATGGCATAAAGAGGACTAAAGCTTAACTTTAGCGCTGAATACTGGCCCCTAATGTCTGAGAAATAATATCTTGACACACTCTAGAAAAAGAAGATAATGAAACACATTGTATAAATCCAAACTGGCAACATATACAGTTAATGCTGTTTATAGCAAGCAGCAAGAATTTTGCAAAATCTTGTTTTAATTTTTTTCATCTTTGCTTCGTTTCTTTAAGACCTATAAGACCTATCTGTCTGTGTGTCCATCCAAGATCCAAGCAGCTCCAAAAGAACGGCGACGGCTGAAGAACATCCTAGTCCGTTGAACAGTAAGTGTACATTTTTCATTTTGGGTGATTCCACGTCGGACAGACGGGCGGTTTGGACTCAGATCATAAATGACTGAGTTTGTTTGTATTTCTTGAACTGTGGAGAGCAGAGAGACATACAACGAAAATGTTTCCTTTCATTATAATACAGATCTGTATTATCAGCAACTTATCAACAACACTTAATTTCAACCCAGATTCATGGCGGCAAGCAAAACAAGCCCTGACACGATAACAAACTCCTTTGATCACTTACATTGTGTGTGGGGGGAGGAGGAGGAGGAGGAGGGTTGTAGGACTTTGCGCTGAAAGACAAAGAGTGCCAGTTCAGTCTGAGCTCATTAACTATCAATAACACATGACCGCAGGCAAAACAAGAGCGAAAAATGAAACACTCACGTTTTTGTTTTCTTTCCTTCTGGTTAAAGACACAACAACAACAAGGGGGAAAAGGTCAAGAGCAGCAAGTTAATATTTATCATGATCACAATCATACTAAGCAATGGTGGAAAATGTCTACTTTATTCTAATTCTATCATTCATCCTCATCATATTTTTTAATATTAGTTTGAATTTTAACTTGTTTCACAAGCTGCATCTTTAATCCTTGATCCAAATAAAGATGGTAACTCAAAATCGATACTGCTCACACATCTGATTGACATATTCATATAATAAAAAACGTACTAAAACGTTAAAAACAAGCTCTAATTCCCAATTCAGAGATTTATGGATACACCTTGATGAAATACTCACTCTTGCAGCAGCCCCGACGGCAGCACACACACACACAGATGCAGCAGAAGATGATGAGGCACAGTAAACCTGCAGCGCCTGCGATCAGAATCGTCATATTCAAAGGATCTGGAAGAGATGAGAAAGAGTATTTTCTGTGTTCAGTGAGTAAAGCACACCCGTGTAAGCAACGATGAACCATGTAAAACACTTACAGTCAATGACTTTAAGTTGCTGTGCCACACAGCTCTTGGGTGCGCCAACACTGTTGGAGGACTCGCAGCGGTACATCCCTGTATCCGCTTTGGACACACTTTTAAACTTCTGCTCCAGACAAAAACAAAGTGTGAGGGGCGATGTGGAGAGCACCAGCTGTGTTTATTACCGTGTCCATATATGAATTAGTGTGCTTTCTCATATGTGTGCTCGTTGTCCATTAGTATTTACATTCAGTAGGCTACATGCATGTATTAGTGTGTACTCACCAGTGTGCCTTTGTGTGAGTCCATGCTGTATGGAGTGTCTGCTGTGGCCGCCAGGACCTTGTTGTCTTTGTACCATTGGTAGGTGGCAGGCGGCACGCTGAGCTTGTCTTTACAGAGAAGGTCGAGGCCTGAGCCGACAAACACAGAGCTTGGCACTTCGCAGGATGGGACATGAGGAGGCACTAAGGTGTCGGATGGGAAAGACAGAAATATATAAGAATACTGCATTTGTAATCTTTTGACAGGACAAATCCCCTCTAAAACATTGAAAAAAGAACTTTTGTTAATGTATTTTACTGTTTGGTAGGAGGACCAATTATATAATATGCCAAATCAAACATTGATCTAATAAAAGTAATAATCTTGAAGTGAATCTCTGTTTTCAGCAATAATCAAAACACCAAAACTAAATCCACATCTCTCAGGATAAAAAAAAAACTGGTACAGTCACTGTTTAATATACCAGATCAGGTGGGAATGCCTGTTTTGGCTACTGAAGCAAATTACATATCCACAGTGTTAATCACACTGATGCAAAACAAATGGTATATCAAAATCTCTCATGCCAACAATCAGATCTCCAGTCGACCTAACCTCCTTGTGTTTGGACTGTGGGAAGACATACATTCAGTGCACGTCTGACTGTGAATATTTACACATTCACACACACACATACCGAGCACACTGAGGGTTACAGTCGCCTCGCCCAGGTTGACGTGGTCCTCACTGGCTGTCACCTCACAGCGATACTCCCCCGAGTCTTTCTGTGTGACAGAGTGTATCGTCAGTGTTGCTCCGTCCATCTTGGCACGTCCTGCATAAGAACCTAGAGGGGAAGGAACAAGGTCATGAAAAGATAAGGCTAAAAAGGAGAATGAATCAAAAGGAAGTATCTAAAGGATTATGTGCAGTAAAGGTCTGTCACTTACCAGTAAATTTGTGATCAAAGTACACAAATGTCACCCCCTTCCCTTTCTTCTTCCACTCAATTCGAGGGTTCTGATCTTTCTCTGTCCTGAACTCACAGGCCAGCACAGCGTCTGGAGGATAGATAGAGCTTTATTAAAACGGGAAAACATTACAAGAAGATACCATTCAACTGATCCTCGCTAAGTGATGTTGTAATACGTGCTGATACACATAGTGTAACGGATTATAATAATATAATAATAATAAATCTAGTTTTTTCTTTGGAGTGTTTGGAACAAATGTAAAAAAGAGCAAAAATGCACATCGTTTAAAACTACATTGTTCTCTCAAAAGTTGCTGTCATCAAACATAAAAAAAGAAATGAAAATATGACAGGTATGTACAGAATATAACGACTCCAGCAGCCTCACCTGTGTGCTCATGGACCTCCACTTTGGGTTTACTACTGCTCACCGTCACTGACAGACAGGCAGGACCTGCAGGGGTGAGACGATCCATGTATTTCTATTGTTGGGAGGATTTTAACTCTTCAAGTACAGACATCATAAAAATCATGTATTTGTCAATGAGAAGAAAAAATGTGAATGTTCAGATTAAGAGCACTTAAGAGTACAGTGGCTGAGAAAATGTGTCTGAGAGACCAGAAACACAACAGACACATAAACAGAATAGAAAAGTTCACAGAAGGGTTGAGCTTCAGCCTGTGCGTATAGTATATGTACAGGTCAAGTGGATGCATGTGCACACACACACATACACACACACACACACACATACACACACACACACACACACACACACACACACACACACATATAACAAACAGAGTGTTAGATCCTGGTGGTGCCAGGAGCAGTGGTGCGTAGGAATGCAGGTGATGGATGGCTTTTAGACAAGCTGCTTTATCCCGACCTGATAACCTCCTCAGCATGCACACACACACACACACACACATACACAGTCAAGGCAGACACTGTGACTTAGACCCAACATCTTCATTCCTTCACAAACATGCACAGAAGTAGAGTGGAAGTATATGGAAATTGTGTATGTACAATGTAAAAAAATATATATTAATAGTGATAATCCGCTCAAAATCTTGAAAACGAGGTTAAAGGAGGCTGTAAAAGTTTCTTCCACAGAAACTGTGGCTGCAGTCAGCATACATTCATGTCAATTATAATAGATTCCAACAAGTTTTTCAAAGCAGTTTAACAACCACAGTTGTCGGTGTGTGTCGCGTGTGTGGCACACACATACATGGAAAGCATGCGTTTCTGATACAGACAAAGCTGCTCTTCATGACAGTAACCTTACCCCTCTCAGCTGGCACAACACACACAGGCACACAAAGACTCATATATTACACACGTGTGAGGATCTACACTGATTGAACCCTGAACCTTCAACAGCTCTGCACAGTATACTTTACCTTCACCCTAAACCCTAGTTCATGCGCGATATTATCTGATATCATTCATAACATGTGTCATTTATATTTTACATGCAATTCCACAATATATTGTTTTAGTGTTTTTTTTATTATATTTAGTATTTGGTCCTTATGAGTAAATAAAAGCAAGATCAAAAGATACACACACACACACACACACACACACACACACACAAAGCATGTTGTTTAGAGATCAAGCCTCTGCATCTTTAAAATTCCCACAGCAACTTCAAATACATTTTTCCCAGATAGTAAGCGTTCGTTTTCATCTCTGTCCAATTATCCGCAGGGTCAGTCGGAGGTTATCTTCACACTAAAAGTCCTCCGTGATGCGTCTAATCAGTCAGTGGATCTCGGGTTCAAACGGCATCAGAGTCGGTCCAAATGTAAACATGAAGCTCAACCACTCCCTGCATAATCTCAGCAGCCCTGCAGTCCCTGAACACATCCCTCCTCCTCCTCCTCCTCCTCCCCTGCGCGTGAGTTTAACGTGCATGAGCTAATATTATATTAAAAGAGTAAGTAGTTATCAGCTAGTTGACCGTTTGTAGCCAATATATGAAGCTAAATCTCACAGCAGAGGCCTCTTAAAAACTGCCAAATCGTTTAAAACATAAATCTCTTTCATCGGAAAACAATTAACTGGACAAATAGCCTCTAACCAAAAACCATTAGGCCTATTTAGCATGTATTTCTAGCCATTACCTTTGATAGTTTGGTTATTTTTCTGAAATGAAGTTACTCAAATAAACAAAACAGAACTTAATTAAAAAAAAAAGTAAAATTAAACACAAAATAACAAAACATATACAAATCATAAATTGCCATGTAGGCATATAGGCGTACATGTGCTATGGAAGAACACGTTGACTACTTCTTCCTCTTCTAAACTTCTAGTAACTTTCTTAAACCGTTACAAAATTGTTTCATAAAGTTTCTAAATCCGGGAAAAACCAACTCACTGTGCAATAAGGTGATGAGAAGAGGCAGCGCCAACATCTTCATGCTCTTCATGTTCAGTCACGGTGAGTTCAGATCCGTCCTGAGCTCTGTGGGTGTCTGGATGAAATTAGTTTTACTCCAAAACTCTGCAGCTTCTTCAAGTTTCATCTGCAGCACGCGCGCGTTCTCGTGGATAAAATGAGTGGGGGGAGCGCGTGCAGCCAGGAGGCGTTCAGAGGCTGGAGACCTCGTCCTCTCAGCAGCAGACAGGACAGGGGAAATATGAGCTCCTATTTGGACGTGGTTGTGTTCTTTGATCTGCCCTGTTTATACTGTTTTAATTTAGTTTGACTGATATCATGAGAAAGAGGACATTGCAACTAAAATATGCCAAGGAAGAGTCTTGTGAAAGAGATTTTCATCTCAAGTGGCACTTCCTAATAAAAATAATAGTTAAAATAAATAAAAATAAATTTAAAAAAAGGCTTATTTCCATTGTGGTCCAAAAACAAAGACCACCTACAACTGAAAAATATTAATACATCAATAATAACAATATGACAGTATAATATGTGTAATAATATATTACAGAAGCTGCAATTATGTATATGATTTTTTATATTGAAGTACATTTTGCTTAATACTAAAATTGTGAATGCAGGACTTTTACTTTTTTTTTTACAATATTACAATATACATACTTCCACTACTGCATCAAACCAACACAATAAATACCATTTAACAATTAAAATTACAGACAATATATTCAAAATTAAACACACATTTACTGGGTGGTGACATTACACTTCCTAGTTTCCCATAAAGTTGATCTTGTTACTTTTTATGTTAATAACAATACCCACAGAATGTACAGGTACAATGATTCATACTGATAGGAATAAATAGATGTATTTTGCAATATAAACTATCTATACTCTAAAATGATCAAATGCAGAAGGTCTTACTGTACAGCCTTCAGCAGCAGCTTTGCACTGTACAGACCTCCTCCGTATGGTAGTTAGAGACGCAGAAAAATGTCTTTTAGCTTTTTAGAAACACATAGATACAGTCTCAGATTTCAGATGCTTCACATTTTGCACGATTTCAGAGATTTCTGAGAATATTTCATTAAAAAAAACATGTAATCCTCCATCTGAATCTAAAAGATGCAACCGTGTTGATTGGTTTTCACATGTCAACAGTGATGTGTTGTAGAGCAGAGATGAGACAGCTGCTGGCTGAGCTACTGTGTTTTTGGGTATTAGGTTTCTCACCACCAGAGCCCATACAACAGCACATTGTCACTCACTCTGGTTAATGTGCACACATGCTTACATTTGTGGCCATATGCACACACAAAGACACACACAAGCCATACGTGCAGAAACGTGTGCATAAGCAGCGCACAGAGAGAAAACTTGCAAAGTCTTTGCTGCACCACCTGTTCAAAAGCAACAATCTGCAGCTGCTGTGCTGTTAGCAGAACCCACTGATGCCATGTAGCGTGCACGCAGACACACACACACACACACACACACACGCACACATCTATAACACAGTTTAGTACTCACTTTACACAAACATTTTTATACTAACATCCCCAGATAATGAGTCCTATATGATCTAAACATACAGGAAGAGCCAACTTTACGTGTATTGTGATCTACAGTGACAGGCGTGCCAGTATAAAACAGCTGTCCTCCTCACAATGATAACCAGAACGCTGTCGTTGGTTTGTGCTGCGTAAAGCTGTACTAATAAATATCATATTAACATTGGAGCAAATGATTATGTGAAATGTGTCACTTGTTGTGATAAAGAGTGTTTTAGCATCTTTCAGCTCATTATCATCATCAGCAGCAGCAGATGTTTTCAGCAAAAGAGCTCCAAAAAATCTGTTGTGTGCTTCCTGCCCAGCACCAAACAGCAAACCCCCATATAAAGAGCAGATGATGTTGTTTGGCACTGGAAAACGTTAAAGGTGTATGTGCAAGGTATGTGCAAAGGTGTATCTGACCCAGTGGCCTAATGGATAAGGCATCAGCCTCCGGAGCTGGGGATTGTGGGTTCGAGTCCCACCTGGGTTATATAGGTGCCAGTTCACCTCCCGGGCACTGCTGAGGGTCCCTTGAGCAAGGCACAGACCCAATGAGGGATAAATAAGAAGTAAACCTTCTTCAAAAACTATTAATGAAACAGAAGCAAATATTAACCTGACGAAATTCAACAAAAATAACTTTGACTGAAGGAAAAAAAAACCTGCAGCCTCACAGCGAGCTGCCACCTACTGTCTTCCCTCACTCATCACATTTGACCAACAACTAGCCTTTTACCTTCTCAGCCATGACTGCATCAAACTGTACAGAATGTCATTTACTACAGAACAGTTGTATCTCTCCTACCTCAACTTGACAGAGATTACGTGACCACTGACTCACTGTTTGGTGCAGCTAATGATGCTGCTGAACACCTGTTTACACCGTTACACCATTACTCCAAATGAATGGTAATGGTGCTCTATGTCTGCTCTATGTGTAAATGGTAAACAAGTGGAAATTACATGTCAGTTATTTCAGAAGTGTTTAATAAATTGACCTTTCAGAGCTCAATGTAAGCCCAGACTTAAAGGTGGCATCAGAGGTTAAGGTGGATTTTCACTGGGAACCTCAAGTAAATCCAATGTTTAGTAAAGAGCAAAAGGTTCAAGAGGAGGTTCAGATGGAGATGAACCATGACGAGGAGACTGGAATTGGTATGGAGGTTGAAGAAAGGCACATTGACATGGAGGGAAAATCTAAAATGATGGGCGAGCCAATGGTGGAAGGGGGGCCACTGGATGAGGACAACAAGTTTCATAAAGAGCTGAGCAATGCAGAGCTGACAGAAGAAGAGAAGTCTCTGAGGGCGGCATTTCAGAATCGAGATCCTGACACTGAACCTCTGCCAGAGGAGGAGGGGAGTATGGGGAGGAGCAATGATGTTTTAGATGGAGAACCTATCATGGAAATCAAGAGTGAGACGAAGGAAGAGCCCTTTCTGTATCAACAGGTCTCGACAGGTTCTCATGTAATGGATGAAGGGCCAGTGTTGGACATGATGGGGCAGCCAATTCGACCTTTAGGAGACTATTTCCCAAATGAAGAAGCTATGATGGGGATGGAGCTTGCAAAGCAGCGTGACTCCAACTATTTAATGATGGAGAGAGCAGGGAGCGAGTTTGTCAAGGAGGAGGAGTATCCAGTGGTTGGCATGCCACTGTTTGAGGAGCCAGCGATGGAAGATAGTCCTCTGCTTGATGGAGGTGTTCGGACTGGTGTGGTGCCTGAACGAGAAAAAATGGCTTTGATGCAGCAAGGAGTTCAAAACCTTGTAGAGAGACGATTATTACCAAAAGGTAACATGTAAATAAATGATTATGCATGCATATGTACACTGGTTTCACTTTAAAACAAACTTCACATACACATATGTAAAGTGGCTGTGAAGAGACCCGCTCCTAATGCTATTCTAATGTAAGTTAGACAAATAAAATGGATATCTGGACAAAGTTACAAGACTTTCTTCTTAGTGTTTCCCCAAAAAGAGTTTCTGTGCTGAGTTGCAGTTGAGGGAGAGTAACACAAAGATGGATTTTTGTATTTTCTAAAGCTTTGGAAACTTTTACTTGTTTAACTCACACTAACACACACTAGTATCTTCAACTGAACCTAAGAAGTAACTTTAAAAAAAAAACATTTTACGCCAAACAAGATTAGATTAGAATCACTTCAGGAAGGTATATCAGGAATTTCTGCATATTGGCCTGTTAATTTTGTTTTAAGATAAACTTAAACTAAAACGTGAACCTATCCTTTGAAGACCAACAATAAAATGTTGTAATGTCACGTTTCAGCCACAGGGGGGTGCTCTTGTCCTGGTGTCATACTGGAGAGGAGATGTTATCAGTTCTTCAGAGCACCAAAGAATGCTACAGATGCCGAGGTATCTATACTTTGTCCACTATTCTGAAGATGCACCATGTCATTTTTTTATAAAGTTAGACTTCTTTAGAAACACACTAATGTGCATAATCACCGTGTAATCATCACTGTACTTTTTATTTTCTTGCAGTTCTTCTGCCAGGCACATTTCCCTGGTGGCCACCTGGCTTCTATAACAAGCCAACACAACCACAGAGAGCTGATGAACATGATACTGCAGCAAATCGGAGTATACACACGCACCTGGGTTGGAGGGATACGATATTTGGAGGTGTGTGCGGTGTATTCATCCTGGCTTGACTGTTTAACAGTAAATAACTGTAACAAGGGGTAATGAATGACTCCACCATCTGATTACACCTTATTAATCTCCTGTTATCTGTCAGACTGGTCGCTTTATCTGGTTGGACGGGTCCCAATGGGGCTATGCTGATTGGCTGTCAGGGGAGCCCAATAACACAGCAGATGTGGAGGACTGTCTGGAAGTGCTGCCATATGGTATGATTCAGTTTGCTGATTAAATCAGTGCTAAAAGCACACAGCTCTTGTTGTATTTCTTGCTTCTATGTTGAACCAGATATGAATATTGGACACATATTGTGCTGCTGGATTTCTAAACTGCTGTCTGTGTGTCTTTTCAGGAAACGGGAAGTTCAATGACTTCACATGCTGGGAACCTCAAGCGTTCATCTGCTCCTACCCTTATTAGTAAATATATACAGTGAGCTCCTTTCCAATCTGATGAGTGAAATGATGTCTCATATTGTGCATGATATTTAGTTACGGCTTTCCGTGTTTTATATAACAAGCTAACATTGTAAATAAAGACAGTATTCTTGATGTGTGTTCTAAACTGCTCTTGATTTTCTCTCTATCTCTCTCTTTATATACACACATACATTAGAAGAATCTATAAATATGCAAATATTATAAATATATAAATATATGCAAACATTTTTCATTAAATAAAAGTAAAATCCTGACTGCTTTTGTTTTTATTTTATTATTAACTGAAATTGTGGGATACAACCATTAGTCTGTGACCGACCTCATCCAGGACCCATACACGGCAGGCTCACCTCACTCAACCCGTGGAGTGAAGGCATTCTGGGTAATTTTGCAGGATCAGAAAACAGTCGCTCTGCCCAACAAGGCGATCTGCTCTGGTGCCAAAAATCTTTTTTTTAATGGCAACAAGAGCTCAGATTTAAGATTTTTACGTTCACCGTCTGCTGTATTGTTGGCTGGAAGTTTATGTTCTTCTGTCAGTGTGGCATTTAGACCCATTAAATTCCAATCCTCACCTACCCCTTAAAATTACAGCAGCTTAGCGCCCATTAACTGATGTATTTACAAACTCTGCATGCTGCACATGCAACTACTGTAAAGCCTGCTGGGTCTCACATGTTGCTGTGTGTGACTGTGACTCATTTTCCACTGGCCTGCACAACCTTTTGCTGACCTTTGGACTTGGAGGTGAGGATTACCAACTCTAAGGTGATGACTGGCAGCTCTTTATCCTTCTATTTCAATTGCTGGCTGCGCCACACATACATACATCAACCACCATCATATATTTGCTATTTACTATTATAAATATTCAACTTTTAGAAAAACAGTCTTTAAGGGGTATGAGACTTGCAGACTCTCCATTGTTCCCCTACCAGGAAAAATGACTTTTGCTGGATTTAAGAGATCACAGATGTATGTGGATCTCACATCTATTACTGGAGAGATCTCCAATAGCTTTGCTGCACATCGTGTGGGTACAAAGCAAAATCCTATTTTTAGACTCAGTACATAATCAGATCTTGTTAGTCACCATCTCTAAGTGGTTATCTCGATTCACCATGTTGTGACTGAGAATTGATATGGAAGCGGCTGGATTCCTGGAGTCCTGCTACTCTGTTGAAAATCCCTTGATACCATGACTGGTTATTAGAGTTGCCTTTTACACGAGAGTGACTCAGTGGTGCTGTTTGCCATCTGTCATTTCAACTCATTTTCTTGCTTCCTGCAACACAACTAGTTGTTTGCTGGCCTCTGTGTATGTGTGTGTGTGTGTGTGTGCGATGTTGGATGGAAATTTGTTTACAGTCATTTTGTGGGGACCCGTCCCTTCATGGGGACAAAAAGCAAGTCCCCCTAATGTACATCACTGATTGAATGAAGTTTAGGTAAATTTAGAGTTATGGTTACGGTTAGGATAGGTCTCCAGGACATCAATGTAAGTCAATGTAATGTCCCTTGGTGAGATCAAAAACCAACATACATGTGTGGATGCATGTGTGTGTGTGTGTGTGTGTGTGTGTGTTTGTGTGTGTCAGTGTGTGTGTGTGTGTGTGTGTGGATGTATGTGTGTTCATGTATTGAGGCTGTGAATCCTCCCGAAGGAAGAGAGCAACATTTGCCTTTCAGATGAGCTTCTGTCTTGTTTGAAATTCTCCACAGTGATTCCTCAAACGTCTGTCGTCACACATTAGACCCATATTTAAAGGTCATGATAAAAGTGGTAATGAACTTGGAACACACGTTTTAGCTGGCTAACTAAAGGTTATTTATTCTTTACAACAACCAAAAGCTGCATAGAGAAATATATATTTAATTCTTATACACTGACAACGAAGACTTGACTTGATTTTGGGAGGCTTGGAGGGGTTAGGGTTATGCATCTCTCTCTGTCAGACATCATAAATCTATTTCTCTACCTCTGTCTCTCTGCTCTGCCAGAGAGCCCTGCCTCACTCAGGGGTGTGTCACAGACGATGCTGCTCCTATAAACATAGCAGAGAGAGGTACAGTCACAAACAAGAAAGAGGGATAAGAGACCACTTCTTCTTACAGGTATGTTGAACACATCCTGCAGGGCAACATGCTAAAAGGCATATGAGATAAATACAGTCTATGTAAATGAAAACAATCAGTAAGATCAGTGTAATCAGCGCTGTGATGTACTGCGTAAATTTTTTTTAAAATAACTGCTTTCAAATTACATCAAACAGTGCCGTGCGTGTGTTGTTTAGAAATCAATCAGAATATGTGAACTAAATAGTAGGTGTTAAATGGGTGTAGCCTCTGTCTGTAGCCTGTTGACTCGGTTGGGGGGTTTAACCAGCTGTGTTTCTGGGCTCCAAACTGGAGTCCAGTGGCAGCCAGAGAGACTGATGGGATTAAGTCATTCTGAACCCAGTCCGACTTTTACTGAGCTAAGTCATAAACATACATTAAACAAGCACACTAAAAATAAACACAACGTTAAGCCGGTTGAATCAACAATGATGCAAATGTTTGTGGCAAATCCAAATACTGGGAAATGGTGTCATCAGCACCAACTAAAACTGCTAAAACTGTAGTGAGTGCAATTTGTGGGCCGATAATTATTTTTGATATTTTTTTATTTACATCGTTAATAAACCATTGGGGTTTTTTTTACAGCCTGTTGTGTTTTAAGAAGAAAAGACAGTTATTTTAGATATCTTAAAACGCGATCAAAAACACGAACTGCAGCCACACTGCAACGGTACTCGTGTTACAACAATCATTTACTTTACTTTAAACAGTAGTTAAGTGCTCATGGAGCGATTGTCAGTCAGCCAACCTGTCCGACAGCAGCATCCTGAAAAGGAGAGGGAGGAGGATGATGAGATTCAGGATGAGGAAAAATGTGGACTAAACAGTTAACAAACTTCACTAGTCTTCCAGGATATGATTAAATGTTTTTCTCATAGTAGATTTGTTACACTAATCAGAGCTATAAGTCTGCAGAATTGTAACTCGACTCCTCCTCTACAGTTTTAACAGACCAACAAGGTGATGGCAGGTGACGCGTTAACCAGGAGGAACATCTGGGAGCCAAGTGTTCAGTACACGCCGGGAAAAGAGTCCTTCTTTTTTGCTGGTCATGACATCAGCATCCGGGAGTCTATAGATACTTATGGTGCTCTGATCTGGCCTGGGGTAAGCCTTGCCACGATGGTGTGGAAATGCAGTCAATGTACCGATTGTTACACATGTGTTTTGTTGTTTTGTAGGCCATAGCTTTGTGTCAGTTCTTGGAGAACAACCAGCAGCAGGTGAACCTTATGGACAAGTCTGTGCTGGAGATTGGAGCTGGGACTGGCTTGCTCTCAATAGTGGCAAGTCTGCATGGTAAGTTTATTACGATAATGACACTATATGTGCTATATGGCCTCTGTAATCATCAAAATGTGGTAGACAGAAGTCATTGTTTCATAAGTCACCATTGAACATAAGTCATAACACACTCTTCACCAAATGTAAAGCAATTAGATGCAAAGAAACAGCAGCAAAAGATGCTTGCATATCAAGATAAAGCATATTATAAAGCATAAAGCAACATTTTAGCCGGGTGCTGGAACTCAAGGAAATATCAGCGGGTCACTAAAAACACTGGGATGTATTGTGTGTGGACCATAATTATATACACACACCAAATTTCCTGCATTGCAAACAGGCCACCAGACCTGCATTAATCATACAGTAGAAACATACAGCATGTGTTCATGTATTCCCCATTAGACAAAACATCATTTCATACAAAGGAAATCAATGCCAGAGCAGAACTCATCCGTCTCTTTTCTCTTCATTGCTCTCTCTCAAAAGGTGAATAAAAGAAAGTTACAGTCATTCACTTACTGACCTTCCAAACAGACCAAGAGTTTAAACACTGACCTGAATGTTTCTCTATTTCTAAATATGCTGCCTGCTGTTTTTGGCTTGGTGAGCGGATCACAGTCATGAATCACTGTTTTTCAGTTAAGGATTAATCCACATTAAGTGCATTCTTTGCGGCAGCAGGAAGGTGTGTATGGGATTGATTCAAAATAAATGACAGTGCCCAATATTCTTTGTAATGGAGCAACATGGCAGCCAGTGCAATAGCACGGCTCACTGATGTGTTTTTAATAGTTTTAGAGCTCTAAAGCACAAGAGGAAGTAGCTAACCAGGGTTTGACTACACTGGTAATACTAGTGTTAGTCTTTTCACAGGATCTGTTGGCAATAAGAACATATAGAACATCATAAAACCTTTTTTAAACATGAATTGAAATACAACTATAATATGGCTGAGTAACTACTTGACATATTGGAGCTGTAATGTAATATATTGGAGCTATCATCAAGGGGCCAGTCACCAGAAACATTGGTGTACTCCTTTCTCTTTTCTACTCTTTTCCAGGCGCTTCTGTGACAGCTACTGACCTGCCAGACATCTTGTCTAATCTGACCTTTAACCTTCTGCGGAACACCAAGGGCCGCACCCGCCACACCCCTCAGGTGGCTGCCCTCACCTGGGGTCAGGACCTGGAACGCAACTTCCCCTACCCGTCTTACCACTACGATTATGTGTTGGCAGCGGATGTGGTTTATCCCCACAACTGCCTTGAAAAATTGCTGGAAACTATGCGTCACTTTTGCCGACCGGGAAGTGGAACAACACTGCTGTGGGCCAACAAAGTTCGGTTCCAGTCTGACCTGAGCTTCACAGAGTGCTTCAAGAGCAGCTTTAACGCCACACTGCTCTTCGAGCTCCCACAGCAGGAGGTGAGGATATACAAGGCCACGGCAAAGGAGTGACACGGGAGCATCAGGAGACACAAATTCATGAGAAATTTTGACATTTATCACTCTATAAAAAACAGGAAATTCAGTTTTCCTGTTGCAGATTTAAATCAATACAGAAAAATGTCTGGTTTTGTTCTGTGTTTACATACAGTGTTTACGGACAGTGTTATAACCCATGTTGAGCAGAAAGCAGAAATGAAGTTCCTGACTCAAATTTACATTTCAATAAGCTATTTTATTTGCCAGTACGTTTCCATACATTTGATGTTTCTGACTTAACTTTTGATTTGCTGTAAACACTCCTACATTCATATTTGTCTCTAACCTACATAACCCTCTAGCAAATGTGCTCTTCTCTTGGCTATTTGTGCAAAAAAAAAAAAAAAAGTCAATTATTAACCATGAAATAAACACACGTTATCCAAAAGCATGAAACTTTGCATTTCTGGTCTCGCGGCTTTCGGTTATCCAACAGCAGCGTTTAATTTAGCCAGAATACAGTAAAAACTAAGAAAACAAAGGAAACTAGAGCATTTTCCATTAAATGGAATGCAGACACTCTATAGGAGTGCATACAGCATAGAGGGAAATAAAGAGTTTAAATCTAAAAGCATTACAATAATTCAGCACATGCACATACAGAAAAAGGAGAAGACGAAGAGAGTGTGTGTGAGGGAGGGACAGTGATTTTAGGGCATAAAATGTCAAGAAATTTCTTTTTTTAATACCTACATCTGCGCTTAAGTCCATTCAAGGTTGAACATCGACCTTTGTTCTGTGTTTGTTGTTTCCTGTGCCCACCAAGAAATGTTTAGAGTCTCAATCTGTCGTGATTCTGCGGTCAGAAAGTTCAGAAGAGACTGTCTGTCTGTCTGTCTGTCCTGAGTATTTGAGTTCTTCACACTTTATGTTCTTAAGAACCAAGAGTCTCTATATGGTTGACTTTGTTTTTTTAAGATGTCTCAATGACTCTACGATATGCAACAAGTTGATGACTTTGCTGGCTGCTCTAGTATGGACTCCCTGCGGAGGTCATTGGGGACGCTGCCTTCAGGACCCCAAATGTTAAGCTCTCCGTAAATGCCCATATCGATCATCTCCTCCTGCCAGGGGATGGGGATGTTTCCTGAGGAAAATTCATCAAAAAAGGTCTTGTCCGGATCCTCCATGGTCACTCCCTTCACTGACGAGAAAGCCCCGACATCATCCAGACTTTTCGCATATACCACTTTAGGATCAGGTACAAAAGGAGGTGGTAGGATACCTGGAAAGGGGGGAAATGTGGAAATTAAAAATCACATCAAAGTGTGCACTAAATCACAGCAATGTATTTTTTAAATGTATCGATGTTATACTCGACCCTGAACAGAAAAGAGATCGTACCTGCATTCAGTTTCCTCCAGTTGATGTCGCCGAAGAAGGGGTGAGCTCTGAGCTCATCACAGCTTCCGTTCTTAAAACCCATCCTCTTATCGACCTCTTTAGCTAGCAGCCCATCACAGATGGACTTTGCATTCTCACTGAAATTCTCCGAATAGGCCACCACCCGTGTCAGGATACGCTCTTTCATTTCCTCACGTTCAACCTGACCGGAAGACAAACAACCCTCATGCTTATTTTACAAGGTTAGCCTTTTAGTGCACTGGGTAAATAAAAGACATTGATCATATAAAACGAACCTTCTCCCCTCTGTTTCTGAACGGGTTCTTGGCAGCCATGAACTCAAACAACGTCACCCCCAGAGTGAAGTAGTCGACTGACATGTCATACTTCTCCCCTTTCAGCATCTCTGGAGACATGTACCCTGCAAGAATCAAAGTAAAACGATAGCACAAAAAAAAGTGTGAAATCAGTGAAGTATATATAAATGGGGTATTCACTACTAGATATATACAGATGAGACGCACCCGGTGTTCCAGCATAGCCTTTGGTCATCGTTTTGCCTTCTTTAAGTTGCACAGCAAGACCCAGGTCAGATATACGCACGTTGCCTTATCAATGACATAAAGATAGCTTAATCAGCTTTTTTTTTCTTTTTTTTTTTTTTACATGTACATAAAAGCATTTATGACTAATAATTATTACCATCATTATTTAACAGGACATTTTCTGGTTTCAGATCTCTGTAGATGATTCTCTTCTGGTGGAGATGCTCCAGGCCTTGGATGATCTGAGCGATGTAAAAACATGCTCGAGGTTCCTTAAACCCTGGGTTGTTCTCATCCACCAGGTAGATATGGTACCTTCAGGGAAGAGAAAGCAGGTGTGTCATGTATAAAAATAAAAATGTATGATCTGTGTACATGTACAATATTATACATGTATGTCCTGCATGCTATTGGTTGCTAGAATAATGGTGTTAGCAGTGAATATGATCAGAATTATGGGGGACAAATATATTATAATTATATTATAATATTTTTTGTTATTCTGTTGTCTGATTGTGGTTAATGATTTTTTTAATGAGTCATACAGAGTTGAGTTTATGATCTAAATTAATTTCTAGCCCCTCTGTGTGCAAACAACTGTGTGTGAAAGTAACTATTTAAATGTTTGTGAAAGACAAATATGTTTATCACATTACATATGATCCATCTTATTGCAATTTCACTGAAATTAGAAACCAACATTGTGGGATGAATTGTGGCGCATTTGAGTGACTGTCTATATATGTCCAGCTGGTACTTTGGCTGTAGTTACAACATCTTTTTTTGGATCACCTGCACCTTTTTCTGTTGGCAATGGAGAAAAATGTTGAAAAAGTAATTTTCTGAAAATCAAGTTGTCTGCTTATCGATGTCTGTAAATAAAGTAACTATATAGCAGTTTCCTGAATGAGTGCATCTGTTCATGTTTGTGACAAGAATTTTTCAGTATGTGACGTTACTTGAGATCTCCTCCATTCATGATGGTCATGACCAGACAAAGCTCATCTCTTGTCTGGAAAGCGTACGCCAATGACACAATGAAGCGACTGTGAACCTTCTCAAGAATCCTCTTTTCCACCATTGCCCCCTACAGGACAAAATTAAGAAAGGCAATTTTGAAAAATAATGCTTTGGAGAATAATAAAAAAATAAAAATAAAAACAGACAAGTGAAACTACAAGAACCTTTCCTGCATGTAGGATAAGAAAGATGTGCAGTGTGTGCTAGAAAAAAAGGTTAAAGTAAATTTTAAAAAATGACCTCATACAAGTCAAGGGCAAGATGTAACTGTGCCAAGGAGTTCCATTCAGGAGAGCTTTTCACTAAAGCTCCCAGTAATCACTCTATCCCTGTCTCAGTGTTTAATACTGCAGGACAAAGATGATTAGCACCACTGCAGTCTGCTCACTGCAGGGCACTTTCTCTGGAATATAAGGCCAGCAAAAACACACCTTTATTAATAATCACATCCCTGCATGAACCTCAGTTAAAAGATCATTGTGCTTCCCTGAAATCATATTAAAGGAAACATATTAAACCCAAAGTATTTAAGTAAAGCAAAGGATTTTATTTCTGATCATCCAAAATAATTCCACAAAAATTAAAATATGTATTTACTTACCGCGATAATGCCAGACACTGAAAAGAATAGTCTGCATTTAATTTTGACAATCACTCTCTTACCTCATAGCCTTTCCTCTTCTTCAGCCTCTTCTTGTTGAGTTTCTTACAGGCATAAAGTTTCCCAGTGGCTTTCATCTGACAGGCAGACACCTCCCCAAACCCACCTTTCCCGAGCACGCGGAAGTCTAGGAACCAGTCGGCATCCATGGGCTGCATCTCGAGCCACTTCCACTGTAGGAACCTCTTCAAGTACATGCTCTCCAAGAAGAAAGTGTAGGGGGCCTCTCGCAGATAGTCCAGCGTTGTAGCCAAAGCTGCACTGAATAACTCATCCCCTGCAGCCTCCTGGCTTTCCTTTACCTTAGTTATGATGTCCTCAGGCAGGAATTGACAGAAGTGTTTGGCATCTGAGTCCATATAGCGCTGGACAATCTTTGAGGCCTTCTTTACCCTTTCAGAATCCTCCGCCAGGTCATACTCCTCGATGTCTTTCCACAAACGACAAGCTCCAACATACTCTTTATTTGCATTCAGGAACTCCCTAAAGAGGCGCTTGCCGATCGGCTGCTGTACACAGACTGTGTCAAAGGCCAAATCCAGGGTATCCACCAGGCCCTCGCAAACAGTGATGTGGGGCAGCTTGAGGCGAGAATGGTACTTCTTATCCCGAGCTGCTGCATTAGAGCCATCGATGCTTCCACGAGCATTGATGTACGCAGAGTTTGCTACCACGGTGGACAGTCCTCCAATATCCATTATTATGTAGGTAGATGACTAGGCAACTCAGAGGGGACACATGGTAAAGAGAGAACAGAGAGAGAGGTTAAAAGCTGCAAACTAATGTGCAGGAGTGAGGCGGTTGAAGGGTGAAGCAAGGGTGAGAGAACAGGAGACAGCGAGGGTAAGAGATCACAGAGTGGTGACGGCGGGAGCATGAGAGAGAAATGGGGACTTGAGGCTGGCGTCTGAGCACACTTTGAGCACTGTACCACCCTCATTCACACGGGTGCGCACCCCCCCCTCTCTCTCTCTCTTTCTCTCTCACACACACACACACACACACACACACACACACACACACACACACACACACACACCTGAGTCAACACCTTTCAGTAATCCATTAACACCCTAATGCCCCAGACAACATGTGCGAGTACATACAGGACCAGAACAATACAGGCGATATATGCAGCTGGAGTTTCACCAGTCAATAAAGCAGTTTTTGTACAAAGATCAGTTAATGTTTGGAACAGCTGTCGTCTCTGATTAACCGGGAGACTTTCAGATTATCACATCAGACTGATTCAATTAGGTTACACCAATGTTTTTATATTGATATAATACATATTCAATTTGCCATTTTTAAATGGCTGTCTTTTTTCAGAAAAAGAGATTAAATGACATGCTGCGATATGTTCAGACTAAGTAAAAAAAAAGGTGTCAGACACTGGAAAAACTTGCCCCAGTGCCTGCAGCATGTGTTTTATTTTGGTCCTTATTGGCTCTTCATGTCAAAAACATTTGGGCACACCTGATAGAAACCCAATGTCTCAATGTCACTAAGTGCCCTTGAAAATCCATATATTAAAATGAAATGCTAAAAGACAAAAACTACAGTGGCATTATGTGAGACCCGTTGGCATGGTGAGTGAAGGAGCATATAAATAAAACAGGGAGAGTTTTTGATATTTTGTTTTCTCACCTCATGTTCATCCTCTTCTAAAGTCTTCTTGAGTTTCTTAGAAGCGTCATCTCCTCTAGCTTTCCTCTGACAAGCAGAAACCTTCCAAAACCCACCTCACACTGAAGTTTAGAAACCAATCTGTAGCCACAGCCTTTTTTTTTTTTTAAACAATTAGGCCTCTTAAAGGAGCAGTCTGCCCATTTTACTTGTCATACTCAGCCATGAAAACAGTTATAAAAGTTCTTCTGTGGCTCTGGAGGAGTTTTTATCAAGTCAGAGAAAATTAGTGTGAGCTTGGACACTACAAATTTTATAACAAACTGCATAATAAATAGATCAATGTGATATTTAAAAAAAAAAAAAAAAAAAATAAGAAAAGAAAGAAAAGGTTTTTAATTTTAACCCATACTACAGACCCTCAATATACCAGGATATCTCTACCTCTGCTGCTCTTCAAGGCCCACAATGGTGAAAGTATGGAAGTGAAGCAATACTAAATTGCTTTAGTAAAATCAATCAACTATTCTGGTAAATGATTTGTTTCAGTATTGTTTTTAGGGAAAAAACAAAAAGTTACTGTTTGAACAAAAGTTTGCAGAAAGGATGGATGCAGCTTGTTGGATTTGAGGATATGAAGCTTTCTCTGTGTGTATGTATATACCTCTCATTTCAGCAACAAACTCACATAAACTATTGATCCAAACATTTAAAACAATCTATATTTAATTTGAAAACTTATATTAGATTACAGAAAAAGGTATTTGGAAGAGTCAGTACATGTGTTGCTCAGTTTTAAAAGGGAGATCTTTGAAGGGAGTACACAAAGACCTATACAACCACACATTTGTTACATCAATAATTTTTGAAGGTCTAGTAGTATCTTTACCACTGGCCTCTAAAGGATACTATAAGCTACAATCCTCAAGGGAGTCATATACGTAATTAACAAAGCTTATTTACCTATCAGGAGCCTGGGTTATGAAAGTCTTTACCTTGCTGGTGCCATTATTTTGTAAACACTACCAAGGCGTTACAGGGCGGTGGTTGAGAATGCCTCAACTCCAGAATACAAAAAAACTAGCAAACAAGACGAGGAAAGCAGCTGCCTACAGAACAGAAGGAAGCCAGCCCAACATAATGAGGGATAAACTATTTCAAATTATTGCCCAGAACACAAAACAGAAAGTATCAACACGTGATGGAGCCCCATCCTAGGATGCCATGGCAACTGTATTATGCCATTCAGAATTCATCGTGGTGTATAAACACAGCATGTTCAAGCAGACACTTTGGCCATCTTGTAACATTTGATCATCATCACGTCTGCCAAATGTAACTGCAAAATAATAGGAATAACTATTCAAACGAGTACATTATACATTCTCCAACAGCAGTAGGTTTTATAGAGTTTTTTTTTTTTTTAGTGGGATGGCTTATTGAAAAGTGAATTAGACATACAAAGACTTCAGCTGTGAGGTCAGGCCACAGACTACAGTTCCCTTGGACGACACCTCCCCCAGAGCTGCGGTGCAGGTGCACGTGATTCAGGAGCAGAAAAAAAAAAACTGGGTGTCACATACAACCCAGTTCTCTCAATATTCATCTACACCCCTGAGAAAAGCCAGACAGAAATACAGGCATGGGAAACGGGGGGGAAAAAGGTTGAAGTAGCACACACAAACAGGGACTAGATTCCCACGGTGAAGGTGGTTTGAAGGACTGTGCTTGTTGGAGTGGCGAGGTGTAGACAGGTTAGTCTTCGTCGTCATTCTCGTCGTACTCGTCCTCGTCATCCTCATCCCCCATGTAAGACACTGGAGTCTCCACACGAGACCCACTGTAGTGAGAGTCATTAGAGCTGGAGGCCATGGTGCCATCAGTGCAACCATCACTAAAGGAGGAGAGGAAGGGTGAATTTTTTTTTATCATTTAGAAAAGACGACGTGGTGGACGAGGTGATGATGGATAGAAGGGAAGGCTTCTCACCTGCTTGCAGGGTAACGAGCTCCATTAGCAGAAGATCCTCCAGTGATATAGACGTTACTGATGGGACCCTTTGCCATTTCTTTAAAATAAAAAAAATAAAATAAAATAAAAAAGGGAAAACAGAGGAATTGAAATATAATGAAAAATGACTTGCGATTTCTTTGCTCTCTTCCGCAGTCACACCACTGTTATGGTGAAGACTCACAGGAAGCCAACAAATCATGCAGCACTTCCAGCTCATCGTTGTGGGTGTGTGGATTACTTTGGCCATGAATGTGTAAAAAAGCAACCTATGATCTTCTCTGAATATCTTCTTGACCCACCACTCTTTAGCCTTTTTAATTATTGTATATAGTTTAGCCTTTAAAATGTATTTGTTTTTTACCTACTTTACTAGCTGCTGTAATACTGTAATTAATAAAGTACTCTTTCATTTTTTTTTGCAAATCACTGCACTGTGGAGTAACAGAAGCAATAATTCATTCGCATGAAGTGAAGTTTTTTTCATTTTCAATCCCATTTTTCACATCTCCGGTCAGTCCTGTGATCTCTTAGCCTTGCTAAGCAATGCGCGTGTGGTCCCATAGAAAAAGACTCAGGGCTTTTTGTGCAGCCCAGTGGGTAATTACAAATACCATCAACACTTTTCTTAAAGATTGTACATGATTAACCCTAAAACAAAAAGGCAAAAATGCACATATTAGAAACATTAGACAAATCTGCACTTTCAAACTATTCTCTTGAAAAACTAATCTTGTGATGTATTAGTTCAGAACACTGTTGTTTCCTTAAAATTACAATACATGAGCAGACTTGATGAGTATCAGGAACTACTTGCAAACTTTATATGTAGTTGAGAAACCTGACACACCACTGTGCAAGAGATGTTTCCCTTACTAAAAAGGAACAGGTGTTGCTTCATCTTGGACAGGTAGGGTATTGACTTCACAGCAGCTGCTGCTTTTATGCTGTTAATTCCTACAATCATCTTAAAAGACCAATTCATGCTTTCTGCATCTGTGTGAATATAAATAACTGAGCAAAACTCAGGAAAGGTTTATCCTCCGTCACAAGAGACTAACCCATTGTCGCCAACTTCATGGGTTAACCCCTTTCACTTTAATCAGAGGGCGGTAGGCAAGACATGGGAACTTGGTTTGTTGTAGCATTTATTCAACAACATAAAGCCTCAACTGTACACACACTGCACTGCTGTGTTTAAATTCATCCTCTATGTTCTGGTCACCACCAAGTGGTGGTTTGTAATATTCACTGACTGGACTTTACAACTATTTAGATTCATCACGTTGCTAGTTTACTGTTTACTAGTGAGCATATGTGGAACATGTCTGTGTCTACGGACCTCAAATAATATGAATGGAACCATATGTGCAGTCTGCGTGCAAGACGCACAGACAACATGTAAAGCATGAATTGGCTTAAACTCCTGAATATACTAATGGACGCACACATGGACAGCTGCAGACACCACAGAAACCTAGTCGTTCTGTTTATACTACTTTCTGGAGTCTGCTTTGAAGAACATGGAAACACATGTTGTGACACACAGAGCCTTCACATACACCCTCTGATGAGAAAATTTACATCACATGAACCCTTATGTACACAGAAAGTATAATTTCAGTATAACTTATTAGCTGACAAACTGAAAAATATCTGATAAATGTTTTTTCCAGGTACTGTGGCTGACCATTGTGACTAAGGCTGCACTTTCTGTTCTATAACACAAGCTTCCAGTGGTTGGCCAATGAAAAACACTTTATGTGAAGCAGGACCAGAGTATCTGGTTAACATCAACAATAGCTTAAGAGCAGCTGCCTTGTGGACATATTTGTGTATATGTATACATGACTGAATACGAGCTCTAGGTAAACTACGGGCTTCGACACTCACCTATAACGTATGGCTCCAGGGCTTTGGGCACCAGGCTACGTGCAACCTTCAGATCCTCAGGAGAACACTTTCCCACCTCCAAACCACAAGCCATGCCCATGCGTTTCAGAACCTCAATGTCATCGTGGATCTCAAACATGCTGTCAAAATTGAACAAATACTCGAACCTGCAAATGACAGAGGAAGAACATGAAATATAAAAAGATGAATTATCAGTGATTTAACACAACAAAAATCTGAATTTCCCAATCTCATATTCAAGTGGTTCGAGCTGTTTTGAATCAACTTGCGTTATAAATACTAAAAATCCAAATTCTGTCTAATGCAGTCAATACATTCATCATGTTTTAAGGGGAAGCACTTAAAAATAGTGTTTAAATCTCACAACCCTCCTGTAAGCATCATCAATGCTTACACTGAAGGAATGCCACCATATTTGTTCTCGAGTACTGACTGCAAGGGTTTTTAAGTACAGCAATGTCCATCACAAACTGACAGAAGAACAAGAACAGACAGTTTTATGAGGAGAATGAAGAGAATGTATGAATAATTTTATTTAACCCCAAATGTTATATATTGAGGGATGTGGTATGTCTTCAGTTGGCTGAGAAGAAAAAAAAATTACCTTAAATTGTATTTAATCTGAAACCACTCAAAAATACTAACAATTAGACATCTTTTTAAAGTAAAAGTTTGAGAGGCAACAATGAAATCCTTAACTAACTTAATACCAGCTGAGACTACAACATGAATAACAGTACAATTTTGAGCATCAATAAAGCAGATGACCAAGTGTCTGATCTCTTATGAACGCTTCTATTTCCTCTGTCTACACCTCCTCTGTGCTTTACTTCCTTTAGTACTGAGTGCTACTGAGATGCATTCAAGACACGCCCAATGCTACTGTGAGTAGGATGCAATGCTTCCTAATACCCTTCTCTTAACATAGGAAGTTGCATTGACTGCATGTCCATAGGGTGGGTGCCAACATTAAAATATTTTTATTTAAAAAAAAGTGCTTGTTTGTGAACTACAGATCTCAATTCTTATGATCATGTCATTGAAAAAAAACTTGTAAGATGTACACATTTCTTTTTCCCCAGTGATTTATATGTATAGTTTAAAACTCAATTACCAACTTTGTATCAAAGATGGAAATAATTGTATTGTTTTCACAAGCTCTCACATCATGAGTGTTCAAAGACACCTGAAGGCTAGCACAATCACATACTTGTCGTTGGAGATGCTGCAGTCGATGACAGTTTTCTTGCTGGTGTTGACAATAATGAAGGGAAGGTGGATGATGGAGTTGGGAGGTGGAGGTCTGTTTGCCTGCTGCTCTGTCTGTCTGTTCCTTTGAACCAGGTTCTTAAAAGCTATTTGCTGTAAGACACAAACAAAAGAAAGAATGAAATGTGAGAGTGTGAAAAAGGTACATAAATATTCATTTTGGATTAACACTCAATATTGCAAAATTATTTCAGCAACTCTCTCCAACATTCATTAGTAACGCTTGAGATGGAGTTATGCTTCTGTGTCAGGTGTTATTGCAGTAACACTATAGGTGACTCCAGCGTGGGATTTGGTTTATAGTTGAAAGGAGAATTGTCTATTGGATAATGCAGCACCAGCATGACAATAAATTGATGTGCTGTACATTATTATATAAACAAAGTAATCATGTTTGCTTTATTCCATTTTCTTCGTGATATGGATTGTAACAGGAGGGTCACCTTGTCTTGTTGAAGAACTGTCGTGCAGTCATTAGTCACCAATGTAATGGTGTTTGCATTTTTTGAGTCACTAAGATGAAGAGCAACAACTGCTCTCGGCGTGTATGCCTGGTCGCTTTTTGGAGGAGAAACCAATCATATACTGCAGAACTTATACAAGCAGTCATTTCATTCCCACCTGTAATATGAGTTCCTGAAGCTGTGACTGTTTCTGCTTAATCCTCTCCAGCCGCCTTTGTCTCTCCACCTACAATTGATATAAAAGAAATAACAATTAAGACAACAAGGTAAGAGGGTAGACATCTCTAACGAAAAACAAATGTGTTAACAGTCTTCACTGTGTTTGTACCTCTAGGTTTTGGCACTCCTGCGCAGAGTTGGTGGGCAGGCCAATCCACTTAATCTCTTTCTTTTCTTTAGAGATAATGTTCATGGCCATGAGCACGTTAAGTGCATCGTACACACGTCGCCGAATGTTCTTCTGGTCATACACGTGCTAAAATAGAAAATTTCAAATAAACAAAAAGGTTATAAAAAGATAATTGTAAAAGCTAGCACTATATGCACCCCTTTTTCAAACAGTTCTGTAAATTGTTATTTAGCCTTGCATCATTCTGAGAAAATGTAATGCTGCAGCACTCACCGAGTCATTGGGTGACATGTGGTTGTCTGTAGAGCTGAATTCTGCGACCAGTTCATCTGCCACTTCATTGTAAGTGGTTACTCCTTTCTTCTGCACTTTCTCACATACTTTCATGGAGAAATGCCTCAAGCCCTTCCCATTCTTTTCTCCTTTCTTACCACGCTTTCTGCAAACAAAACAACCCCACCACATCATGCAGTTTTCACATGAACTATGATAGTATATGAATCATCATGATTCTTAATCCATTACATGTTTTATGTGACATTACATCAAATGTGAAACATGCTAGAAACACTCCATGATAATATTGCCAGCATATACATTTAGGAACCTTTTGAGGACTTACCCTGATGACCAAGGAGAGGCATCTGCTGGTTGACTCTGAGTGAGGAACTGAGAACTGGGTGTATGTGGACTGTTTACCAATATGGTATTGGATACCGTAGGCCTCTGAGGTGTTCCAATCACCTTTAAAAGACAATTTCATTTATGATTCAACTACTTTGCTTTTAATTTACATTATTAATGTCTCAAATACCACCCAACATATTCAGTCAATGAAATTTGCTTAAATAACATTTTCGTAGACAAAGAAAGTATATTTAGTATGTTAGAAATGTTTATTGAATTATCAGTTATGGTCATTAATCATTAGACGATTATCAATGAAGGAAATAGCTTAAAATTTGCACCCGTAGTGATGATGTGATGCGTCGAGGAGATACATGATCAATTACTTCACTAAGGTGATATCTAAGCTGATTCCCGTTATGTATACATTCCATGTATATAATGGGATGATGGGTGTAATCCTGCTGACTGTCGAGTTGATAAGCTTAGGATCAACTGCCTCCACCTACCCTCCGCCCGGTCACCTCACAATGATAATGGCAGGGCTTACACAACAGTAAGACACAGAGAGAGAAACCTATACACAAACGCATCTGCAGGTCACAGCAATTAAGAAAGTTGATTTTTTTTATATGAGAGACTAAACTAAGACAAATACGGTTGAGAAAGCACAAAATCAGACAATATAAAGATGATACAATGTGGTAGTTGTGAGGACCATCACTCACCATGTGTGGCACATGTTGCATGTGTGCAGCAACGTTCACATTGGATGGCCCAAGGGTTTTGGGCAGTAACTGTTTGGCCACAGGAGCAGCTGTAGGCTGGACAGTAACCAAAGACAGGACACCTAGTAGTAGACATGAGACCAGTAATGAGTAGAGTTCTTGAGTGAATCTCCATTGCCCCCTATTGTCCAGCGTCCAGCACATAGGCCTACACCTACATTCATCTGTGTGACTGGCTATTAATTAAAGTAGCCTGTATGCAAGAGGTATTTTTACTAAATAACTTATACCTTTACTGGGGCTCAGATTCTGATCGATGAAAACCTTCAGCTCTCCATTTGTTTCAATCAGACCAGCCTGTGGAAGACAAGAACAAAATTACAACATTAAATACTTTAACCTAGGCCCATTAAACAAGAAGGGGAAAATACATGAGGTGACAAGGAAAACCTAAAACACACTTTGGCAACTTAACAGATATGACTTAATCTAACGTCAGCTACAGTGGCAGCAAGGTAACACACAAACTGCACTATTATTTTCCAGTAAAAGTCCTGTAAATAGCTACTTACATCTTTAGCCATGATCCCAAAGGACCGGGGAAGTTGAGCTTCAGTTTAAAAGGAAATTTTCTCGTATTTGTCACTATTCAGACCCTTGAACACAGAAAGAGAATACAAGATGAAGTAATGACAGCAGCAAGTTCAGTGTGACCCAAAAATCAAACATATCCGCGTTATTTCACGATCTTAAGTGTCTTTGACTCTGTTTCTGGTGTAAAATTATTTAAAACTTATGTCTTAAGCGAGGCCCATCTAAACTGATGGCAAGCACACTATACAAAGATGCATCACAAACGTTAGCTTGACTTGCCGGGTACTTCCTACAATTCAAAATTGACGCAAAATGTGCATCTTCTCTTTCCTATGAGCTTTTGGGCGACATCTATAAATGCACTGTAGGTGTAGATGCAGAAAACCATATTAACCCATCCATTGGTGCACACAACTTTTACTATGCTAAGTGTGCACAAGGCCTACTTCAGGTACCGAGCACGTCCGGAGGACAAGCATTGTCGAACTTCTGCTACAGGTCACGAAAACATGCTAACTTTATCAAACCCACACAAAACTAATAATGTGACAAAGTAATACCACCGTATGATTACAGATATAAAGGCTGCATGCGATAGTAACAGCATCCATTTCATACGACGATAGCAATGAACAAATCTTTTGTTGAATGCAGCTAGCTAACTGTTAGCACCAGTTAGATTCGGTCTTGCTGAGCGTTAGCAAGCTAGTTCGCTAATGCACGTTTTGAAAATAATTCAGAGACAATTGAGCGATTATTGGTTCCGTACTGCAGATTTCCAGCCAAAGTTGACTGGGGGGTTAACATTTGACAGACGTGTGTACATTTCGCACGATGAGTGAAGTTAATAGAGATTATGTGCACTTACGAGTGCACTATCCAGCTTCTTCGACGGCTGTTGTTGTTGGCATTTGAGAATGGAGGAAGAGGAGGTCTGAATCCATACCAAACAGGAAACAAATTAAGCAATGTCGAACTACTTTTCAACTATTCCGTAGTTAAATTAAGCAATATTGTACTACTGTTGAGCATTTATCTCTATAGATTGTTTTCCTTTCGGTTTCTGGTACGTTAAGGTATGGTGGAATATATTGCCTGATGGCTCAGTATGGAGGCTGTGTGCTCCTTTTCGATTGAAACACATACTAACTTAAAATAATCAAACTACTAATCGATTAGTAACAATAAACTGATTCCATGATTAAGATGCATTGAATCACTAAGACTATAATTGCAGGGACATATTTAGAATTCACGGCGCCAAATAATTTCCACAACTTGTGAGATTACTGGTTGTTATTGACGTTTAATTGTAGTCAAATACTTGTCACCTCCGTACTAGCCGGCAACACATATAACAGTGAGCTTGCTGTGATGCAAAAGGTTCCATTCGGAGACTCATAGAACCATGTTTATTATAATGAATTACAGTATATAAGTAACTAACATGCCTAACGCGAATCATTTTTGTATAAAATATATCGCTCAAGGCTATCGACTGATTTAGGCTATTTTATCTTTACGTTTCAGGTGTGATTTGTTTACATTTCTACATTAACATACATTTGTTTTATGGCGTTTCAGGACACTGCAGTTAGCGTACGATCTAGAAATGTAACGTCACATTCCAATCAAGCTGATAACCGTTAATGTAACATAAGTTAACCGACAGCCGTTGACCGTTGAGTCAGACTAACCAATAGTTTGTCACATAAGCTTAAGTTAACGAATTGTCTGGAGCTGATAATAACCATAACATACTGCACAGTGACGAATAGCACTACTAGTTAGTGTCAGCACTGCTAGTTTAGATATGCTTACTGGTTGTTTTAGCGACAAGCTAACTCGCGGTTACGCTTGAAAAACCTGGACCACCAGCGCTTTGTTAGCCAAGTGGCGTCATGCTAGCTCGTAGCTAGCGGACAAGCTAAAACCACAGCTGTCATCAACAACACTGCCAGAGTTAACCTAGCTGATTTTTTAACCTGGTTAGCGTTGTGTATATTGACTATGTATATATATTTCAAGACTTATTTTAAACACAGTGGCTTGTAAAAACTCATATCAAACGTCAATAACTACTTTGCGACTGCAGAAATAACGTTAAGCGAGCCGCTGCTTACCGGTGCACTTCCCAAGTTAGCAAGTTGTGTGTTAGCCTATTCTATCCACTCTGCTAACCTCGCTGCAGCAGCGCCTCTCACAATCTGATCTTGGCGGTGTCTTGCTGTAGCGGCGTCTGATTGGACAGCATCGACGAGACGAAGGCAAAGCAGTCAAAGCAGTTCATGCCCACAACCTACATCTCTTCATATTGTTGGATAGCCACCAGGTATAAAGATGCATATACCGCCACCTACTGTAGAGGAGTATGATGTTGCATATCATATAAAACTACCAAAACCAGCTCTGCCAGATAATCAGGAGGAGAGACATATCCAAAGGCCACCACGATTATACCGTATTGTTCTAGGAATGTAGGGGTGTAATGGCATCGAGAGTTTAACTTCTATAATGACACCCTTTTTGTTGTTTTAAAGGGTGATTGCAGCGCTCCTTATACATTCGAGTTGGACGATAACATTTACAGAAAACATAATCAGTTGAATGAATAAATAATGAAATAATAAGGAAGAAAAATAAAAGCATACGCTTCTACATTTCAGACGGCGCCTATAATCAAAAGTCTAAAATGTGCAGCCAAGTGTGAACATGTTATTTTTTTCCCTCATAGTCATAGTTTACTGTAGACAAAACCAACTGGATTTCAAACTTCAGTCACACGCAGGTCGTTTAGTTGCATTTGAGACACTCGTAATGTCGTGCGAACATGAGCGTTGCAATAAAAGCAGTCCATGTGAACAGACCAGTCCTTATCAGTCACAGACATGAAGCTGTTTAACACTTAGGAGTTAAACCAGAAGGCCCACATCTTCATATAATCTTGAATTAGTAACAACCAAATGATCTTATAACTGTTTATGTATTTTAATATGGAAGCGTGTGACACAGGTGGGGGCATTTGTGAATATTTATATCACATCACTTTCTAATACATCAAATTCACTTTTCCTTTCAATAAATTTCTCAGTTTAGATGTTGACACTCACTTTTTCCACCAATGTTCTCAGTCACACCCAAAGCTTCAAGTTTTCATTAAAGTTTAATCAGTGTAGTAATTAATTATAATTACCATACCATTTAAAAGTAGACAGCTGTAAGTGAACCAAGAAACATTTGTGTTAATTTATAAGATACTTGTTCAGATAGCAGACCACATATAGAAGCTTATACTAACACACAATAAATGGGTTTTATAGTGTTTTGGACACATTTTGGTTTCGTTTTATCTGTCATGAGCAGACATTTAGGGTTTTTATTTAGGGGCCTCTTAAAATTTCCCAACTCTGATTATCAAGGAGCTTCTAGTGATTTATTAAATGCAGGTGCACTTGACGCAGAGAGTACGTTGCATGTGATTATTAAGAATATTTAGTTTATTTCCACTTATATTTACAATCTTTTGAAATTAAAAGGCAAACCTTTCTCAAGTCAAACAACTCAGTTGTCATGAAAAAAAAAAAAAAATTGCTTTAGAGAGTTGTGGATTCAATATTATAATTATTTTGGAAGCAGTAGTTTGTGATGCTAATAATTTATATTGTATTATGGAGGCGTGTGTTTATTATTCAGTCTACTGTCTGATATAAATACAGGGAATACTTAGTTTATTCCAATGCAATCTAACAACACGGTAAACTGTTACATACAAAGAAGAGCCCATGAATGTGTTCCACAATGACAGTTTCTACTCTTCATTATTATAAAGGTCACATACCTTCGGCATCCTGCGAGTGCCAATGAGCTCGCCTAAAGTGAGTCTATTCAACTCAGGATGCTATTCAGGTCTTTTACACTGTAAAACAAAAAAAAACAAAAAAAGGGAGGCTGACATGCACAGATACTCTATCAGCAACAGTGTGTGTGTGTGTGCTATTCACACTTGTTGAAGGGTGGATTTATTTTTACACAAGATAAAACGCAGCTGAGCCTCCTGTCAGTCCAACTGACTCTGATATTTTATTATTTACTGTAAAGTGAGCATGTTTTTACTCGTGTTACATAATATGAGAACTCTCCATTGTTGACCACATTTCACATAATATTAAAAAACACAATGTTATGATAGACACATCTTTGATTTAATAAATGTTAAGGCTAGAAAGCTGTCTACTATAAAATACACAATACTACACAAGTACATTACTATATCGCACACAGCATATATATTAATATACTATGTGTGGAAGGATGGGAGTGAGTTTTTCTGTGAGAGACAAATTGCCCACATTGCTCACAGGTGTATGAAACTGCAGAAGTGATAAGCCGGTGTACCCATAGTAAGTGTGTAAGTCTCTGTGCATGTCAGGGCTGAATGTGAATACAGTGTTTTGTTTACAGAACATTCTGGCGTCACACCAGCTGAGTCGCTACCCATCAGCCACTGCAGGCTGAAAACCTCACATTTTCGGTCTACACCTTAACACCCCGTGCTAGCACTTACTTGCCTCTTCTTTCTGAAGAGAGAAAGAAGAAGTCTAAGTACTTGCACTATAGTGCTTAACATGCTTTTAACATGGCCAGATTAACGTGCCAGGAGGCCCCAAGCTGTTAGGCCCCTATTGACCCCTGTTCTTGCCACTCTGTCTGTCATGTGTGTGTGTGTGCACTTTGTCTGTGCTGGAATACTGGAAGTTTTCTGTACGGTAATTTGATTAAACTCAATAAATCAATAATACAAGGGAAAAATGTAAATAATAAAAGTCTGTGCAATTATGGATTTACAATATTTCCATTGTGTGCGTTTTTTCCTGTGGTATAAATGTCACTTGTTGATTTCGCTTCTCTAATACACATACACAATGACTAGTTTTAGGAACTAAAAGTTTCAAAAAGTAGTACTAACTGCAAACCTTTATCTTTTTGGCCGACTACTTCCGCGCAGGCGCACAATGAGCGATAGTCGGGCTACCATACTGGTCAAACAGCGGGTGTGAAAATGGTAGGTAACCAAAATAAACAAAAACCCAGGTACTGGGTTTGGTGCCGTGGCGGCTTACATTTCTACTTATTGTCGCATTATTAAACGTACGTTGTGTCGCGTTTCGGCAAACGTACAGTAAGCAGTTAGTTGTGTTCGCTGCTGTTTCAGGGAAGGTCAGTTGATATTTTGAGAGCAGCTAGCTAGCTAGTTACATGTCCCTTTTTGGCAGTATGGTAACTTCGGCTGTGAGTAGGTCATCAGTTGAACCTCAATAAACCCTGACACATCTATAACCACACTGACAGTCTGTTCCTGTGATATTATCCCCTCCGTTAATGTCAGCGACACATTCTGGCTATAGCTATCATTAGCCAGTAGAAGTTACTAGCGTTAGCTGGTGGTATGTAGACAATGCTAACCTAACGTTACCTATCTGGACGCTGAATAATCCGGTCTGTGTAGACTCTGTGTGGTTGTAATCGTACTGCTTGGTGAAGTATTCAGCAGGTTGATGAACTCACAGAGTTAATAGTCTCTGGTTTCAGGAAATGCTGCTGCTTAGTGAAGTGCAAATGCTCAGATAGCTGGTGTGATGGGATGTGATGGTGGTTTCTCGACAGGGACTGCCAGACCCTGATTCTCATTAATCTACTGGTTATTTAGTTGATTCATCTTTAGACTAAATGTATCAGAGTCAAAGTCGATGTCTTTTAATTGACTGTTGTAATTGACTTTAATTGACTGTTTGTCCAACAATAATCAAAAGCCTCAAAATATTCAATTTACCGTCATAGAAGATTATGGAAAGCAGCATTTAAGCAGCTGGAGTCTGTAGACAGTTGGCATGTGTGCTTCAGTCAGTTGATTATCAAAGTTTTCTGGTTATCAAGTAACTGTTTCAGCTCTAATATCAGTCGTAGTGTTTGGAGACCAGATAAAACAATGAAAGCAAATTTATTAATACATTATTCAGAACATACTTGGTTTGGTTTAGCTGAGTGAAATATATGCTGAATGCCCTCCTGCTTAACACTGACAGTTTATGTTAACTAATCTTAGGAAAGAATACATTTCCATTAACCAAAATATAAAACATTATCACTACTGATTTTTTTTTTATATATTGCCAACTGTTCCTGACAGGGTGCTTGTGTTACAGACTTGTTGCACCTCTCGATCTTTCCCTACTCATGTTACATCTATGACTGTAGTTATCTGAGGGGCCCTCTGGGGTACAGCATGTGCTTTGCGAATCCACAACACCCCCCCTTCCGAATAGCCCATGTTGCCTTTGGACTGGACATAATCACCACAGCAGCGTATTGGCTCACCACCTGTGATGTGTGTTTGTCTCCGTGTCAGACTAACCTTTTGAAATATGTGTCAGAGTGTCTCTTGGTGTCTCCTAGTCTTTCCTGTCCTTTTCACCGTTGCCTGAATGCCTGTAGATGTGTGGGTCTCGCTGTGTGTGCTTCTCTGTGTCTCACTTTGTGTTTGTGCGTTGTTGTCTGTACTCTCTGGTCTGGGCGCACCAGTGTCTGACTTCCCCTGTCCTGTACTTACACAGCATAAGTTGAAGTCTTCGCAGAGGGACAAGGTACGGCAGTTCATGTCCTTCACACAGGCTGGGGAGAAGACAGCTGTGTACTGCCTCACTCAGAATGACTGGAAACTAGAAGTTGCCACCGACAACTACTTTCAGAATCCAGATCTCTACTGTAAGGAATCCATGAAAACTTCAGTTGACCGGAAAAGGCTAGAGCAGCTCTACAATCGCTACAAAGGTAAGTGTTTTACACTGTAACATTAAATATGTAATGGGGTAGATTTGTTCTAAAAAAAAGTTATAGACACCACTTGTTTGCAAAAACTGAGTGTTTTTTTAATCTTTTTGATAGATCCCCAGGATGAGAATAAGATTGGTATCGATGGGATCCAGCAGTTTTGTGATGACCTCTCGCTGGATCCGGCCAGTATCACTGTGCTGGTCGTTGCATGGAAGTTTCGTGCTGCCACTCAGTGCGAGTTCACCAAGAAGGAGTTTCTGGATGGAATGACAGACCTGGGGTGAGTGTCTACATCAGCAGTGTGTGACATGCTCTGAAGTGGGACATAAACACTGTGCCTAAAGTATCTTCGCATGGTGGTTCTCTTAGCGCAGCCCTAGGGAGGGAAGGTTGTCTATAAATAGACCCTCTTAACTACAGCTTGAGTATTCTGTGTCTTTGTGGAATGACTCAGTGGAAGAGCCACAGCGTCTTTTGAGGTTTATTTTATCATGAGCATCAACTTTGTCATGTAAAAAACAGGTTGAGGTGTCTCTGTGTGATCATTTAGAATGTGTTTTGTTTACATGTTGCTGAAATTGTCTCTCTTTATAGGTGTGACAGCCCAGAAAAACTGAAGGCTCTTTTACCAAGATTAGAGCAGGAGCTCAAAGATAGTGGGAAGTTCAAGGACTTCTACCAGTTCACCTTTAACTTTGCCAAAAATCCTGGACAGAAGGGTTTAGGTAAGAAAAGTAACAGCCAGAAGAACTTGCCAAACGCTATCAGTGAACTGCAAACAGTTGAAAGTAAAGCACTTTTCAGACATATAATACATAACATTTCTGGCTTCATCAAGTTAATAAAGTCTTGGCTTTTTGTCATTCAGACATTGGTGAGACTATTTACAGAGAGAGACAATGCTTGTACGATATTTGGCAACTTGTTAAAGTTGCTAAATAGTTAAAATAGTAGTTAAAATGCATCACTGCTAGATTTAAAACTTCATTTGCTGTTGAAGTCCTGCTCCTCACAGTGAATCCACTAACACCACCACTATCAATTTCATCATTTAACGTTATTATAAAGCTGCTTCCTGTTTTCCAAGTCTGACGCACCATTATTGGATGACAGAACATTATGTTTCCACTCTCTTATTGATTGGATATGAGAACATCGATCTCATCAATACCTTAAAATTGGCTCTTGCACTGATAGGACGTGCGCATTCCTCTCACTTTGCACATTTCATCTTGTGTTGTTTTGAAAGTCACGCAGAAATATTACCTAGGACTGCCGTCATGACAGTGACCAGGGTGTTTATTCCGACACGAGTCCGACATTTTAAATGGCAGTCACAATAAAGTAAAGGGATACATGTCTGAAAGGTGCTTACGTGTTGTGTTTTCCTGTCTGTGCAGATTTGGAGATGGCCGTAGCCTACTGGAACCTGGTTCTGTCAGGGCGATTTAAGTTCCTTGATCTTTGGAATAGATTCCTTTTGGTGAGTCGAAAAAAGTGAAATAAGTGACGCACCAATCATATGTCAGATTGGTATTACATCCAGCACTGTTGAGGAATCTGCCACGATGTGACCGATTCACATTAAGCACAAGGTTTTCTTTGTCAATGTCATGAAAATATTAAAAATTCAGGTAATGTTGTGCTAGCTTTCATTCCACCTCCGTTTGTGGGTTGTGGATTTGAGGAATATAAACCTGCACTCTCTTGGACCCCCAGAACACATGCTGGCATCAGTAGTGATTTACACTATGGTGTTATGGCAAAAAAACTGTCAACACATCTTGGTTAAAGATATGCGTAAATTTGAAACCAAAATGTTTGACATCATGTATATACTCTACCTTTATTTTTACCAGCCCTTGTACATTTCAGGAACACCATAAACGATCCATCCCAAAAGACACATGGAACCTATTGCTGGACTTTGGTAACATGATTGCTGACGACATGTCAAACTATGATGAGGAAGGTGAGTTTTGATGCTGATTTAACATTGATCCATTTGCTTTCAAATGAATGCAGTGAATATGGAAATGTTTCTTTTAAAATCACAATGATATCTTTGTGTTTCTTTCTCAGGAGCATGGCCAGTCCTTATAGACGATTTTGTGGAATTCGCTCGACCAATTGTAACAGGATCAAAACGTAAAACTCTCTAAATCGAATCCCAACTCTGGAAAACCAGAATGTTGTTTCTTTTACAGTGACTTCATAGTTTTTTTTAAGACTTGTACAAAACAGTGAAAATCGTAGACTTCAGAGAGAAAACAGAAGCACTCGAAACTGTCAGGAAACCACCTTTCAGGGAGCTGAGTAAAAACTTTGAGAAGAAGAACTGGCCACATTTCTGTCCTTGTGACACTGAGGTGTTATATGGACATTTGCCAGATCCACCTCGGTCTCTCCTGTTGGATTCTCAGCATCCTGGACGCTGCTCTACTCTGCTGCAGGCGGAGCGCTATCTGTGGGATGTACACAGCACTGAGAGGAGGTTCACTGGCTCTGTGTACTCTAAAGAGACTGGAGAGGGAAAGCTGTGTGTTTTTAAGATTCTTCCTAGTTGGCTTTGTTGTGTTATATGAAGCTCTGAGTGACTGTGCAAAGTTCCCATGTCTTACTCTGACTTTGGGACAGAGTGCTTACTACACCAGCACCAACAGAACTGTTGCAGTTTTTACTGTACATACTGTATCTATTGGGACAGTTTACAAAGAGAGCTATATGAAGAATAATATAAATATGTTCAATTTATAAATGCAAAAAGATGATTCTTTTATGTATAGTCAATGCTAAGATCTCTTAACAGGATGCCTCAATATCGTGGATGATATGCTGTTGGTATAATTGTTAGGTGGATCTGTCAAGTGATGGAGTTGTGAGCTTCTCATTGAAAGCATGTTAAACACATTTTTACGTCACCTCGGGCTGGTTTCACAAATACATTTTCTTTAAAGTAAAGGTAATGTTTTAATTTAGTTCCTGTCGAGATAATCTCAGTGACAGTATGTCTTGAATCCTAAATGTCTCATCCACAGTTCCACGATTTTGCTTTCAGAAGATAATTTCCTTTGAATTGTTCTGGTAAAAAAGTTTAGTATTTATTAGTCAATCCCTCTGAGACATTAGAAAAGCTAAAGTGATTATTCAGCAGCATTTAAGAGACGTTTAAGGTTAAGAAATTACAGGCCATTAGGATTGCATGGCACATATCTCTATCTGTATGTTAACGGCAGTGTGAAGCCCCTTAGTTCTCAAGAAGCCAGGGCACTAAAGAGGGCAGCGGCAAGACAACAAAGTAAGCCTTAAGAATAAATACCTATCTTCAATATTTATGTTTCTGTTGAAGCCCATCTGTTCAGTGTTACTGAAGGTAGTGAAAATTAGAATATATTGTTGATACATCATGTAAGTAGCCTAAGTATATTGCTCATTTAAGAAAGATGAATAAAGCATGATTTTTTTTTCCAGAATCCTACATGTATTTAACTCTTTTGTTATTGATAAGATAGTGAATGGGGCATATTTTATATTGCATGCATACAATACATGCTACTGTTATTAACGATGGCAGACAAGCTAATGTGACTGTGAAGCAAAACTTTATTGTTACATTCTTCTGAATATGGTCCACTCCTCCATGAGAATGGAGGGATGATATAGGATGATAATAATTGGAATAATTAGTAATATAATTGATAATGAAGCTTTTTGAGAAAGAAAACAGATTATGATTTAACTACACATTATCCATTGTGTCTTCATTATTTCACTGTTTGAAAACTGTGTTACATATCAGCAGTATTAGAACATCTTTGGCAATCACAATGATGTTTTTAGTTGCATTTTTTATTTATTTCACTCAAAGCCAAATGTCTGATATATCAGTGCAATTTATCTGTCTGTTGTTGTTGTTGTTGTTGTTGTTGTGCCATCTTTTATGAAAGATCCCTAATTTGTCACCAACATCAAAAAACAAATTCATAACATTTAATTTTAGCCTCGAGTATACTCCAGAAAATGACAAGAAAAGGTCAAGAAGAAGTTGTTAAAGCCCTTCTTATTTCAAAAATATGTTTAGCTTATTGTTCCATCAGTTGTAGCGTCACTGTGCAGGATGATGTATGTGATTATTTGTGACATCACAACTAGTCTGGAGCCAATCAAGAGCCAGAATACAACATCAAGTGTGTTGTGGAAACTCCAGTGCACATACATTGTGAATGGACTTTATAGTGAAGTAGGAAATGACACAGTGTATGTGCACTGGAGTTTCCACATCACACTTGAGTCAAGTGAATATTGAAGCAGGATCGGCTCCAAACTCATTGTGATGTCACGAATCATGTTCGCGGGCCCCTTAAAATTAGATTTTTTAATGAAACTTTTCATTTTCAGCAAATGAATGTGAAAACAAACTCCTAGTGTCTGCACATGCATCATTCTGCTCACACATCCAACTGTAGGAACAAGAAGAAAAAACACATATTTGAATAGAGAGGGACCTTAAGAGTTTTTTGTGGAAACATAACAACAAACCACAATTTATTATTCCAAACAGAGGATTTTTATATGTCATAAAACATGTCTGATGTCGGGATCTTTAAGAGAAGACAAGGACAGACTTGTAGCTACTTTTTTCCTGTATATTGAGTTTTTTCTGTATTGTTTGTGTGAGTTTTGATTGGAAATTTCATTCGAACATGGACTCACGACCTCAGTATTTCTAAGATTTATTTAAAAATGTATTAAATTTCTGTTGCTATACTATTACTAATACTAATAATACCATTACTGCTACAGTCAGCTCCAGCACAGCTCCTATCTTCACATACTGTGTGTACAAGCAAACGTTACTGTCTCTCTTCCTCCAGTTTTTTCATGCAAATAAAACTCATAGCCGCGGATGCACCTGGGTGTTTCTTAACCTGGCCCCTCCTCTCGGTAGATGCTGTAAGGTGAGACATTTAAAACTCTGACCGCTTTGTTACTGATCTTCACGGCAGCCGGTTCTTTTACGAGGAATTAAAAAAAAACTAAATAACCTCAGCAAGTGCAGGTTGTTTATAGACGTGGTGGACGACTGTACCTGCAGTACTTTGGACACAATGGAGAGGGAAATAAAAGGCAATGATTCTCAAACGTTTCCATATAATAATGACAGCGACAGGTAAGCCTTATGTTGAGATGTTTCTTTTACTGAGTTTGATTTCACAGCAATTCACAACAGGTTTTTTGTGTGAGACTAAGAGAATGAGAGACACCTGTTATTTACATCAACTCCTTTCCTCATTAAGTCTTTAAACTCTAATTCAGTGTTGTTTTATGGGGAAAAGAAAAGTTTTTCTAAGGATATTTTGCTCCTTGCGCCTAATCCCTCTTTAAAGTAATTTAAAACTTACTAGTCGCCCAGCCAGGGCATTTGATCTCCCTGCTACAGAAACCCTATCCAGTGGAGGTGGTTGTAGTGTTTGTCATTAGGGAATAGGAAAGAGAAAGAAGGGTGGAAAAGTGATCCCCACTGTCAGCCTTTTCATCCCAATGTTCAACTGTCATTGAGTTATACACGGCGTTGGATTTGCCCCAGCAGGACTGACCCTTATGGCTTCACGAGACATCACGATTTTGAATCCTACAAGGAGATGATGAACGAGTACGTGGGTGTCCTCAACAGAAGATCCATGAGATGGACCAAGCTTCTTCAAGGGAGATCCGATGTGGAGAAAAACTTGACAGGTACAAAAAAACAACAAACACACACACTGTTTTACTTTTAATGTCTTCAAGTGCTCTTAAGTGGTTAAATTGATGTATTTCTAAAATCTGATTTGGAAGTGAAGAGGTATGTGCGTAAAGGGGTGCCCAATGAGCACCGCGCCAGAGTCTGGATGGCAGCAAGTGGTGCCCAGGAACAACTGGAGAGCCACCCGGGATACTACCAGTCCCTGCTGGCCACGGAGCACGACGCCAAGCTGAAGGAAACTATCCACACAGGTTTCCTTTTCATTAGGCCGCAAAACTAGTAGCTATTAACACATAGGGTCCATACGTAATACAATTCTTGTAATTGTTTTGGCAGACATGCATAGGACCTTTCCTGACAACATCCTCTTCCAGAGCGAGGCAGAGTCGGGCCTGCAGAGAGCTCTGTTCAATGTGCTGCTGGCCTATGGACACCATAATAAGGCAGTGGGATACTGTCAGGTGAAGAGAAAAAAAAAAAGTCTGACTGTCTTCACACTCAGCAGAACATCTGTTTACCTAAAGAACAGGATCTGCTACTTCCTTGTTATTCTAATACACGTGTGGGATTTTCCACAAGCACAACATTTGTTTACTTTCTGTATTGCGTCATATTTTGATGCTTACTGTATAGTCACACAGCTCTAAGTATGTATTTACCACAATATATTAATGACAAAATTAATATTTATACCACCTGGTAATATGTTCTTGTGTCCAGCAGAAATTCATAGTCATGTATTTGGCTCTGTGTGTTGTTGTCTGTACAGTCAGTGACCCATGTCAGTGGGCTCACAAACACTTAGATCATCGCTGTGTCTGTGTTTATTCCAGGGCATGAACTTTATTGCAGGATACCTCATCATCATCACTAAAGATGAAGAGAAATCCTTCTGGCTCATGGATGCACTGTTGGGTAGGACACTCCCAGGTAGACATCTTTTCATTAACACACAATACTGTGTAGCTATTTTGATAATTGATTAATCTTTTTTTTTAAAGAAAATGTTCTTGTTCCAATTTTTCAAGTATGGATATTTTCTGGTTACATTTAGACCTCTATGATAGTAAAAATGAATATTTTTGATTTTGTGGACTGTTGGTTGGGACAAAACAAAACATTTCAGGGTGTCACATTAGGCTTTGGGAAACAGAGATGAACATTTTTCACCATTTTCTAACATTTCGTAGACTAAGCAACTAATTGGGAAAATACAGAAAGTATTCACAGCGCTTCACTTTTTCCACATTTCGTTATGTTACTGCCTTATTATAAAATTGATTCAATTAATTTTCCTTAAAAATTCTTCACACAACACCCTGTAATGACAACAAAAAACGTTTTTAAAAAAAAATGCAAATTCACCAGAAAAAAACAACCAAAATATAATATATTCATAAGTATTCACAGCCTTTGCTCAATACTTTGTTGTGGCACCTTTGGTGTCACACTTATGTGTGGCCAGTTTCACCCATTCCTCTACAGAACCTCCACATCCAACCTCCATCAGGTTGGATGTGGAGCGTCGGTGCCATTTTCAGATCTATCCAGATGTTCAATGGGATTCAAGTCTGGGCTCAGGCTGGGCCACTCTATTGAAGTCACTCCTTCCATATCTTGGCTGTGTGTTTAGGGTCGTTGTTCTGTTAAGATAAACTGAGGTCAAGAGCTCTGGAGAGTTTTCCTCCAGGATGTGTCTGTACGTTGCTGCAATCATCTTTCCCTTAATCCTGACTAGTTTCCTGCTGCTGAAAAACATCCCCACAGCATGATGCTGCCACCACCATGCTTCACTGTAGGGATGGTACTGGCCAGCAGTGCCTGGTTTCCTCCAAACATAACGCTTGGCATTCACACCAGAGAGTTCCATCTTTGTCTCATCAGACCAGAGAATTTTGTTTCTCATGATCTGAGAGTCTTTCAGGTGCCTTCTGGTAAACTCCAGGTGGGCTGTCATGTGCCTTTTACTAAAGAGTGACTTCCATCTAGACGCTCTACCATACAGGCCTGATTGGTGGAGAGCTGCAGTGATGGTCGTCCTTCTGGAAGGTTCTCCTCTCTCCACAGAGGAACCCTGGAGCTCTGTCAGAGTGACCTTTAGGTTATTGGTCACCTCTGGTAATTTAATCGGTAGTGAAAATAATAGAAAAGGAGCAGCTCTACCAGGGACGTAATTAAGCCTGCAATAAAGATCTGCATATTGTCCTTTTTATCTGGGAAAGAAAGTGAAGATAATGGAACGTTTTTCCTTATATGCAGCTAAATAAGTAATAACAAATAACAATAATGTATATTTTTGAAGCAATCACTATATCAAGTTGGGCATCACCAACATAGCAGTGCATCCTATTAGTGCTGTTGTAATATAAAAGAATGAGAAGTAGTGGACCCAGGTTGGAGCCTTGTGGCACATACATAAGTGCTGTACTCAGAGGAATAAAATGTGAACTCATCTACTATTAATACACGTTACTGTAGACTACTACAGCCCAGCCATGATAGGGCTGAAGACTGACCAGGAGGTTCTTGGAGACCTGGTGAAGACTAAAGCCCCTGCAGTGGGCCAGCTCATGGACCAGTATCCCGGCATATGGACCCTGTTGGTGTCACGCTGGTTCATCTGCCTCTTTATTGACATACTCCCAATTGAGGTGAAAAGTTTTCATTTTAGACAAATCAGTAATCCACAAAAGATGTTGAAGTGCATTATTTTACAGACATCTGTCCTGTTTCTTGTCCTTGCAGACGGTTCTGCGGATCTGGGACTGTCTTTTCTATGAAGGCTCGAAGGTGCTTTTCCGTGTCGCGCTGACTCTCATCCTTCACCACCAGCCTGAGATCCTGAGAGCACGCTCTTTGACCGATGTGTGCGACTGCTTCAAACAGATCACCTGTGGGGCTTTCACTCTGGACTGCCACACCTTCATGCAGGTATACAATTGTATTATTAGTGTATTCTACTATATGCTTTTTATAATAAAGCAACATTATTATCAGAACATATCGGAGTATTTAATTTATGTTATAACTCCACCAAACATCACATTTTTCAAGATGTCTACCTGATGAAAGATTTACTAACAAACTAACAGGAAAGAAGGTGGTGCATCTTTCCTGGAAAACATCTTTGACTTAGCTTATGTGGGCGAGCTGGCACAGAGAATGCCAAAATACTACTCAGAGGTGGTGTCATGACTCATTTTCATCCTTTTGATGTATTTTAACCTCTCCCTGTAATTTCTTTCAAGATGTGGTGTCTTATTATGGTTTGAGGAGTTTTTTTATTCGGCTTATGAATGGAATAAAAGGTTCCATGTAAAAACAGCTTGTATGTGCATGTTTCTTTAAGAATATAATCATAAATCAGTTTTCTTTTAACTCTGTTTTTGCAGAGAATCTTTGCAGAACCTGGCAGTCTGTCTATGGCAACTATTGATAAACTGAGAGACAAATTCAGACAACGAATCCAGGAGGAGGAATCTAGACAGCTGTGAAGGTTTTGGATCTACCATTTCCCCATCATTTATTAACATTGTACTATTAACAATGATGGCCTATTACTAAACGGACATTCTGGTGGTTTTTTCATTTTACAGCTGTTGTAAGCTATTTTACACTGGATGTCTGAAACACATGCTTCTGAGTGTTTTTGAAGCCTTTCTTTTGCTGAGGGGTCATGCATTCTTCAGAATGTTTTTGCTGCTATAAATACTTCAAGATCTTCACAACCGTCACCTCGTATTTCGAGAATCTTACTTCAGTGTCCACCGCGAAGTGTCCAGTGGAAAAAGGGAAGTTAATGTCTCTTTCAACAACCGTCCACTTACGTAATAATTGGTCCGATGCTTCTCCTGAATTAATTGACGCCTTTGCCAAAAGTAATAAGAGATGGTCATTTCAGTGTTACATGATAAGTCTTCAACAACAGTTCATTCAGAGGCTCTAACCTGTTTGCTGAGGCCAGACACTTCCTGTTACTGTGGATTCAGACTGTAAGTGTGTAAATAATGTTTCAGACAAACGCTCACTCAACTCTAATCCAAGCTTTAAAAAAAACCTGAAGAATCAGAGGGCTGTTGCAGAGGCAAGTATTTGCTTTCCTTCGCCGAGTGAAACGTAGAACTGCTTCAAATTTGAAACCTAAATTGAGGTAAATACACCAGGTTTTTATTCAGATAATTCAGTGAACAGACTTCCTGTGCCTGAAGACTGGTGTAACAGTCAAACACCATGTTTGCTGAACAACTTTCCCCTGTTCTGCATGTACACACAGGAAAACAAAGAAACAAATGAGAATGGGCCAAGCACCATATACTTTGTTGTTTTTGCTGTGTGTACACCAAAAGTGATAAAACTGTACAGTAACAACACGTTGTGGTTCTAAACCCTGTGACTGAAAACTACTGTAGTTAAACTGTATCCAAGTCTGTGGATTAACTAATAAATAATCAATAATAATTTACTCTGATGCTTTACACTATATAGTTGTTATTTAGCCTTTGATATGTTATATATGTATGTATATAAGGCCATTTCACCCAAATAACTCAAAGTGTGACAGTGAGCCAGCATGCACAACACCAGGACCCTGAAACTGGAGCAGCTAAATGGAATTCAGCCTTTATCATCATTTACACCTGTGCATTTCATGTCAAAATACATTTCCAATGTTCAATACTACAATCAAAAATACTATACTTCCACACATAGCGAGTCCAAACAAACAGGGCCGACCAGAAACAGGTTTGACTGATGGAACTGACTAAAGACAAACAGTCTCTTTCATTCACTTTTATTGACCTTTAACGCCTTTAGAAAACATTTCAAACAATCCATTAAAACCACACTAAATCACTACATGGATATTTAGATGAGGGAGGGAAAGGGGGAAAAAAAAACAACATAAAACATAAATATCTGCACTTTCTCCTGTAACATCGAACAAAGCATATTAATGATAACAGTTCTGTACATGAAGGCTATGTGAGACAAAAAGAAAATGTCCCAAAACATGGCAGCACACAGTGTCAGTGAGTGAGCGAGTGAGTACCTCTGTGGTTATTGGCTTTACTTTAATCCCCTCTCTGTTACAGCTGGGAAGGCACTGGTGAACACTGACCAGAGCATTTTGACTATTTAAGTACTCTAGTGCAACTTCTTTCCTTACAGCAACCACAATCCCAAAGTGGGTCCTTTTTTTTAGGGGTAACAAAAACAAACCACCAAGAAGACTATAAGAAATCAACACTATTACGTTCCTACAGTAATGTCCTGAGCTTTTTTATCCACCTACTGCAAACTGTGCTATTTTCATAGAGTGATTACGAAACTCCCGCCGTATTTTAACAGCATAATCTAAAGGAGTGCCTAATATCCCCTCAAGGAATAGTTTGACATTTTGGGAAATCCTCCACCTCAGGTGTGGCCTACATATGCCAGCACCTGTGTCCTATTACTGTTGATCTTGAAGAAGGCCCGAGGGCCGAAACATATAAATACATAAAAAATGTTTAAAATGCATATGAGACAAAGTGTGCGTCACTTTTCCTACTCTCAAGTCCTCCGCATAAAGAACAGGTTTGTGTTTGGTGACTGTGGTACAGCATGTTCTCTAGAATCTGTTTACTTGAACTAAATGTAGAGTTGCAGAATAAAATGTTTGACATTTAGCAGCCAGTAATTTTCCCTTTATAATAAATGTCCTTAATGTCAACACACCACTATCCAAAAATAAACAAGAAAAGCTACAGTACCAATTCCCCTTAAATCCCACAATCCCTCAAAATTCCTTTTCACAGAAATCATAAATAGTAGTATACAACTTGAGGACTCTCATAGACCCTTTAAGCCATTCTCTGCTATACTTGGTACCAGCTAAGAGATTTTCCTCATTACAATCTGCCAACAAAGTCCCTTTTTTATGAAAGAGCAGATCAGTTCAGAAAGCGCATATCAACCTCCAACAATCTCCACAAAGTGATAATGACTTGTAATAGTGTTACCGAGGTCTGAGGTCAGAGGTGAAGCGCGTGCGCACAGACACATACACACAGGGAGCTGAAGGATAGAGGGACAGAGGGGGACAAAGTAGAGTGTTAACAGTGGTTAATTGCGAGGGTGGGACAGCGCACTCTGGCCCCTGGGGACATGCGAGTGACCCGCCACCTCAGATGGTTTGGTAGCCAGCATGGCTCCTCTTCCTGCCAATGAGGTAGGCCACAAGCACAATGAGGACGAGACCAGCTAAAGCTGCTCCAACTATGATGGGGATCAACATGTCGTCTTCATCCAGCTGACACTCCTCAGCTGAGAGAGGATGAATCAGAGCACCAGATTAATGTCAGCACGTCCTACTTCAGCATAAGGAAATCATATCTTGTTAATGTCAGAATGTGTCTACCTGCTCCAAACTGATCTCCAGCGAGGCCGAAGGGTTGCACCTGCACCTGGAAGGTGTTGATGGACAAATTTTGAGCTACATCAAGAGTTTGCTCCTCACGGCACATGTATGAGTACCCCAGGTTGCCTTGCAGGTAGTCCAGACTGCTATTATGGGCTGAGAAGGGCTCTGTGACAGGAGGACAGAACGAGAAATGAAAAGACAAGAAAGAGGTTTCTGGTGTTTAATATGATCAAAACTAATGAGAAAAGCTGAAGAGGGAAAACAAACGAATGTACGATGGCAGAGAAGACTACACACACACACACAATACACCATAATGCAGTTGAATCTCCTTTTTGAAACAGCCATACAAAAACTGAATATTTCATAAAGGTAGGATCTACTGCAGGGCTGGTGCCACCTTTCCCTCACTTTGAGGCACAAAAAATGAACAGTGGATTAAGATCAGGATCACATGACTGAAATCTAGTGTGCAATACTGGGACAAAGATGTACTCACCTTTCACATTTGGCAAAACTGCTGACAGAGCCACTCCACTCAAATGGTACTTGTTGGATGTAGTATTCTGGAGAAAAGAGTCAGTAACACTGTAGTCAAGCAAATGAGCCAATTTACTTTAAGATCCAGCTGCCATCTAGTGGTTGTTTCAGGAAGTACACAATTAAAAAAACTTCCTGCATGTGGACGAAGAGTATAAACATTTTTTTTGTCACAAGGTTTGGAATTACAAAACATTGAGGGCAGACTTACAAGAGTGAAGAAAAAGGTGAGGTTGGTTTTCTCTGCATCAGTCGTGAGCTGCAGGGAGGCGAGGTCCGGGCCACATGAACCAGAGCTCTTTGTCAAATTGGGCTGAATGTTCACAACATCCTGCACAGTCTGAACATGAATCACATCACATTTAGTATTTAAGACATGGTAAGTATTCAGACAACTGCTAAGTGTTTGTATTTATAAGCACCTTATTCAGCGAGGTAGAGCTGAGGGTGATGTTGAGCTGGAGGCCCATGGATGCCAATAAACAGGTGCCGTTGCTATTGCTGATCACGTAGTTTCCCCTCTCAGGTCTGCCGGGGTCCTTGTGTGGAGGAGCGGTTGTTGGTGGAGGAGCGGTCGTTGGTGGAGCAACAGTCGCAAAACTCTGGTGCAGGCTGGCAGCTGCAAGAGGTATTCAGCTATGAGTGAAGCACTACAGAAACCCAAAGTGTTTATTTAACAATAAAAATCTGTATCTGTATATCAAGACAAACTGGGCCATCTTCTGTACTAGACTCTGGTAAACAGAATTTGCTGTGTTATCAAGTACGTGTATGGAGAGTGTAAACATTAACTGGAAGGTAAAGAAGGCAACATATACACTTTACATTCATATAAAACATTACCTATGTGGCACATGTTGTGCTTCTGGTTTATATACGCATGTTAAGACGGTACTACTTCACCAGTGGTGAAAGAAAAGCTATTAGATCTTCTAATAGACAATAACACAACGCAAAATACTCCTCTGTCTTTAAGTGATGAAGTCTGAGCTCTGAGGCTTGCAGTGACTTTTAAAACCACAGCGTCGGTGCTTCTTGCAGATCTGTGAAAATGACGTCACTGATGTTGACTGAAACAACTTACAGCTTCTTTTTGTCAGTGAACCATCGGATGGTTTGAACTGGTTTAAACCACTATGGGGCGTTTCTATCCTCAACTCAGTGAATCTCACACAATTAGATGTAACCTACTCATACTATATTCTGTAAATTAAACAAAGCTACTGACTTACGTTTGCCCAGGTAGAAGGAAAAAATCCAGCCAGCAAGTCTTTTGGATGACTGTTTATTTTTAAGTTCAATATTTCCTATCGGTACAGAATAAATCTGCCAAAAGGTACTAATAGTACTCATTAGGCAGAAAAACTGCACTTTTCACACTATAATATTCTTATTATATAAAATAAATAATATTATTGGATCATCATTATTAATGCATTTAGATCTGCCAATATTTCCCCTATTACAAGTATATAATATTGACATAGACAGTACAGTGGGACATGTCAGAAACAGCGTCTCCATTACAAAGTTTGTCCACCAGAGAGCACTTAAGTTTATTTTTCAGCTATAAATATCTCTTTCAGTCTGTGTCTTGGTCACAGCTCTTTGATACATTGCGGGGGTGCTTATCAAAAACGCTTTGTTTATGCTATAAGAGAAAGAGAAATATAGTGGGGTATCATAAACTGAAAATAACCCAGTACAATCACATCACAGTTGTGCTGAAAGAGGAAAACCTCAGATTTCACACAAGAGGTGCAGTTTTCTCGTCCAGAGGAGAACAGCTCAGCCTGGTATCGCTCCAGTGATTGAACCCTGATAATGATGATGAATCGTGAGTCATCTGTTTTTCTAACAGAAAGCATGTGTTGAATACTGGAGGTGTGAGTTTAGAAAGAAGTGGGCATTTATGAAGTGAATTATGGGACTTGTAGGATACAACTTTGTTGTATCTTCAGCCATACTAGTGATGAACAGCTGCTGCTCTCTGGAAGGGACTTCCTAGATCACTTGAGTCTCCCTGAATTTAATGTACTTGACCTGCGTACTTTCCACCATTACACACACTAGTACAGTATGAATGCATTTGACCATTTAGACAATGGAGCATGAAAACAAATGGGACTGATTTCAACTTCTCCATCCTGTTCCTGCTCTGGTCTCCTTCATTAACTTTCTGGTGATGGAAAAACTGCAGGATTTACCTCAGAATGACGCTAAATTTAACCAACCAAAGCAGCATTTATACAGATACAGCAACGATGTTAACACCGACACTAACGAATAATAATCACGTAGATTTCAAGGACCAAATCTTGAAGATTAATCCCTACAATAACCAACATTTCCTAACGTTCAATATACTTTCTTTTGAAAAAGCTAGCTTAGAAAATAGAGTTGTTGTTTCTGTGACCTTCGGTGTTTGGACATTTATTGTCCGATAAATCAATACTTACCTAAAATCAACTGTAATGTGACCGCCAGGTACCGAGACTGGACACCGCCGATCTGCGTCATGTTTCTCTGGATTTGTCTCCGGTGGTTTCAGCGCTTATTATGGTGAAAAAAATCACAGCGCGAAGCTAGGCTAGGCTAGGCTAGGCTAACTGTTATGCTAACGTTAGCGTCACGACAACAACAGTCTGGAAAACAGTAACAACACAACGCTGTTCTTTGTACCGAAATGTAACCGCCGGAGTCTCCGTTTAACTTCTCCTGTCTGCGTGTGCGAGCTGCGAAGTGAATCCTTCTCGACTGAAACACTTTATCATCGCCACCGCAGCAAAGACTGACATCAGGATCATGTGAGAGACGCTTTAACAAACAGCCGGAGTCACGTGCTGCACAGTCGCTGTTATTTAGCACGAGAGGTTAAAGGATCAGTTCCCATTTTATCAAGCAATACTGCAGTGGTGGAAGAAGCGTTCAGGTCATTTTACTTATGTAAAAGTACCAATATAGCAATGTAAAAAATACCCAATTACAAGTAAAAGTCCTGCATGAAAGACCCTACTTAAGTAAACAACCTGTATCTGAAAAGTAACTAAAACTGTGAAGTAGAAAGTACAATATTTCTCTCTAAAATGTAGTAAAATGGAAGTATAAAGTAGCATAAAATAGAAATACTCAAATAAGGTCTAAGTACTTCAGAATTGTAATTAAGTACAGTACTAGAGTATTTAGTGACTTTCCACCACTGCAATACTGATCTGCCCACATGTATGTTATTGGTTGGTGTGATGATTATTTTATCCTTGCTGGCCTTGAGGAGACTTAACTTTAATGTAAGAAATATATACAGTACTGTGTAAAAGGTTTCTTTAGAGTTTTAGGTCCCTAAACATGTAGCCAGAGTCGTGGAGAACAAGGAGTCTGCAGCAGATGGTATGGCCTTCACAGAGCCCTGAACTCAACATCGAGTCTGTTTGGGATTACATGAAGAGACAGAAGCAATTTAGGCGCCTAAATGAACAAAAGAATTGCGGCGAGTATCAAATAGAGATTTATTCTTGTATTGAAAAATGTTGAAAATTATACAGCAATTTAAAGGAAAGTAGAACTTGTTTATGGATTGAGAGGCTATTTTTCCAGGGGTGGATTTAGTCATTTGGGGGCAAACCGGGCATGTGTAATAAGGGTAGATATATATACTCCAAAATGGACAAGGCTAGGGAATATACACGCTGTCATGTCTATACTACGTTGTCTGTATATGTGGACATGTTAACATGTTTGTCTGCACACATACAAATAAACACATTCTATGTTATAATTTGCACTTTATTCTTATCTTTTCTATACTCAAGTACTATATGTGGGTACAATTCTGACTTTAGTACTTTACATATTAACCTTTTATATACAAAATATATATATTAGATACAATCCGAAAGTAAATTCAAATGTATTATGTTTTAACATCATTGGTTATCTATTAGTTGTTGAAGTCAATTTAGTATTAAATTCCCTCTCTATGTTCCCCCGGTGTTGTCTATTTGAGCTATAAGTTGCCCAGACGCCACGACTACAAAACTACATAGAGCTCACAGCAGGATCTAGATTTGTCTACCTAACAGGGTCAAGAAGATGTGGGCATCTAATTAAAGGACCTGTAAGGTCAGGCCTCTGTTAAAAGTCCCTGAACATTTCACACACCGTTGTCAAAATGAAGTGTCCTCTATGTGCAATTTCACCCGGCCAGTTCTCTGCCTGGAAGTTTCGTTTAGTGTCACAGATCAGTGTGATTACGCAACACTTTGGAAAGATGCAGAGGTCTCATGTCTCTAACCCTCCTTCCTCTACACAGACAAACACTAACATTTAAGTATCATGAAGGCACCTTATCTTTTGACCTTTTCAACATGCAGTCACTTAAACAGGCTGTTACTGGCTCCAAATGTCAAATCAATCTTTCTGCAGGCTGCTGATCAACTATTTTTTCTTTTTCTTTTGTTAAAGCAACAGCAACATGTCGTAATCTGTACAGTTGGATCTTTGCTGTATGTTTGTTTGTTGATGAGACACTATAACACAGCTGCAATCATGTATAATCATGTAATGTAATAATGTATAAGACATGAACAGTATGTTAAAAGCACAACTATAATTATAATATTATATGCAATTAATTTTAAACTTTCTACATATAAATTATTCTTTGTGTTTCCCATTCACAAAGATCAGAAGCAGTGGAAACATGACACAGTCACTGAGCGTTGGCGACAGTCAGTGTGGGCGTTGAAGCTTCTATGATGCTGCGTAGCGCACACAACCAAGTCTCAGTCCATTGGCAGCTAGTCTGTTCAGCCACTTCCTCTGATCAGAGTAAGGTGGAAAAAAAAGATAAGAGTGAGACAAGCAAAAGCAACCAGGTGATAAAGAAAGAAAGAAAGAAAGAAAGAACGTTTCCACAGACAGAGAGAGAAAGAGACAAGGAGGGAGAGCCATGGACATACTGAGGACAGGTGTGTTTGTGTTGTTTGGGGTCCTGGCGCCAGTATCCTGTAGCAGTAAGTGATCTGATCTAAAACATTTAATTCTTAGCTAATTCACTTTACTGCTTTATTGATCTTGACAAAAGGCATGAAATGTTAACACAAGGAAATCTGGTGGCTGCTACTGGAAGGGAGTCTGCAAACGTTACAAGAATGATGCTGAATTTAGTTGAACTAAACGGAAATCTGCATTATCCTCCATAACACAGGCCCTCTCTTCTTGGATAATTGGTAGTTGAGAGAGCATTCAACCTTTTTAATTTCTTTTTTAGTCTTTTCTTTGTGCGTAAGGGATATTTAAATGAAGGGAAAAGTGAATCACCTTGGTGATTTATGCAAAACAACGTAGCACAGAGGAAAGTATTTTGTGATGGAAAAAGTAGAGCTGTCTTCTCACTCCGTTTTCTGTTCAAATATCACAAAGACAATTATTTATATCTATCTATATCTAGTTCCTATGTCTATATTTGGAACACAGGAAACGTGCAACAGCGCGTTGGTTATTATAATAATTGCATAAAGTTATAATGTACATATTGTTCTTATTCTTTATCAACATGGAGTATTAAATCATTTCCTTTGGGTTTATTTAAATTATATATCATATTTTATTTGATGTTGGTCAGGCTTTCTGCTTTATGTAGTTAGTTGAATTTGTTATATGCGTCACGATGAAGGGATATGCCTAAATTAATAATCTCTGTCCAGACACTATACTGCATGTGAAAACACTGAATTTTCACTGTTAGTTTTCCAGAGTAAGATGATGAAACACTGAAACGTCTGCAGCAGAAAAACACAATATCAAGGAGCGTTGCTACCAAGAACTTATTAATATATTCAAAACTTTGCTGCACACTCATAACCTTTGTGACCTGATTGACAGGTGATATTCTATCTTGCCATATAATGAGAAACATCAAAACACAAGCTTATATATATGTTGATCATCACAACATGTTGTGTATTATCTTGTCCCGGCTCTTCAGTGGAGTTAAATTATATTTACACTGAGTGTAATATATAAACCTGAGTTTGTATGGTTGCAGGATTTCATAATATGAAAATATTCTTTTGCATCATTTTACACACATTTCCCAAAAATTCAACCCGACTTTATGCTATATTTGGAAATAAATAATAGTAAATAATATAATGATTATAATATAATAATAATTTTTTTAAATAAAAATATGGGCAGAGTTTAAATCAACTGGCAGGCTTTGTAAGAGTTTAAAGGAGCAGTTTGACATTTTGGGAAATACACATGACTTTGTTGTTGCCGCTGAGCGTTAGATCAACATATTGATATCTCTTTCATGTCTGTCTATTAATATGAAGCTGCAATTATCAGATTGTTATTTTTAACTTAGCACAAAGATGGGGAAACTGCTAGCCACGTACTTTTCAAATGCCTCTAATGCTCATTAATCGACATGTTATATTTGATTTGTTTAAGACGATCAATACACTGACAAGCGTGAATTGATCTGCTCGTGTATTCCTCCAAGGATGTTATAGATTTTATAATAAAAAACAAACTCACGCTCATGGAAACATTTCCTACAAATGAGCAACCTATGTATAAAAAACAAGATAAACCAAACATGAAAGGTGAGCTAAAAGCTTTCTATGGAAAGCATTTTGAAAAACATCAGCGGAGGGGGGGCTTCAGATTATATATTTATAAGAATAATGCAACTTTAGATCATCAAGCATTGATGAGGAAGACAGAGCGTCAGCGGGTCACCATCACTGGCTTCATTCTCACAACTTCTTTTTTTTCAACAGCACAATAAAATAAATGAGCCTCACCAAAACCACAGAGCAACCCAGCGCTGACAGGAAGATGCTCAACATACTTAACTGAATATAGTTTCTTATTTCCTGTTTTGTGGGACTTGCTCAATTTTCTCACATGCTTAAGTATGTTGTGTTTTTTTTCCATCCTATGATGCTAAATAGATATCCTGTATGTCATCAGAACATGATTCATGAATGATTCACATTTTATAGCTGAGGCCAGATGTAAAAAAAAAAACACTTAAATCCTTTCATACTGTATCAACACAAATCATATACAAATAATATATATATATATTCCATTATGAGACGTTACATTATTTTATTTTCATTACCTTTACTGGTTTGTAACATAACCTGCCCTTGAGCTGAATAATGCATGCAATGCAAATTAAAAAAAAAAAAAATGTATATATATATATATATATAACACACAACAGTATTATATTCTTTATGTGATAATGGAAAAACATAAATAAAAATGACAGGGAGAAGAACAGTAAGATGCTGTCAGTTATTATTATTAAACCACTAAGTGGACTGTGGGGACCTCCTCCTTCTTTTACTGAAGATTTAGGAGATAAGTTGTTGTTGTCATTTTAAATTTGATTGTTAATTCTAAAAAATACCAAAAAGTATTTGTATGTTTAGCATGCATCATACAGAGTGATCTAAAGATCTCAGACCAGCAGTGCTCTAACTTAGGACAAAGCAGCAAACTGTGAAGTAGCGTGTTGCAGACAACATCCGTCACATGAGGAGACAGAGAATATCTTTTATGGTTTAACGTTTGAGTAGCCAAGATTTTAAACTGACTGAGCTCCCGGCTCACTCTCCCAGCCGGTCTTAACTCATATGATTCAACACATAGTTAGTAAATTCATAGGAATTTAAATTTTTGATTTTATTTGATAGCAGAAAGTGAAGACAGGAAATAGGGGGTAGAGAGAATGGACGACATGTAAGAAAGTTTGGTGGTAGTATCTTATTCAGATACAGGTCACCACAGGCATAATAATAATAATAATAATAATAATAGACATTTGACAGCATTTACTATGCCTATTAACAAATTGTAAAGTGATCTCCATTTCTGAATGTTTGCCTTTAATTAGTTTTCAAAAGAAGAGAGAAATTAGTAAAAGATTCAAAATAATCATCAAAAGTGAAATTGTATTTAAAAAACAAATATTCTAATCCAGTGGTCACAAATTGCTTTTGGTCCAGTTGATCCAGAGAATGCCTGAAATGATTAATTTAATTGAGGATAAGTGGAATGCTAATACCATGCTGGGTGACATATAACAAGATGTCATCTGTGTAAAGAGATATACTGTTGCATTCGTCTGTTGAAGTGAAGCATAAGGCACAACCGTGTCTCATACTGCTCAATAAATGCTGTTGTACTGCATGTCTATGCCGTTGTACTGCATGTCTATGCCGTTGTACTGTACTGCATGTCTATGCCGTTGTACTGCATGTCTATGCCGTTGTACTGTACTGCATGTCTATGCCGTTGTACTGCATGTGTGTGTGTGTCCGGGTTAAATGCATGTAAAATAATTGTGAAAAAATAATTTCCCCATTGAGGGATGAGTAAAAGTATATCTTAATCTTAATCTTATTTGGGGATCGAGGGATTGTTTTATATAAGAACTTAATCAAATTTATAAAGTCATCTGCATAATTACAAATATTTGAACATTAAGTTTCAACGTGACAAAAGAAAGTTAAGTATGTTTTTAAGCAGATCTCTAGCATTAAAGAAGCTGTCATGCAGCCTTGTTTTGACTCCACCAGAGAGTATTGACAGGAGGATACAGTCCAACAGACCACAAGTATATATTGAGCCATGCTGTCGACACTACAAGCGACCACACTTTTATGTGTGGTGTGCTGCAGGTTGAACTTTGTAACGTCACTGTTCTCGCTAGCAGGACGGCATCACCTTTATCACACTTTAACTTGATCAAAAGCCACTGTACTTAAATAATGATTTCAGCTCAGAGTTGCAATACTGGACTCAGTTTTGCACGCACATATTCACACAAATATTTACACGATTCGTTTATATACCCTCATTTAATGGTGCTGTTTTTTTGTTTATTTTTACTTCTTTGTCTCTTAACATGGAAATAAAGTCTTACCTTATTAAATCAGAATCTACAAACTGGCATTTACATCTGTCAGATAAGCGGAGGAAAAGTCTCAGAAAATAGAAATACTGAGGAATCTCAAATATGTATTTTGGTATAGAGTTTAGTCTCCTCTCTCCTCTCTCCTCTGTCCTGTAGCATCTTTTTTTAATGACACGGTCATCTGCTATTTCCTGGATGCCGTCCTGTTGGTTTACTGCATCACTGCCACTGCTTTCTACTTTAGAGAAAAAGTAAGTGGTAGCACATATACATCAGCAACACAAAGATATCTGTACGGGAATAACTAGTTGATTCATTGTTTAGTTTTACAGTTATTCAACAATTGTACGTTTGTTCTGTCTAGTTTTCCTGCAGTTGCGTCCCACCTGATGCTGTTGAAATGACAGTAAGTATCCATGTTTTTCAACCTCATATAATCTTATTGACTGTTAATTGACTTATATGACACATGTATGCGTGTGTATTGTGAATATGTGCATTTTTAGTTCATTTCACTTCACTTTCTGTATTTTTCACTGAATCAAACAGAACATTGACGGTGGAGTTTACCAGGTAAGGATGTCTCTGACACAACTTCATGAACAAATAATTTATATATTTATTTATTTATTTATTATTGCCTCTTTTTTTTCCTACTGTAGGAACTTGAGAGACCAATGGATGCTGATCCTTACCAGGTGCTTGAACCATCAAAAAGAAAGGTAAGACACTACTTCAGTTAACGTAACATTTTCACTTTTCTCACCTGTTCTGGTGCCTAAACTGTCAATTCACATGTTGTATTTTATCTCTAGAAAAAAGCTGACAAGAAAAAAAAGAAGGTAAGCTCGATAACTCACTCACATGGGAATTACTGTCAAGCAAAAATAAACTTTCTAAAACTGTGGCATAATAAAAGAAAAGAAATAAAACGAAACAGCGAGGTATGCTATCTTCTTACAAAGGAAATTAAATGATAAAAACTCCCCACTAAAGGGAAAATTCACTCTAAATTGCATTCATATATGTGTTTTATAATTAGTTTCTCTTCAATCTCAGCAGCTTTAAGGCTGACTGTGATGATGTCACACAAACAGTGGCTGAATAAAGAAGTAGAGGTTCCTCAAGCAAATGCCATAGACAAGATGGGTTTCCCCTGCTGATGTTACACTGATGTCACAGAGTAAAACTACTGATCAATGCTGTAACTTCGTCTTTCCTCTCCACAGACCAACCATGCTCAGAAACGGGATGTGGAGCCCTTTGAATCTCCTCCTTTGGTCCCCAATTCCTCTGCTGCACACATGGCTTCTCAGTGATTTTCTGTCTGGTCATTTGTATCCCAGGAGAGTGCTGTTAACTCTGCTGTAAGCTCCTGAGCTCTCCCCTTCAGCCAGGAATAGGTCGAGAGCAACAGTTTGACAAGAAACAACATCTCCATGACTTCAAGCTTAAAAACAGTATATTAAATTAAGCCACTACCATTAGGAAAACTTTAGAAAAAGGTTCAAAATTATTTTATAGCCTCTTGAAATATCTTCAAAACAGAAATTAATACTTCTTGCATGAAATGTGGTTGTGGATTTTGTCACTTACATTGAATGTGTGAATATTTATATCTTTGATTAGAGAGAAGAAAACACCTGATTATTGTTATAGGCCAGCCGTGAAACATAGCGAACCTGTCCTTGAACAACAACTCTGCCCAAAACAAATTAATAAATTTAAAAACAAAAATACATTTTAGCGCCATCTATCTCTGGGATAATTGTTCAGTTATTTCTATATGCCAAATATATATGTGTTAAATAAATATATTTTTTTTAGTATTTTAACCTCAAAATTCCTGAATTTTCTCTTTCTGTAAAACATTTGCAGAAGTTTGATGACTTAAAACATACAAACATGTATCCAACCAAATGTGACGAACCGCACACATCATATACATCCACTTTTGACCACTTGAGTGCATTGATCCATTATAGGAATTGGGCTCAAAGACAGCACCTATTCAACTGAATGAAAATTACTTGACTAGCACATAAACCAAAGGTTTTACAAATATTACAGCCTCATGGACTAAGGCTTTATATTTGTAATAATAATAATAATATTAATGTACTACTTTTCCTAAGATGAATGTTATATATGATCATTTTCTGGTGGAACCAAGCTGGCAGTTTCCTCTTGCTATCAGTCTTGTGCTAAGCTAAGCTAAGATCCGTATTTCACAGACAGATATGAGAGATTTTCTGGCTACTGTTCCTGCTAAAAAAAATGATCACGCTGGCGTGCTGCATCATGTAAACTGACACCCAATAAAAGTCAAAGCACATGTCAAAACACTTGAAAATGGTTTAATGATGTTTACAACAAAAGAGAACTGTACATTTACAGTAAAAGATTATCTTTATATGTGTATAAAAACAAAAAAAAACAAAAATACAGCAGACAAATGCATCAAAATCTACTATGTATCCTGATTCACATACTTAAAACTCCTACACAATCTTTCAGTTCTATGCCGCCAATGACTGGAGGCGGGGCGGGGTTTGTAGTCAAACAGTGTCCCTCGGTGTAGTATTATAGTCCATGACAGAACTCTTTACATTAGAGTTGTGGGAAGTCAATTCTTATTGGACTGCAGAATAAGAAAAAGGGAGAAAAAACGGGGACACATTCCTTTAGATGAGCCCAAGCTTCCAACGCGAGTAGTTAAATGTTTTACAGGATGCATTTCTTCAGATACACAGACGTAATATGTACATGGTTGGTGTCCTTTTTTTTTTGTTTTTCCTCATTTTTCTCTCTTGTTAAAAGCCATGGTCACTTGGGCTGTCAACTGATATCACACACACATGACACACCCAAAAACATACAAAAATACTATATCTTTAACCTACCAAGAGTAAGACAGTTCTGCAATTAGTTCCATGCTGTGACAGAAAAAAGAAATTACAACAAACAAACGAGAAACAGCCTTTTTTTTTTTTTCACGTACGTTTTTTTTTCTCAGAAATATACCAAAATATACATCTACGCTTTGGAATTACTGAGGCTAGGACTAAAGCCAGTGCTGGGTTTGTCTCTTAATACACATGCTGCAGGGTGGAAGGAAGAGAAAAACACAGAGAGAAAGACAAGAGACACAGGACAGAGAGATATCTTTGGTATCTGCATTTGTCAAAAGTTAAATATTTGGATTTTTGCTTTGGGATAGCGCTTGTGAGGTCCTACAACCTCACTTGGAGTAAAGCATTAAACAAAGTGTCACTGAAGCCCATCGGCCAGAGGTCTGAGCCGGAGGGACACAGTCCATGCAGAGTGAAGGACCATGATGCATAGTGTCACAGCTGATAAAGAGTCTGTAGTGAATACACAATGTCAAAGGACAGAGCAGAAGAGGAGGAGGAGGAGTAGGAGGAAGAGCAGGGGGGGGGACACAGCAGGATGTGTATTCCTGGAGACAACAGGATTATGTCCGGGGACTACAGTGTACAGATGAGGAGGAGACAGACGCACTGTGAGAGGCAGGAACAGCATTTTCACCACAGTCTTTGAGAGAGAGTGGATGGGGAAACAAGTGGATCCTAGCAACAGCAAGACAGACAGACAGACACTGAGTCCTGAGCATTTACAGTGTGCACAGGATTTACCCTCAGTGTGTATTAACAAACATCACCCAGCTACCACCAGATTGGTTTGTTTACATGTCTGTCGGAGAAGCCCGCTCAGCCCTGTTCAACCCCCCCTCCGATCCCCGCCAACAGGCACTGAAACCGCTGCACCAACCAGGCCGAGTGTTTCCGAGAGGAAAGAGAGGGGGGAAATACACATTCGCATGCAGTAAATGCAAACTCTAAAGATGAACTGAGGGCTCGGGCAAGAGCGTGCAGCTGGGATTTGATGCTGAGCAGTGAGGCAGGGATGGGTGAGAGACGGTGTGGTTCATATACAATCAGTTAGAAATCTTTGGTTAATGTTGTTACCATAGGAAAGTGAGAGTGGGCTGGGGAAGACGCGTACATACCAGTACTTGGTGGAGTGAAAATTAACAACAACAACAACAAAAAAAACTAAAGCAGGATTGTCAAACTTAAAAATTGATGTTCAAACATGGTATATTTATAAAACATAAAGTATCTTTTTTAGAAAGGGGAACCTTAAACAAACTAAATAAAAACATTTATCTCAAAAGTTACAACAAATAATTTCTATACAATGCTGAAATACATCAGTGTGCAGCATAAGAACACCAAATTGTGAAACAAAGCAAGCAGACATTCATGAGTACTGGTATGTACTGCGTCTCCCCCTGGTGGTGGCTTTTCCCCCACAACCCTTCACTAAGTATACAGGTATGAATGGGCTTCTCCAATGACACAAGTTTGTGTATTTTTGTCTTTTTTTTGTGATTTTTTTTATTTTTTATATTTTCTTCTTAAGTAGATTAAAGCAGGTTTCACTCAATCTTGAGTTAGAAATGAGGTATACAACAGCTCCTTTTGCCTTACTGGTACTCCACACTTCCTTTAAAAACTAGCAAACCAGTGTGGTGGGTCAACATATTATAACTTGATGTGTGACTGATCCACAAGAGCATCTTGAAATCTCTGGATCACGTAATGAAACTAAAGCATTACAGCCAAGCCAGTGCCAAGTAGATCGTCAGTTAGACAGCGGACATGATCAGAAAACTGCTGTTTTACCATCAGTAACTCGTTCAGCAGTGGCTTGCTTAGAGGCTTTAGATAACCAGTAGAGTACTTTAAACAAATATAAGAAATCAATGCTGAACACCTGCTGAAAGATGGGGAAAATGCACCATAATGGTTTGCAGACTGCCCTTTCTAGTCACTCTTTTTAAGACACACGCGCACGCGCACACACACACACACGCACACACACACCTGCTGGAATTGTTAGTAAAGCTTTTCTCACAGGTATCGTCAACCTGTCTGAGTCGCACCTAAAAAACATAGGTAGCAACATAATCATCCCACTCTCCAAAATGCCCAAAGTACACTGTATTTGTTTCAGTGAAAACAATGCACTGAGTGAGCTCACACACACACACACAAACACACGCACAAATAATGCTACAATGCTCATGTCTTCTAAGTAACAATAAGGCATAAATGATAATGTTAATCTTCTTTGTCAAACTAAGAAAGCCAGTGATCGTGCCCTCTCACACTATACAAAACAATTAAAGGCATAAAGTAATATTACAGAAAGAAAAAAAAATCAAATGATTGTTAAAGACAGCACACAGCAAATCAAGTCCACAATGACTCAACCAAAATATATATATATATAAAAAAAAAACTCTATTAAAAGATTAAGATCAGATGCTTCAGTCTCCATTCTCCTACCAACCACAGGACCTGTCCATCAGAGCGATACACGACAGACACAGGCGGCAGCAACTCGCCTGCCGCTGAGGCGTGGTCTCAGGTTTACTTTCTTACTTTTTGGTCTTGACAGTTTTCAAAAAACAAAAAAAACAAAAACCCAAAAAACAAACATTTGCTATTTTGTGATTTAAAAAAAAAAGAAAAAAGAAAAAGGAAGATTTCGGGGAGATTTTTGAGTAAGCATGATAAACACTACATTCAGTCTTGATAACATATTGGTTCAAATATAAAATATGAATATCTTACAAGTGTTTATATATATATTTATATGTATAGAATTAAGAAAAGATCGTTTCTCTAATTCTTAAGTCTTTCCTCAGATAAATATTTCAGTAACATCCTATGGTGCCGATGGCAACTGGTTAATTTTGCTAGCACGCGACCACCTTTTTAGTAACTACAAACAGCACTGAAACAGGACTGAGTCCTATAGGCCCGTCGTGACCTCAATGAATGGAAACCAGCAACATAAGCAGCCAGACACCTGCCACGCTGCAGAGAGAAAAGGCTTTAAACTTTGGCAAGAAGGATCTCAAAACAATATTTAAACCTGGAAATACCCCATAAATAGTAGTACTAGAAAATAGCAGTAGTAGGTTGTCCTTTTTATGTATGGTTCCTATGTATGGTTCATTAGTATAAACTTTGAATGGCGAGCCAGACAATACTTATACATTCCACACTGTTCTATACACAGACATGTCTACGGGTGAACCTTATGTTTAAGTGCTGCTGAGGTATATTCAGTCAAAATTAGTCAAAAACAGAAAAGAAGTACACAAGAGGAGAACATGGACAGATTTCACTGCTTAAAGTTTCAGTGATTGAATAATCACTGTGCCAAATCATTGTGTTGTTTGGAAGCAGCAGAACAATGACGCCTTTTTTGTGGGGTTTAGTTGAATGTGTAGCACATTAGCAGTACTCAGATAATCTGGCAGGTTTTTAAAACTAGTCCACAGACAGATTTGAGGAGCAGCATATTTTTTTGCTAATATGCTAATTAAAAATGTTAGTGATGAGAGGAGGTGTAGTATGATGATCAGCACTATGGATTTACATAGTAGAGCCCTCAAGACGCGAGGGGTCTACACCACAAAACCTGATTTTCACAGGACGTAGTCATAAAGCTATAGGAAAGCATGCAGGCCTCTCAACAACTCAACTCCACCAGGAGCTTCAGCAGCAAGTTGTTAAAGCTAAGTTTCTGTGATCCTTATCCAGCAGCACCAAATCAGAAATACCAAGTATTGGTGGGAGGAGAGGAAAATAATTTATCAGCAGTGTGGAGAGTATATATATATATACATATATATATATAAACGGCAACTTGTGTGCTCAGACAGGCACAGCAACTACTGAGGAAAACCACTTTGGTTCAAGCTGTTGTTTTATGGCTGAATATTAGTAGAAAACCAAAAAACAGACCTTTTCCGTTATGCTTCAGAAATGTCCAAAACTGCTACCAAAACGGCCAAAAGCAAAAAAAAAAAAAAGAAGGAAAATAGCCATCAAACGGCTCACAGAAAACCAGGATCAGGCGTTAGGGCGAAGCCCCAGTGATAAAACAGCTTCATAAAGAGTGAAAGCAAACTAATTTTTCATGCTCCAACCAAGCCAATCCCTGTTTTTGGTCAGTTGTGCTGTCAATTGAACGTTCAGCTATGAGACACTTTATTCAAATTGAAAAATGTCATCTTTGGAAAATGATCATCAAAATATTGCATTTCTATATTCTGTTGACAATGAAGAGAGATTCTGTACTCATAAATATATTGACTAGACTAAGCTACACTGACTACACACAGCAATTATTTTAACAAATATTTTTGGTATATCTTAAAGTACGTAAGCCAGTCAAATGACTGCAGACAAAAAAAAGAAAAAAAAAAAGAAGAAGAAGAAAAGAAGATAAACAGAATTTCATTCCTCCCAAACAGGCAAACTGCAGCTCATCAATCCAGTTTTTTTTGGTACAGATACTGTGCACAAGTAGATACGACGATACTACTATTAAAAATAAAAACAAAAACACAATACAACAAACCCCATTTAGCCAATGCCACCACATATTTGGTACGATGACCACGCCCCCTGACGAGTCTTCCTCAAAACAGACCAGTCAGACACACAGAGCCTTGTGGGTCACGCAGTTACTGAACTCTCAGCATCTGCCTGAGCTGTAGACAACACATGCAGACTTCTACTTTCTACCTTTGAATCCAAAACATAATATACAGTTTTCCAATGGATCACCGTCCAAAAACAAATCCGCGATCCAACACGGGACTGCATTTCTGCGGCTCTTTTTAAAGCTCTCAGTTATGCTATCAGTAATTTTCTATCAGTGTCTATAATCGGCACCAACACCTTCATTTTACAAAAGCTCAGTAGCTACTTCGCCACCAAGGCAAAATGTCAAACTCAGTGTTTCCAGAAAGAGAGACTCGGAGAGACACATCTGGTCCCTCCGACCCTTAAAGCAATGATAACCTTTATATCGGCCACTTATTACTTGTTTTTAAAGCCTTATAACCACGATTAAAAATTGATAGTTAAATCTTAACTTATTAGACTTACAAAGTTCTGAAAATGTCAAAAAAATACATACAGTAAAAATAAATGAAAAAAAAAAAGTCTCTAAAATATAATTTTGATATGATTTACATCAAGGCCTGTCCAAAAAACCCAAAAGAGATAATTAAAGATAGGGTGACACACAAATCCCCATTAGTGATGATGAATATTGTGAAATTAGTAGTAAAATCAGTTTAGTTTGAACGTTAAAAGAGAAAAATCCTAAAGTTTTTGGTTAGAAGTATTTCAGAGAAAATTCTGAGCTGGAAATCGGAGGACATATATACAAAATGTGAACGGCTTGATGGTGCCAAGGATATTTTCTTCCTGGACACTTGTCAAGGTTCATGAGGAGCGGCAGACCGACAACAGTGTCCATCTGGCTACTGTTTGTGGAAAAAACATCCAAGAATCATAAACAGTAAGACAGGAAACAAAACTACAAAACAAAAAGTCAAACAACCTCATTTGAGGTCATATTCTTTTTGGTGGCAGCAAAAGGATTAAATAATGATAGGTACAATGGAAAGAACGCGGGGTGGTTAGTGAAGCGCAGAGCCTATTTCAAACGACCTCCCCTATTCCCTACATGGTGTGATCACAGTAGTACACGATATAAGGAATAGGACGTTAACTCGGGATGCAGCCTGACTGGCTTCACTGAGCCTTGGAGGCAGTGGTAATGGTCGAGGCTTGCACAGGCACAGCAGCCGTGGTGGCTTGATGATGAGCATCCGCAGTGAGCTGCAGCCCCCCCGCCCCGGCCGACACCAGGCTGACGGGGTTGCTGGTAAGCAGCGACAGGTTCTGGGGGTTCAGGAAGAGCGGCGTAGTCACCAGGTTGGGTGTGTTACCACCAGAGGTGTTGGCAAACAGCAGGTTATTGCCATCCAGAGAAGTGATGGGGATTGTCCCACCCGATGCCAGGGCTGTGGATAATAATGAAATGATCTATTAAACAGAAACACAAAGGCTCACAGACTTGTTTTTGTATCATTAAAAATGTATTACTGCTCAGATGGATTTTTTTTAATATTCAATATGCAAATGAATGGTGGCCTTATTAAATGTTTGTCTTCATTATACAAATTATTTGGGTAATTATTTCTCCAGATAACCTTATGATTTGGTTGCCATTTACTTTGTATGTGTGAGAAATACTTCCATCTATTTTTTCGCTAATTTATATATTCTTGAATTTATTCCACCATTTTATTTACCGATTCATTAATTTGTGTGTTTCCTAATGAGCCAGGTTTTTAACCCTTGTGCCGCAGCCTGGTACATGACTTTGAGGAAGTTGATTTGTCACAAAAAGCCCAGTAACAGGCACATAAACTGATCTATCTTTGCAGGAAAATATCCTTCAAGTTGACACAGTTTGTGCTGCAGTCTTCTGACAACTATCCACAAATTTAATGAAAATAGGCGTCAGAAGTCCATCATCATCAACTTTCTGTTTTTTTCTTGGTCCATCTGCAAAATATTTCTCAATATAAAAACAATCTGCAAGTCTAGATATTTTGTAAGTAAGTTGTTAAGTTAAGTAAGTTGTATTGACATTGGTGCACACCTTGGATGGTGGCCAGGGTGCTGTTGCTCATGAGTGCACTGCCAAGGCTACCAGGAGTCAGACTGAGCAGGGCCCCCCTGAACACACAGACAAGATTACATTGATCAATAATGAGGACATGAACAATTGAGTGTAATCCACAGAAGTGATAACCAGCCAATACTAACCCTGGGGTGAACTGGGAGGAGGCCATCAGTCCTGGGTTGAGCCCTGCAGCAGCAGCAGCCATAGCAGCAAAGCTGGCGCTGGTGGGTAACTGGGCAGCACCTTGCAGTGCAGCAGACAGCCCTGAAGCAGACACCATCACCTGACCCGTCCCTAAAGTGGTGGCTATGGATGTTGGGGCTTGGGTGACAACGGTGTGCGAATGAAGGTGAGCTTTACTCTCCGAGGTCGTAGACTGAAGACTCGTTGGTGACGGGCTTAAAGATGGAGAGCTGGTTGCTGTAGTAACCATAGGTGCAGTGGAGATGACGGATGCAGTGTTTGTGGCTCCAACTGTTGTGCCTTTGGAGAAATGTGAATCATTGGGGTTTATTTGAGTTATACTTAAATTCTAAAAATGTTAACACATTGATAAAAGCAAACACAGTGAAGCACACCCACACACCTGTGAAAGACAAACTGGAGACGCTGGTGCTGGTGAGTGGCATCACTGAATTTACAGTCAGAGTGGTGGGTGTGTTAATGGTTGGACTGCTCACAAGGCTCGCTGTGCTGGCCACCTGGGCAACAGAATAAGAGAGATGATTAAATGATATACTGTGTGTTAGAAAGTAATTTAGCTAAAACACACACAAATATAATAAATATTTTGTCATGGCAGCTTTGCCCACAGAACCAATTATAAGAACTTAATGAACAAAAATATCCACATGTCATGACAAACCTCGAAATACAAGTAACGAGTACACGATTGAGACAATAGTGACTTTACTTCTGAGAGAAAAACAAAATCCCTCAAGAAAACCTTTAAAGAAACTCCATCCTTACCAAAGGGCTATTAGGTGTAAAGATGGTTTTAATGGGGGTGTTGCCTCCTCCGCTGTTGCCACTGCTAGGGGGATTAATCCTCTTCTCTTTTTGCCGGCGATTGCAGAACCAGACCCGGATCACCTCCTTTTCCATGTTGAGCTGGTCAGCGATCATGGTGATCTCCTCAGAGGTAGGTTTTTGGTTCTGCTTGAAGAGGGCAAAGAAGCCAGAGATTCCCTGTCAGCACTAAGGAGACTACTTCTGTCACTGCGACCACAGCTGGTGTAATTATCTTCTACCAGACAAAATCTATTAAAAGGTTAAGTATTATGACCAAAGATTTATACCATGATAACCTTACATACTCACAAATTACAGCTGGAGTTCCCTGACAATGGGGACAGGTTTTCAAGGCAGAACGGAAACATCTAAAACAACTCCTGCTGCTCCAACCATATGCTCAGTATGTTTCAAACTTCTTATTTCAAATCTTACAAATATATGTTGATATATTGCCAAAAAAAACAAACCTGCTTCAGTTTTCAGTCAATATTATTAACTGTTCTCACCTCCAAAAAGCTCTTTTCTAAGGCCACTCGGATGTTGGTCTCAATACTGGTCCTCTTCTTCCGTCTGCGGTTGATCCCCTCTATGCCCATGCCTGGGGAGCCCAGGGCACTGGGGCTGGACATGGACTGGTCAGATGACAGGTTCTCTGCACAAACAGCAGCAACATAAAGAAAGGGGAGGAAGGTAAAGACAAAGCACTGTAAAGATACACAGCCCATGCACACACTGCTACCCTCATGGAATTTGCTTCGATAGCACTCGATTGGGTGGGTTCAGGGACAAACCTGCATCATTAAGCCACTTTTCCAACAATGGCTTGAGTTTGCACATGTTCTTGAAGCTCAGATTCAAGGCCTCAAAGCGAGAAATGGTAGTTTGGCTGAAGTCGTTTCCATACAGCTTCCCCATGGCCAGGCCAACATCCCCCTGGTGAGAAGGAGTAAAACGCAGAGACAGACAAGAATGAAGAGACAAAGAAATATGAATGTAAGCGCGAGCATCGCGGGTACTTTCACTCTGATTTTCTGCAGAAAAAGTCTCACCAATAACATGTTAATGATTGTTATATGCACCAAGAATCTGAACATGAGATGAGACCAGATCCACTAATGTTCATTCGCCAGAAGCAAGACAATTACAAATCACTAAACCTATAATGATCAAGTCCCACGCGCACACACATACACACCTGTGTGAAACCCAGTTTGATACGTCTCTGTTTGAAGGTCTTGGCAAACTGCTCCAGCTCCTCCAGATCACTGGGCTCCTCCAGAGTTGGGGTATCCAACCGTTTGGGTGGTGTCTGACTGTGGGGCAGGGACTGAATAGGTGTGGCTGCTGTTGTGCGGGTTGGAGTTGCAGGCTGCAGAATACAAAATGTGATTATGATCAACATCAAGAGTCTGCAAAGGAAAATGCAATAATGTAGGAGATTTAAACACAGTCAAACAAAATGCAAAGTCAGTCTTTAAAAGATGTTTATGTAATTTTATTAAAACACCTGGTTTACAGCAATAGAAATGCAAACAGAAAGTTGAAAGATGCTTGCATCATTACCAACCTGAGTTGCGAGGGTGATGCTTGGTTGAGATGGCAGGAGGTTAGCTTGGCTTTGAGGTAGTTGAGTTAGAAGACTCTGGGCTTGCAATATGCCTACAGAGTGAAAGACAGCCAAGGGAGGGAAGATAAAAAAAGGTTTTTATCACAAATCCAATACTTATAATATTCTGCATGGAAACCAAACGATGCAACCCCTGTAGTGCTTACCTTGTTGACCGTGTGGTGTCTGTGAGATGATGAACTGGGGCTGTAGTTGTGTTGCGATCGGGTGGCCGGGCTGCACAAGAACAAACTGAGGCAGGCTAAGATTCTGCTGCTGTAGCTGCTGCAAGAAAGACAAAATAACCTCTAGAATTATCATGAAAAATGAGAAATTAAAATCTTTCATATGTTGCTACAGACCCCTCTATAACATCTATAATGTGTAGTTTTTGTTGTCACTCTAAAACAAAGCCTAATTAGACAAAGTTAAAGATAGATTAGAATTACCTCTTTTCATTGGGTTTCTTAATAAAGTTACATTAAAAACTCGGTCCTACGTCAAAAGGTCATAAAATAAAATAAAAATAATTCCACTAACATAGAAGCAACTAAATTATTCAGCGTCATTCGAAAACAATTCAGGTCTGCAAGTTTACGTGCAAGAAGTTTTGTTAAAATATTGTTTGGGTTCATTGTGTGATCTTACAGAAGCGATCTGGATGGGCTGTGAAAGGGGCAGCTGGGTAATGGGTGTGGCTGCGGAGGCTGAGATACTGGCCCCAGTGGTGCTGTTCTGCTGGTTAGCTGAATGCTGCACGGCTGCAGCCAAGATCTGAGCTTGAGCCTGTTGGATCAACAGCTGCTGCTGAGCGGGGGTCAGGGTCAACTGAACATAGGAGGTTACAGAGAGGCAGAGGGGAAAGAGAAAGACACAAGTGAGCAGGATTTATACAGTTCAGTTTTAAGCATCATTGGATGAGTTAGTGTTGTCACAATGCTTCAGTTTTGGGTTCGATATATGTGCCAAGTTTAATATCCAACATATCAATAACGATTATAATACCATAATAACATTTCACAAAAAACATAATATAGGTCTAATTGTGCAATATTATATTAATTGTCTTGGCATGTTGGTGTGGGATTTGTCTTTTTTTTTAGAAAGAAGTGGGTGTTTTTTTCCTCAAAAATTAATTTTCTTATGGCTCCAGTTTTATCAGGCTGCAGAGATTTATGCTGTTGCCAATAGCTATTTAACAGCTTTTTGTGAATTTGACAGTATACACCCTTACAGGTGACGGTGAAGCAAATTTACTATCAAGCATTACGTCACAGTGCCACTAAATTAAACTTTTCACAGAGATATCGAATTAGTACTGAAACTTTGACTATCATGACAACACTAATATGAGCCCAGACAGTCAAATGGGGAGAAGACTCATGCAACTGAGCCAGTGCAAATGAGCATGTTGATGTCATGTTCAAATTCAAAACCCACATGCACAGTAAACATGTACTCCTGCACAGCACCCGACTGATCGTTGCAACTACAGGATGGCCTGAGCTGTAAATGGGAGAAAATGAATATGAAATGTAGCCAATGTGACATGTGGTTGGCCTGATCACGAGTGTACAGACACACCAAGGTTATGTCCAAACATTTCTGTATTATGGAGGAATTTGAACATAGCGTAACAACCACATAGATGAACAGGCAGAGGAGACACCAGCTTTAGCCACATAATCAGGGCAAGCAATTATTTCATCATCCACTTTTTCAGCCAGGGTTAAATGTCTTAAAGATGACACCCCAGATATGTGGCTACAACCTGGTTTTAACTCCAAGTAGGAAAGGGCAACAGGCCACTTACTCCAGCAATTTGTCCCCCGGCCAACATTAGCTGGGTTTGAGGCAATACGCTCTGCTGGACGGAGGTCGGAAGAGCACTCGAGTCTTCCGACTTAGACTAGTGGAGGTAAAACAAAGATGGGGCTTAGCGGAAACCTTTCTTGAGGCATAACAGAGCACTGTTAACCTTGAATTAATCAATTAAATATCATTATTGTTATCATAAAAAATGAGAAGCTCTTACCTGGAAGCAATTTGAAAAAATATCTAATTCTGACAAAAGCTACCAGTTCAAATTTAAATATAAAACTGAAGATACAATGATACATCTGTGCTACCTGAGCAGCCTTCCTGAAAATGAGCCTTCAGTCTTTGGGCAAGGAAAGGATTTAAAATTGAAAAGGAAGTGAGAAAGTGAGTATTTAAAATGTGCCGCAGCCTTCTGAGACATGGAAAGGGAAGGCAAGGGAGGGGAGAGTTGAGATGCTAATTAAAATAACTGTTATGCAGTGCATGTAAATTCTGCATAGATTTGCATATTCTCGGCCATCTGTTTCCGAGCAACCGCAGAGCAGCTAATTAGCATACAGGGTTGATTAATCTGCCTTGTTGCCAGGCGACACCAGGAGAGCCTGGCTTATTTAAATGAATTTTTTCTGCTTGTGCATATATGAACGGAGATGAACATTCCTCTGTTCAAACTTCACTACTGTTCAAATGAATCTAACAATTATCTCTATTAAATATCTGCTCCTCTGACAACAAACAGGAATTCAAAGTTTGTGAAGATGAAATGTGTGCTCGTGTGGTGGCGGTGGCATGCTTCACCTGTTGGAGGAGGGCTTGTGCGTGTGCATTAGTGATTGCACTTGTGGTTGGCACCGTCTGCCTCTGAAAGTCGAATCCATTGATTTGGATTCCTATAGACAGAAATATAGTACATGAAACATGTTATCAGAGCAGTTCAAAGATATTTTTAGCGTGGTTTAGCAGGTAACATATTTACGCTATTGATGATTTAACTGAAAAATGAGGAACACAATACAAGAAGCCCACAGTGACTCTGCAGAAGAACACAGAAAACAAACAGCACAGTTTCCAGGTGACATGAAGACTGGGTATTAGTAAAAACATACTTTTAAAATGACAGTACGAGTAGCTGTAACAAGTGATTCAAAGTCAACGTACAGCAATGTGAATCTAAATCAAATATAGGCTGTTGAATCGTCACAGAATTAAATATTAATACTACACACTTACATGGAAATTGGAAGCATACATTAATATTTACTTAATCCATGATTACGCAATACAAATATAACATCGTGCAGCGAATCTACAATGTTAACTTTCAGTTCAATCATATTCATCACAGAATCACTGAAGCACTGAGGCGCAGCAAATTAGTGAGATATTCAGTAGGCACAAGCGAGAGAAACGGACCTGTGAGGCAAACACTTCATTTGACAAAGATAACTGCTAACAAGGATATTAGAAAGCTGCCATCTGTTTGTTTGTTTTTTCAAAAATGAGTCAGTACTACAAAAAGGTAGACAGCAGTGAGCTTTTTCAGATGTATGCTACAAATTTTTGGCTAAGAATTTGAAACCTGTTGAATGAGCAGGTAAAACTTGACACATCCTGATTTCAGTCCGGTAAAGACAAAAAAAAAAAAAAAAGCAGGAAAAAAAAATCTGTAGGTCACTCACCGGTGTTCCCGTCACCACTTTCCATTGCACATTTAGTAGTTTCTGACTGATTATTCACTTTAGCATCTGGAAGAGCCAGACAGAGACACATAATGAGACTGTCAGTTAAAACATAACAGCCCTTTCTCAATTATTTGCTCTCACTTTCGTTACCTGAATATATCCCATAACTGCATGATTCTCCACGCTAACATTTCAAATCACATTCACGATTCAAAGCAGCAAACTGCATTATCTAGCAAACTTATCCACCAACACAACAGTTCTTCCAGTCAACAATAAAGAGTGACATACTGCTAATAACCGATGCCTCCTTTTATATAAAAATGCATCATGTGCCAGCTTTGTCTCTGATATTTCGCACCAGGACAACAAGCAACAACACAACCCAGCTGAGCTCCATCACAACCTCCTCAAAAACTCACCCACTTTTGCTCCACCCGTGTTTTCCAGCATGGTTGCAGAGCCTATCAAGGAAAACTGCCGGGCAAACCCACCGAGAACACCAGGGTGTCTGGCACTCAGTTCCTCCTCCCACTCTTCACTCTCCACTGGTCAACGAGCAGAGTTCAATACAACTAGAGCTAGACACAGACACAGTGGCACTGTCCACCACACGGTTCACTGAACAACACCGGGATACGCACACAGGGAAAACCAGCAGGGTCTAAGCAAATACTCTCCTTGCCTCAGTCTGCACTTCTCTTTTCTTTTCTTAGAGCTCAGCCTCTCTCTCTTGTACAGTGCACTCACTCTCCCTCTTTCCTTCTCTCTCTATTTCTCC